>JARHVA010000839.1:1305000-1557500 GCA_037957365.1 Torreya grandis
TAGGGGAAGGAGTTGTAAACCTTGCTTGAAATAGATCCCAATCCATGCCATAGGTAGAAAATGAAATTATTATAAGGGGAGGTGATAAGAAGTTTTGTGATTGGAAAACCTATGAAATTCTACTATATACTATGGATTTGGGGGAATAAAGTGTTGTTCTTGAACCCTCCATGGGGTAAAGGTAGGCTATAGTGGAAAGGAAGAACAATTAAATAAATAGCATGGCCACACTATCACCCTACATCATTTAAGTGGATTTCTTGGATTCAAGGGAAATCAAATTGAATTTGTTATTTCTTTGTGGAATGGATTTTTAGTAAAAAACTTAAGAAAAATATAAATATAGCACTATTATGGGTTCATTATGAGGTTGTGAGACCTCTCAATGAATCTATAATGCATTAAAATGCACAAACCCCATTCTTGATCTATATTTATAGTCCTCTCTATTTGGTTCTATATTAATATTTTAAAAGTAAAAATCCATGTGGTGATTTTGAGAAATCTTGGTGGGTTTGGATATGGAAGACGGTTTATGTTTTCCCCCTTATCTAAGCATGGAAATTTATAAATTATGGTCTTTGAATTTAAAAAAGAATTTTGTTCTGATATGGGTCAAGTCCTAGATGGGAGAATGAAATTATCATTACATGGTTTTTAAATGAAAATAATTTGTTTTTATTTAGCCAAGCCAATTTAATTAAATGTTTCTTCCTCTATGTCAATTTTATTTGATCGAATTGAACCTTGTATGGCTATTTTGACCCTATTATGGAGTAAGTGAAAAAATTTATTATGTCATAAACAAACCTTCTTAGATTTCATTTTATTTTCCATAATTGTGTGGCTATAGGTAGCTATGTATTTTTCTATGAGTGCGTTGAATATTTTCATATCTAGGGAGATATAGATTTTTATGTATTATGCTTTCTTGGAAAATCATGGTTGGTTGTAACCTTCTTTTAGATGACTTGTGTCTTATTTTGATGTAATCAATAGTTATTTAATTAAATAATTATTGGATTAGTAGGCATGTGAAAACTAGCATAGTTGAATGAGGAAGCATTGGGACATTGGTTTAAGCACTACAAATTATGTTAATTATTGAGTACATTATTTCTATATTTTATTAATGAATTTTATTCATAAAGCAGTCATCTGAGTTAAAAATTGTTTTTTTAAGTAAATTATTGTGATGATTTAGCTCATATAATCCAAATGATTGATGGGTTTTGAGTTAGTATTAATTATTTACCCATGAATTTTCACATATAAACCATTGGGCCATTCAACTTACCTTGTTTTGTACAAACATGAACTCCTTGATCAAAGATAATTATTCATGATTAATGGGAATTAATTCAAATAAGGGTTGTTTTCAATTTCCATTTTTAATGATTGATTTAATATGTGGTTTATGAATGAAATGTTTTCTTATATGAATTTTCATGTTTACAGATAGTTTCCCCTGTGGAGTTAGCCAATGTTTTAAACCTTTTAATTGTTATTTATCATTTATTTTTTTAATTTTCAATTTTTTGGATATTGTGAATTTTACCATGGCTTAGTGTCTCTTATATTCTCATAACTTTGTGGTAAAACATGGATACTTGAATCCACCATCTAGTTAATGGATGGAGTGGTTAGCGTCATTGATGGATGAGTTCATCAAACTGGACCTTCATTTGAGTTTATGTGGACTTAGTGCTTTATCTCTTGATTTTTAGATCTCAGTTCTACTATTTGAATTAAACCATTGTATCTAGTTTATAAATTACATGTATACATTATAGAGTTTATTGAATGGTTCTCATTTATGTAATCATTAATTAGTCCTTATGTTCATGCCATGAATCTTGGATTATAGAAGATAAATAATGTTATAACACTTGAACTTGATTTATGTATATGGTAATGCATACTAAGTATTGTTTGTTGACTCTATACTTGTCTCACATTATGAAATTATGATTTTTATTTCAATTATATGGATAAATAAGTTGTATTCTCATAGTTACATTTAGAATCAATGCTAGAAATTGAAGCCTTATTGATTTATATTGATAATGAATGTTTAATGAATCCAATTAAGATCAGTAGTGTTTTTTGAGTTCTTATCACCCTCGAACCCTATTTTTGAAGTTTTATCCTCTTCTTCTACCATGTAAAGTATATTATTTGATGCTAAAACTTTGTCTACATGGATGATATGTTGTAAATTATCTCAAGTTAGTAATGTTTAGAGTGTTCATATTATGTCATTCAATTACCTTTAATAAGATTAAGGTTAAGTAAAACACCATTTATAAAGGCCTAATTGCTTCTAATACGTGTTTAGCTAGAAACAATTCTTACCTTGATTATGGTCTATAGAAACACATTATTGTTCTTATTTAAACATGTTTGGATGCATAATGTAAACCATGTGTTATAAATAATAATTAAAATACAAGTCAATAACATGTGATACAGGTATGTTTATGAAAATTATTGTTTAACTTGGAAGCACTAAGATAAATATAAAATTGAAGTATTGATTACAACAATTAGACAAATAATGTTTTAAGCATATTGTTATTTATTTTGAATCTTTTCATGTAGGTATAATAAGGCATGATGAAAATTTAAAACCTGGTAAATAAATAAGTTTGAAATACACATTAAATGATATTTATGTGATTAAAATAGTTTAATTTAATAAATAAAAGGTTATGGATAACTGAGAACCATGTTGTTATAATTTTTATTTTTATTTTAGTTGTAATTCAGCTCATAGAGTTGTACCTTGATGTTGTCATTTTCATTTTAGTTCAATATTTGATGAAGAATTCCTTTGCATTATTTTATTACATTGGGCCTTAGTTAGTAATGGTTTTGGTATTGAGTTTTTTTTTGAGATTATTAAATGTTTTAGCTATAATCTTTGCAAATTTCTATTACTTAAACTGATGAAATCAAGATAATCATTTTGTACCAAAAATGTTGGTTATAGTAATCAATCTTAGTTGAAACTTGAAATAATCATAATTGCATTAAAATTTTATATGTCTAACCTTGGTAAGATCATTATTGTCTATAATTTCATACCTTAAAATATTGGTGATGTATGGTTTGGAAAAGATTGTTATTTATCAAGTAATCCTTCTTTCTGATGGAATAATGGTTTTGAGATTATCATGTACTTTAAGGATAACTAAAAATATGGGGTAGTTGTATATTTTCCACATTGCATTCTTAGATATTTAATACTCAGTTATATCTAATCATTGTGGTTTGTTTTCCATGGTGAAATAAAGATTTATGTTTGAGCCAAAAATATTAATCTAAAAATTCTAGCAAATGGCAAACTTAACTATGCTATTCCTTTGGATCAATTCATAGATAAATAAATTATGGATTTATATATGTATCTCCTATTTGAGCATATTTTTAATACCCATGTGCAAGTTACTTATTACACTACACCAATGATTGGGTAAATCATCATTTTGGTGGTTTTATAAATCCATCCTTAGGTTATGGATTAACGGCATGAAGAATATGGTTACTCTATGTTTATACAGGTGTTTTCTTTTCATTGTCTTATGTTGTTAATCATAATTCTCTCTCAGCTATTTCATTGAGGGATGTTTTCAATTGAGAATAAATTAGAAAAAGGACTTGGCATATTCCTTGCATCTTGTTTCATGGTTTAGATAATGCAAAATTTTGGAGTATATTCCTTTATTTTATTTTTATTTATAGCAGCCCCTATTGATATCTAATATCATGATAAGGACTGAAATATTATACTTTTGATAACTATGTGAATTTTCAATTACCCTTAAGAGTAGGCTAAAATTATGAAAGGTATTTCATTTAAGTAAATTCTTTTTTATAGAGGAAATCCAATTATGGGTCATTAACTAATGCCACCGATGAAGTTATGGTTGAACCATTGGGTTGACAAGCAAAGGACCCGATTGGTGTCCCTTAAGGTAAACCAATGTGTGCGCTTATAATATGTTTATATTTGGGATTTTTCTTCCCATGTAATGTCTATTTTTATACATAATATGCACCTATGATATCCTATATGTCATGGTCATTTAGATCATAGTGGTTGATATTCACCTAAGTGATTCCATTACCATCCTCTCTTATACAGGTCTAACTTGAGATGGACTTTGGGATGGTATACCAATTTTTTCCTGGCTACTCTATTCACCATTATGGTGGATTCATGAAGATGTGGTTTTAACATGGATTCTTCAACCTAATTCTCTCATGAGACCACTATGCTTAAGTACCATTATTAGACTATTAAATGATCCTATGAGGGGTTTCTACTATTAGTATAGAGTTTGGTATATATTGGTGTGTATGCACAGACCAATACATCCCAAACTATATATTCTATTTGTATATAGAGCTCTCTTATAGAACCCTTTAACGATGTGTTAATCCTGGTTGAGTGTTCACTAGTTCCTAATAGAGTGTTGGTTAAAAATCATGTGAGTGTGAGAACTTTTAGTATGTTATCTCTTGACCACAGATGCATGTATTTCCTTACATGCAATGTTGTTATGCACTCTATACTTTATCAACTATAGAAAAACATTTTTGGGTTACTTCATCTGGTATCAGAGCCTATCTTTAAAGGTTTTGGATGAGTTTTGATGCATTACATTGATTTTTGGCATGTGTTTGAAAAATATGGTTGATATTTTGTGTGGTTATGCATACCTTTGTTAAGGATTTTGGTTGCATAATATACTTTGGGTGGCTGTAAATACACATAGTGTAGATGTGCATACCCTTATATAGGTTTATTTCATTAACATGTATGCATATACATTATGTTGGTTGAATGCCACTTGAATGAATATGTTGCCTTCCCAAGATTAAAATTAGAACCTTGTATGATAGTATGCATATTAAACCTTGGTTAGAATTGTATGACTTGTATGGACTCATATATGTCTTATATGATTGAGAAGGCTATGTCGTAACCTTTATAAAGGCACTTAACCTCTTGGATGAGTTAAATAATATCTTATTTATGCAAGCCTGAAGTGCATAAATTCTTGCATTATTGAATTTGTGTGCATACATGAAAATTGGTAAATTTTTTCAATAACTTCATGATTCTTACCCATAGCCTTGGATGGGTCAACCCTTCCCTCATTGAGTTGTATTGGGGAAAGCATCATTTATCAATTATTGACTTGTATGGGCAAGTTGATGGGAGACTGGTGATAACCACTTCACCCTTAGAATTAAGGAAATGATGTTTAATATCTATTGATTTACTTTTATGGGAAAATCATTAGTAGATTCTTAGAACATCATGAGCTTGAGAAGACTAAGGGTTAGGCTCAAACCTAAAGGGTTGTACCAGGTGAGAGTATCTAATTTTATTGGGTAACTCAATGAGGCTTGGGATCTCAAATTTTAAGGGAAAATATTGAGATTAAATAAGATCTTGATCTTATTTATGTTTTTGGTCACTTTTGAGTTAGATCAAGAAGCATGTGGATTCATAACTCTAAAGGGATGAAATTAAATAAGTGTGTGGGTAATTTTATTTATTTATTTACATCTTTGATGTTCTGTCATAGATATATTTACATATGTGATGGTTATTTGATCATGGATTGGTTGATTTCCATGAGGTTTTGATGTTAGCCATGGATATATTTATGTCTATGGGGATGTTTGAGCTGAATCTGGATGATTTATGCATCCTTGAGGATGCCTATTTGAAAACTTGGCTATGTTTTGACACTCATGGGATGTCTATTATGATATAGATATGTCCTACATACATGAAGATGTGTATTATGAGTTCCATTGAACTTGTTGTTTTTGGGAAATTGTAATTCCCATGGTAGTGTTTTAGCATTCATATCATGCCTTGGCTAAGTTCACCATTTCCCAAAAGTGTTTTTACATCAAATCAAGCATCACTAATTAAACCATGACTTGTTAGACTAAATCAACTAGAAGAATGGGGATATAAGATTGTCATTGGAATCACAAGATAATGCCTTAGTGGCCATTATTAACTTTCATGGTTGAGCTATCCAATGATGATAAGCTATAATATTAATATCTTGTGGGGGTCCAAGTATGTAGCTTGAGTCAAGAGGGTCTAGTGGGTGAGTGTGTTTGACTTGCTTGGGTAAGTTAGAGAGTTTTGGGGATTTTTTGTTGATAGAGTGGTGTGAGCCATCTATCCATAACATAAAAACATTGTTGGTAAATTTTTGAAAAATCATGGAGATAGAATTTATGTGCTCTATTAAAAAATAACCTTCTTTAAACCAAGGTGATCCTAATCTAAGATCCTTGGGAATAATCATGTTGTGTTATATGATAGATTTTTAGTGTCATTTTGATGTCATATAGACATCAGGTGACCCAATGGGAGTCATGGACCCTTTTGATTCATCATCATGTATGTTAAGTGTTTTGCTATGAAATTACCTTGGCATAATTATTAGAACACTTGAGTCATGTATGCATGATCTATTTCATGTGGTTCCTCCTTGTATGTAAAACTGTTACGTGTTGTGTAGATGTTAATTTTCCATTAATTATGTTAAATCATGTAAATTTGTATCTTTATTATAGTATGTGCATATATTTGACCTTGTCAACTTCCACATATTTATATTGATATCAGTAATATTATATAGGGATTTATACACATGTATGTATTTTTTTTATTTTAAAACATGAGAATGATGATTAATCACTATGTAAGAAAGTCCCCCACTTTCAAAAATAATCATGTGGACCATTAGTTACTATATTTTTTTGAAATTATTTTATCAACATTCTTTGGTAATGTGACCATAAGCCACCCATGTGATGCATTTCCCTATTGAACCAACTTCTATTGGTTGAATTTGCCAAGGTAAAATGTTGTGTTCTATGGTGTGATCCTACATCACTACTATAGTATTGAGTATTGGTTCAAGTATGAGATTGAGGGTAGAGAAGCACTACATATATAGTGATTTTGACTAGGTATGGTCTAGGAAGTAGAGTCTCTCATAGGATAAAAATACACTTTTTCCCTTTACACAAATAACCACCTAATTCATCTAGAGTGTGCACCATGTATGCCATAGGTTGGCCATGTGATATTAGTGCATAATGTCCACTTTATGGATTTAATGTTCCTTTAACTACCTCTTATAGGTTTTTGTAAAAATAACCTATGTGAAATTTTATTGTTATATCCTTGTGGAACACTAACTAGTCTTGCTAATTGGATATTATGCATAATTAGCAAGGTGGTAGTTGTTGAAATTCATGCATGTGTTGGCCTATAAGTGAAACCATTCTATGGATGAGGTATTATTTGTTTATACTTAATAGTATGTTTTACGATGAATATTTTTTTTTATTTTAAATCATGACTTATATGCAGGCTGATTTTATGAATGGGATGACGAATGTTAAGTCTTGATCAGGTAGATTTTTGAATTCTATGTACTTTATAATACTACTTAGAGAATTGAAATAAGATGGTGGGATTTTACCCCCTATAACAATCATGTGAGATCACAAAGTTTTTGGAGAGCATGTTGTAAGACTTCATGTTGCATGTAATTCTTGGTATGGCTATTATAATGTTTAATGCAGTTGGTGTGGGATGATGCAGTTATCCATGAATGGTTGATGATGTAGTGGATTAACCATAATAATATGGATTAATACCTTTGTGTAAGGACATTCTATAATAAATTTTCTTAATATTATGCATGGGGTATAATGGTTTTAGTGGAATATTTCCACTCTTAACTTGGATTCTAGTTGTAATCCAGTGGGATTGGATGATCATATTTATTGACCTCATGCTATAGGTATATGTGTGTTGACACTAGTGATTATGACCCTAGTAAATTTTATATTCATATTGTTAATCTAGTTTAGAAAATCAATTTATAACTTTTATTATAACTACATTTTTTTCTACTTAGAAGTGCCAATAACATTCTTATTGCAAAGCCTCTTAAGGTAAGTGTAAGTTATTATGCTTTGGAACACTGTATGTTTGTGATGTTAAGTAATCATCCTCATAAATGGTCATGTGTTTGTCTTAATTAGGGAAAAATTATTCTCCTAAATCTAGACACATGTCATCTAGTGTTGGGAAAGTAGTCAGCTCCCCATAAGCTCACTATGGTGTCACGAGATGACATGTGAAATGATAAGATATTCCTATGGTTAGACATGACTATATTTAGGATAATTTTTAGATTATTGGAAAGTAAGGATAAATATTTCCATGTTAGGAGTATGTTATATCCTCATTTCTTATCAAGAGGTAAGTTGACTATATTTTCATTAGGTTATTCCTTAGGTCTAAATGCCTCATTACTTTTATTTTATACTTTCTTGGGTTGAACTGTTTCCCTTTCCAAATAGGGAATTTGTAGTTACTATTAGCCAATTGGTTCATCAAGTTTGGCCTAACTCTAATTGATATTTTGCTTATTATTATAGCTGATTATTATGAATTAGATGTATGATTCTGATTATCATGATTTATTCTAACTAGCTTATTTTTTTCATGGATGTATATACTTAAATTCACTATTAATATGTCTCATATTCTACACATAATAGAGTTTATTATTATTTTTATTTATTTCTTGAGTAGATACTATTGATGTTTTATATTGGTGGTTGTAGAAATAGGTCAAGTGAGCTATGATCGGTGGTAGAATTCATCATCTAGGATAATAATGGGTAGGAGTTATGAGTAGTCAGATTGGTACTGATAGGTAAATTATAAGGTGACACAAGTTTAAAAGCTATGGTTCATTTGGGTCATCTATCTTCTTTTGATCCATTCTTATTTAGTTGCTTCTATGTTGAGTAGATTTTGGTTTATGTCATCCTTGTGTGGGTGCATCAGTTGTTCATTATTCTTTGAGTTGGGTGGATTAATTATAAGTATATTATTACTTTTATTTCCATTTGCTTTGTGAATTGGGTGTTATATTTTAGGGGTTGGATTTAATTTCCATTACAAGTGATATCTAGCCTTGTGCCTTGTACCGCATTTTTTTTGGTTTTATTCCCATGTGTTGGCTTTGATTTAATCATGTGTATTATGCCTATGTGGGCTATGAATTGGACCCAAAGCATCTTAAACTAGCTTGTGTAGGGGGGTCGATTGATGTTTGGACTATATTTAATTTTATGGTCATATTTTGGATGATTTAATCCATGCCATTGATCTAGGTTAAGATTATTATTGTGGATTATCATTTTGGATTATAAATTATCTCCTAATGCCCTATTATTATTATCACTATTTCATGCACTATTGAATTGATTTTCACTCCATGCAAAAGGATGGAGGTGAAAGTTATTGTTATCTTTTTTTTCATTGGGTTTTATTGAAGGAATACATAGATATGTAGTTACCATAATACCTTTTTAATTAAATAATTAGTGAAGGATTTACTAGGTGGTTGCTTTGTTATTGGGAAATAGTTGTTGATATTTTGTGTGGAAAAATATTTTTTAAGCATAATCTTTTTTAAGCAGTGTGATCTTTAATTTTTTAAAATAGTCATCAAGAGAACTCCTTTCTAAGAGGGGGAGGATGTCATAAACCCATCGAATCATTGTTATAAGGTCTTATTTTTATTCAATTCTTGGAGGGTAGAATATTATCTTATTGGGTTGTGGATTGTCTTCCTCACACTAAACAAGTGAAAACAAAGGAAACATTGTTTTCCCCCCATTGATCCATAATCAATGATGGAATTCTCCATATAATGAGGTTAGGAAGAAATGGTAAAATGTAGGAAGGAAACTATGTTTCCTCTATAATGAAAGATCAAAGGTTGGGTAGAACTTTATTTTACCTCAAATTTCCATATTGTATTGTGATCCCAAGTTGTAAAATGAGCCAAATTTGAAATGGGAAATCGATGAAAAGTCTTAGGGAGATCAATTTTTTTTGTCTTTTATTTTAGGGGGGGAAGAAAAAACTTGGGACATATGCCAATGACCTGGTCAACATGCCAATGACTTCAGGGTACATATTTTATTTAGGAGGCATTTTTATTATTATTCTCAGAGAAGCTAGGGGAAGGAGCTAGAAACCTTGGTTGAAACATATTATAAGCCTTCAAATAGAGAGAAAATGTAATTATTCTAAGGGGAGGTGACTTGAAGTTTTGTGCCTGGAAAACCCATGAAATTTTTCTATGTACTATGGATTTGGGGGAATAAAGTGTTGTTCCTAATTCCTTTATGGGGAAAAGGTAGGCTAGAGTGGAAAGTAAGAACAATGAAATAGATAGAATGACCTCAATTTCACCTTGTATCATTTAAGTGGATTTCTTGGATTTAAGTGAAATCAAATTGAGTTTATTATTTTTTTGTACAATGGATTTTGAGTAAAAATGTTACTAAAAAAGATAAATATACAACCATTATGGATTTATTATGAGGTTATGAGACCTCATAATGAACTTGTAATGCAGGAAAATACATAAACCCCATTTTTGAGTTATATTTGTAGTCATCTCTATTTGCTTCTATATTACTAATTTTTAAAATAAAAAACCATGTTGTGTTTTTTAGCAACCTTGGTAGGTTTGGATACAAAAGATGTTTTATGTTTTCCCCCTTATATGATCATGTTGATTCAGAAAATATGGTCTCTGAATTTAATTTTTTTTATGATATGGGTCCATCCCTAGATGGGTGAATGAAATTCTCATTACATGGTTTTTAAATGAAAATCTTTTTATTTATTTATACAAGCCAGTATAATTAAATGTTTCTTCCTCTATGTCTATTTTATTTATTCAAATTGATCCATGTATGTCTATTTTAAACTTGTCATGGAGAAGGGGATTATGGTTATTCCATCATAAATAAACCTTCTTGGACTGCATTTTATTTTCCATAATTATGTGGCTATAGGTATCTATTTTCTTATGAGTGGACTAAATATTTTTATATCCAGGAAGATATAGATTTGTATGTATTATGCTTGCTTGGAAAATCATAGTTGGATGTACCCTTCTTATATACGAATTGTGTTTTATTTTAATGTAATTGGTAGTTCTTTAATAAAATACTGATTGGATTAGTAAGCATGTGAAAATTAGCACAACTGAATGAGGAAGCATTGGGATGTTAGTTTAAGATCTACAAATTATGCTAGTTGTTGTCTACATTATATATCTATTTTATCAGTAAATTCCATTCATAAATCAGCAATCTAAGTTGAAAATTCTTTGGTTAATTAAATTCTTAGGATGATATAACTCATCTAATGCAAGTATCGGATTGATGGGTTTTGAGTTAGTATTAATTTGTTACCGATGAATTTTGATATATAAACCATTGGGACATTCAACTTAACTTATTTTGTGAAAATGTGAACTCCTTGATCAAATATTAATGGGAATTGCTTCAAGTAAGGGTTTCCCGATAGCTACCTCCCTTTTGGTGGTTGGTTGACTATTGGTAGTTTCCATTTTTTTTGATTGACTGTATATGTGGTTTACGAATGAAATGATTTCATGTATGAATGTTCATGTTAAAGGATAGTTTCCCCTATGGTGTAAATTAGTGTTTTGAACCTTTTAAATTTTTTTTATCATTTATGTGTTTAATTTTTAGTTGTTTGACTATTGTGAAGTTTACCATGGCTTAGTGTCTCTCATATGCTCATAACTTCCAAATAAAACCTAGATTCCTAATTCCACCATCCAACTGATGGATAAGGTGGTCAAGGCCACCAATGGATGGGCCCATTAGATTGGACCTTCAGGTTGATTTTATGTGCACTTAGTGTTTTATCTCTTGATGTTTGGATCTCAGTGCTGCTATTTGAACTTTACCATTTCATCTAATTTATAAATTACTTGTAGATGTTATAGATTTGATCAAATGGTTATCATTCATATAATCATTAATTAATCCTTTTATTGATTCTATGAATCTTAGATTATAGAAGAGTAATAATGTTATAACACTTAAACTTGGTTTACGTATATGGTAATGTATACCATATTGTTGTCCATTGACTCTATACTTGTCTCACATTATGAAATTATGATTTTTATTTCAATTATATGGCTGAAGAAGTTGTATTCTCATAGTTACATTTGGAATTAATGTTAGAAATTGAAACCTTTTTACTTTATATTGATAATTAATTCTTGATGAAGTTGATTAAGAACATCAATGTTTGGCGAGTCTTTTCACCCTTGAATCCTATTTTGGAAGTTATATCCTCTTATTGTAGCATTCAATGTATCTTATTTAATGATGAAAATTTGTCTACATGGTTGATATGTTGTACCTTATCTCAAGCTAATAATGTTTTAAGTGTTCATTTTATAGAATTCAATTACTTTTAACAAGATGAAGGTGTAGTACAACACCATTTTTAGAGGCCTGAATTGCTTTTAATAGATGTTCAGCCAAAAATAATTTTTACCTTAATTATGGTCTATATAAACACATTATTGTTCTTATTTAAACATGTTTGGATGGATAATGTAAACTATGTTGTGTAAGAAATAATTTCAATAAAATTCAATATCATGCCATATAGGTTTGTTTATGAAAATGCTTATTTAACTTGGAAGAACTTGGCTGCATATACACCTGAAGTATTGATTATAAAAATTAGATAAATAATGTGGTAACCATATTTTTATTTATTTTGAATATTTTCATGCAAGTATCATAAATCATGATGAAAATTTAAGCTTTGGTAAATAAAGTAGTTGGAAATACATAGTAAATGTTCCTTATATGGTTATTATACTTTACTTGCACAAAATAAGGGTTATGAATAATGAGAACCCTACTATTATAATTATTATTTTTATTTTGGTTGTAATTCAACTCATAGAGTTGTACTTTTATTCTATCATTTTCATTCTAGTTAATGTTTTTATGATGACTTCCTTTCCATTCCTCACTTGCATTGGGCCTTAGTAATGGTTTTGGTATTGAGTTTTTGGTTGAGATTATTAAATGTTTTATTTTTAATATTTAAACATTTTTATTACTTGAATTGATGAAATGAAGAGAGTCATTTTGTACCAAAAATGTTAGTTCTATTAATTTATCTTAGCTAAAGTTTTAACTAATCAGAACTGCATTAAAGGTTTAGATGTCTAACCTTGATAAGATCAATATTGGCTATAAGTGTATACATTAAAATTTTGGTGATGTATGGTTTGGAGAATATTGCTATTTATTATGTGATCCTTATTACCTATGGAATAATGGTTTTGAGATTATCACGTACTTTAATGATAACTAAAAATATGGTGTAGTTGTATATTTTCCACATTGGGTTCTTGGCTCTTTAATACTCAGTTATATCTAATTGTTGTGGTTTATTTTTCATTGTGCAATAAAGACTTGTGTTTGGCCAAAAATATTAATCATGAAATTTTATCAAATGGAATGTTTAACTATATTTTTTCTTGGGATCATTTCACTAGAAAAATAAATTATGGATTTTTTGATGTATCTCCTATTTGATCAAAGTTTTAATACCCATGTGCAAGTTACTTCATGTGTTATACTAGTTATTGGGTAAATGAAGGGTTTGGTGGTTTTTTTACTCCATCCTTAGGTTATGGATTAAATGAATGAATAATATGGTTACTCTAAGTTTATAGGGGCATTTACTCTCCATTGGATTAGGTTGTTAATCATAATTCTATCTCGGTTATTTCATTATGGGATGTTTTCAATTGAGAATAAATTGGCAAAAAGACTTGGCATATTTCTTGCATCTTATTGTATGGTTTAGATAATGCTATATTTTTGAGTATATTCCTTTATTTTTGTCTCTTTTTGGTAGCCCCTATTCATACCTAATATCATGATAAGGATTGAAATATTATCCTGTTAGTTAACTATGTGAATTGTTAATTACCCCTAAGAGGATGCTCTACTTATGAAAAGTATTTTGTTTAAGTAACTTTGATTTTATAGAGGAAATCCAAGTATGGCTCACTAAATAATGACACCAATTAAGTTGTGTTCAAACCATTGGGTTGACAAGAAAAGGACCCAATTGGTGTCCCATAAGGAAAACCAATGTGTACTCTTATAATATGTTTATGTTTGTGATTTCTCTTCCCAAGTAATGGTTATTTTTATACATAATGTGCTCCTGTAATATCCTATATGTCATGGTTTGTTGGATCATGATGGTTGATTTTCACTTGAGTGATTCCATTACCATCATCTCTTATGAAGGTATAACTTACGATGGACTCTAGGGTGTTATACCCAAGTTTTCATATCTATTCTATTCACCATTATGGTAGATTCATGAAGGTATGGTTTTACCTCCTAACATTCAACTTGTTTCTCTGAAGAGATTATGATGCTTAAGTAGTATTATCAGATTATTAAATGTTCCTATGAGGGGTTTATGATATGAGTATAGAGTTTGGTGTATATGGTGTGTGTGCATACACCAATACATCCCAAACTATATCTTCCATTTTTATGGAGAGATATCTTATAAAATAATTTGATGATGTGATAATCCTAGTTGAGTTTTCTCTACCACCTAATAGAGTGTTGGTTAAAATCATGTGATTTTGAGATTTTTTATTATGTTGTCTCTTGACCTCATTTGTGTGTGGGTCCTTGCATACAATGCTATTTTGTACTCTATAATTTAGTAACTCACAAATTTTTTGGGTTGTTTTAATTTATTAATCATTTTTTAGGAAATTAATGATGTTAATGGAATTTCCATCTACTAATAGCCTACTAACACCAAGATATTTATCTAAGTGAACACCCCAAAGTGGAAACATAGCTTTATCTAAGTGGTTTATCTAAAACCCCATATTCCTTTCATAAGCATCCACCAAGAGTCCATTTTCATCTCTCATAACACCTCCACCTCCTGATATTCCTAGGTTTCCTTCTGAGGCCCCATAAAAATTTAATTTAACCAACCATACAACAAAACTAAACATCTAACTTTTCTCCTTATTCCCATCTTAAAATCCATATTAGGTCTATTATATGTAGTTAAAATCCAATTCTTAGAAACATTTTATTATTATCTACAAAAATTATATTACTTACCTCCTTTGATAGTTTTTAGATTTCTAGAAATGAAATTGATAATTTTATTAGCCACTCTTTTGTTGGGATTTTTAGTATTCCTAAATATCCAATTATTTCTCTCTTTCTAAAAACCATATAGAACATGAGGGAAAGCTAATACCCATAGTATCTTAAGATCTTAATTAGAGAATGGATCAATCCATGCAATACATGAATCAACCAAAGAGGAAGGATGAGATCATATAGTCTAAAACTTATCTAAAATACATCCCCACACCTTGAAAATAAAGGGACACTATAAAAGAATATGAATACCATATACATTATCAGCTTCACATAGAGAATATATATTCACCAAGGTCAACCCTCTCTTATCCAAGTTATCCAAACTGAGTATCCTATTATACAAATAGAGCCAAATAAAGTAGTTGATTTTTGGAAAAAGATATTTATCCCAAATTTTAGATCACAGAATAGTATCTTGAAGATGTGGAATCATATTACTATAACTAGTTCTAACATCATATTATATATTTGGAGAGGTAGAACAAACTAAAACATCCTCCTTATGAAAATTAAGAATGTGTATACCTTTGATTAGTAATTTTAAGTTTGAGATAATTATAATAACTTCATTTCAAACATTTTCAATTTGTAGCTGGATCCTATATCTTCTACCATTCTGAATCTAAAAATAATCAGCAACCATGAATCCATATTGATGTTGTGTATGATTCCTAACTTGATGTCATGCCTCAAGATTACATAATGGGTAATGTATAATATATGAATCCTCCCAAAATATTATTTTATGACCATTACCAATTTTCTATTTAAACCTATTTGAATCATTTTCTCTATTTTTAATAAATAAATTCCAAATAGAGGATCTAGTGACCAGAAAATTAAAATACAAAGATTAGATTCAATAAGGAATCTCTAATAGAACCTAAAAATAAGTTATATATTCATCCATTTCATATTCCTAATACCTAGACCACCATAATGCTTGGGAAGGATCACCCATTATCAAGTGACGAAAGGAAACATTTGTTTTTCCTCTATGCCTATCTATAAGAAACATTTATAAATCTTGTTCAATTTATCCTATATTACTCTAGGCATTTTTAACAGAGACATTACAATTTCAAAGGTAGATAAATCATTAAACCATCATTAGATTTACCTAGGATAAGTAGGGGTGACCATCAGATTCTATGATTGATATGTGTGGGTACATGCACGCATGCACACACACACATGTATACATACATATATATATGTATATACATATGTATATGTGTGTGTGTGTCTCAACACATACACAGAGTAAATAAAGCACATGCATATAATTATGTATGTATGTATGCATGCATACATATATACATATTATATGCATATGTGTTTATACACACACACACACACACACACACACACACACACACACATATATATGCATATATATACATAGACACACATATACATATACATATATATGTGTATATACACATACACATACATATATGTTTGTGTATACAAACATACTCATATATGCATATATATGTATGTATGTATGTAGACACACACAAAGATGAACACACACATATATGTGTGTATGTGTATATATACATACATAAATATGCTGCGTGTATGTATGTATGTAGGTATGTACGTGTGTGTGTGTGTGTGTATATATATATATATATATATATACATATATATATATATATATATACATATATATATATATATACATATATATATATATATATATATCTATACATATATATATATATATATATGTATATATATATATATATATATATATATATATACATATATATATATATATAAAATCAAGGACATGTATATAACTACCATAGGTTTAATTCATTCTCAATATCTAGTTTACAACTACCAATGAATAATTTTAACCATACATGTGATCCATTATAGGCATAGTGAAAATAAGTGTCAATCTTTATATTAATATATTTACATCCCTCATCCACTAGAAATGCATGGCTACTTGGAAATATAAAATAAAATGTATGGAACATGTAGAAGCATACCACATGCATGTGAATTATTTTAAAAATGTATGATAACATTTTATAAAATTGGTACTAAATCTATATTGGAGAATGTTTCTATAATAAATAACCTTTATTCATGGATTATTTATTCTACATGGGTAATACTTGAATTATACATTTGTATGTCAAACTATTGTCAATTGACATCTAGATTTATAATTGCATTTAACTAGTTTAAATCCTAAATTGGTAAGAATTTATAAATAAATTATAGATCCTTAATAATTAGGTTCATTTAGAGATTTTTGTCTTTAGTAATAAATACCATTCTACCACAATTAAATATGGTTGAAAAGCTACATAAGAACCTAATTTGAAAGTTTAACTAATCAACCTAGGTTACTAAGTAATATTTAGGTTAGTTTTGAATTCTTCATATCACTTGGAGCCACATACAAAATATCTAGTTGGTGTGGAGGCATAAACCATACAAACTAAATAATTGTCTAGTTTATTTATCTTAGACCTATTTAAATTAGAAAGTATAATTTTTTTGTCCTAATTAATGTTGAAATAAATATATATTAATGATAAAGTATCCACTAATGATATGATAGGCAAGAAAAATAGGTTTTTGGTTCATGGAATCAAATTTTCTCTCCACCCTCTCTAGCTTTATGATGTGCTTAGACATGTGATAAAACATAAATTTAATGTTCCTTCTTGGGTAAAGTTATATAAAAGATCATGTAGCTTATAATCATCAAGGTTTAATTTGAAACCAATGAATAAATGAAAAAAAAAAATAGGCTAGACACAAGTACTCTTGTGGATTTCTTGAAAATCCACTCTTAGAGTTTTTACTAGTCCTCTAAGTATTTTTGTAATATGTAACTATGAAATTTTACTGGTGCTTCAAGCACATGGTTTCCAATTGGGTACCCAAATATAACATAATTAATATTTTTGTCTAATGTTTAAATTTTAATGTGTAATTTTAGACTCAACTCTCAAGATCACATGTTTGATCATCTAAAAAATATTTTTAAATCCAAACAAGAACTAACTATTCTGAGGGTAATCAATTTTAACTAGCTCTGAATAATTTCTAATGGGAAGAATAACCTTTTAAGGGGATGAAAGGGTTGAAAATTTTGACCTTGTTTAGAACTTGAATAATTTTACTTGTTGATGTAAACACAATCCAAAAGACCAAAACATGGTCTTAAATAATTATAATGAAACATATCATCCTACTAGAACAAACATTTTAGGATAATATTAATGTGAAGTTTAGAGATATCAATAAATAAGTTCAACCATACATGTGATATACTATAGGCATAGTGTAAATAAGAGTCAATATTCCTATTAAACTATATATTTTAGACATGTGATTTTGATACATGAATTCATTATAAATACCTCAAACACTAATTTAATTACTACCTAATATCCATGAGAAGGTCAACAAATTTTTCATGTTGTGATTGTAGTTAAGTAAAAGGTAATATCATAATATTTTTTATGTCATGATTGCATTTTTATTTTTTTAAGGCATGTCTTAGATCTATTTAGATCAATTGTTTATATGTATGTCATTTAGGATACATGCAATAGTTGTTGGTGTAGTTGAATTGCATCAAATAGAGAAATAAAAGAGACACAAAACTAGAAGACAAGAGAAGAGAAGAGGCTACAAAAAAAGATTAAGTATGTTAAATAGAGATATATATAGACACAAAGATAGAGGGGCAGATTGGAAGAGAAGATAAGAGATATGTGTAGAGTATAAGAAGTTATAGACAAGACCTATAGCAGAAAATTGAGTTTGGATTCATTGATGAATCTTTATTGTAGTCTAGAGTTGTAACTCCATGATGATATCTGATTCGTTGGTGTTTTTAGATAAGATGAGTTGGTACTCAGTTAGAGAGTTGGTGTTTCCTTAGAGTTGGTTCTCTTAAATAATGGATTTGGTACTTCCTTTGATTTAGTTCTCTTAAACTATGGGATTGGTGTCTCCTTAGGGTTGGTGCCATTAAATGTGTAATCAGTGAGGTTTTAACCATGAGGCTAGATTAGAATAATATATTCTAGTAGCTATTCTCATCAAGGCTTTTTGCATATTGGGTTTTCCATGTATACATATGGTGTTATGTATTTTTATGTGTGTGATCTCTACATATATGTTTAATCTTCATATCTTTTCTATTTTATTTTTCAAAATGGATTTAAAAAGGACCATTTTATTCAATCTACTGATTCACCCCCCCCCCCCCCCCTCATTAGATTGTTATGTTCCAAAAATTGGTATATCAAAACCTTGACTCCTTAGAAGAAGCTTAATCAGCTCAAGTAAATCTTGGACAATGAACACAAATGGTTAGTCAATAAGGGTCTTACTAAAACAAATATCCTCTCTTTGATGGATCAAACTATGCATTTTGGATCATTATAATGGAAGCATATATATATTCATTAGGGTTTGATATATGAATGTCATTTGTAAATGGATGTGCAACTCATAATATAACTCTTACAAATTAGGATGCCAAGAAGTCATATGAAATCAATGCCATGACTAAGATTTCTATTGTATGTGGATTGTCCAAATCAAACTTTTTCAAAGTTATGTATTGTCAAAATGTTTAGGATATCTAGAATAAATTGAATAAGATCTACAAAGGTGATGATAAGGTAAATTAAGGAAAGCTACAAACATACATAGGTATATTTCAACATCTTAAAATGAATAAAGAAGAGAAAATTAGAGACTAACCTCTTAGAATATATGAAATAGCTAATGCAACTAGAGGCCTTGGAGAAGAGATGAAATAATTAGTCATTATCAAAAAGGTCCTAAGATCTCTGCCATCAAGGTATGACTCTAAAATATCTACAATAGAAGAAATAAGAGATATGGATAAACTCATTGTTGGTGAGTTGAAAGGAACCTTCCCTTCCTATGAGATGAGAATGGGAGAAGTAGATACCTCCAAGAGAGAAGCTACATTCAAATCAGCCAAAAAAGTAAAAGCAGAAGCATCTACATCTAGATATAAGGAGACTAATGAAGAAGAAGCCAACTTTTTTAGAAGATTAAAAAGAGTGTCTAGAAATGACAAAGGTAAGTTACCATTAAAATGATTTAACTATGGTAAAATAGGAAATTTTTCTACTAAATTCCCTTATAATAAAAAGGATAACTCTATGTAAGAAGAGGATAGTAAAAATATGAAACCCCACTATTCCAAGAAGAAGAACTTCAAAAATAAGAAAGTCCTGTACACAAAAGAAGATAGTGATTTATTAGATGGTAGTGATAGTTTTGATGATGATCATGAATATGTTTTTGTGGATAAGGAAAAGGAAGTCCTATTCATGACATTAGGATCAACTTCTATGGATGAAGAAGTTGACGATTCAGATGAAGAAGAAAGAGAAGGAGAATTAAATCTAGAGTATCAACTCATTTGTGCTTTAGAGGAAAGAGATAAGATGATAAAAGAAAACTAAAAATATAAGAAGCTTGGACAAAATGAGATTGAGAAAAAGTCCAAAACTCTTGAAAAATCTGATCAGATGATGTTTATCCTAAAGACACAAGTTGAAGAGGCCAAAAGATTAGATGTCAAATCTAAACTATAATATAAATTTGATGAATGCATGAATCTAGAAGTAGGGATAGTGGCTTCAAGAAAATAACTTGAAAAGGCTAAATAAAAAATAGAAAAAGGTCTAAAGCTAAAAGGAAGTTAATTAATTCTTTATGAATTGATTAACTCTCAAAAGCCTTCAAAAGAGAGATCTATTCTTGGTTATGAAAAAGGAAAAAGTCTCATAACCAGTACATATGTAAATCTATATGACAAATTCAAAGTAGGATTATTAGGAGAAAAGAAAGAGAAACATTGAAAGAATATAAAGACATACAAGTACTACTAATGTGAAAAAATTTAAAGGATAAAATAAGCTTGATGAAAGGAAGAAAAATAATAAGTCCATCTCTGCAAACTCAAGGAAGATGCAAAAGATAAAGGTAGTGTTAAATAAATTTTAATTTTATTCAAATTTGGTAAGCACATACTATTTTGAACTTTTGAATAATGTTTCTCATGTCTTATAAGGGTCTCATATTAGTCTAAAAATCTTACTTATCCTCTATTTAGCCTTGGTCTAAGCCCATTCTCCTTGTACTAGTCTAGTCAAATAGAGTCAAAGTTAGTCAACCAAGGTCAAACTTATTAAATGATCCAAATTATGTTATAAATATTATAATATGGTCTTTTAAGTTCCCTAAGGTGTCTATAAGTCATAAATTTGTCCTTTACCATGCTTTATATGGAAAATATGCCTTTTGGCTATTTTTCTAGCATAATAAATTACTTGTACAGACTTACAAGGAGGAAAATGTGTCACTTAGAAAAATTATAATATGGAAGAGGTTAGGATATGTTATTATCTATCATAGGCCAATTAAAGAGTTAGTTATATGCAAGAAGAGAGAGTTTTTCCTTAATTTTAAGCCCTTTTGGGCACTTGTACAGACTTCTTGAGTTCTCCATCAGCTAAAAAAGTTGGAAATGTGTCTCTTCACCTCCCTAGATTCATTTCCATGATTTGGGTTCAGAGATAAGTTGAAAAATTTCATCTATAACTTATTATTCTTCCAATTTCTCTTTACAAGCCAAGAAAGGCCAAATTCAAACACATTATGTGGGTCGCATAGTTGGAGTTGGAAAGAATGGTATTATTGGGTAAAAGTTATATAATTATACTTAAATTTAATGTAAATATTTCCTAGATTAATATTTTATCCTTTATGATCAGTCACTTAGACTCTAGACATCCTTTTATGCACTTCCATCCATGAGGGGGTAACTGTTTGCACTTGTCTCAGATTTATTTATTTTTGTTTGATGGTTTTTTTTTCTCAAGTGTTTCTAAAGGTTAAATGATGCCTATACATAGGTTTTTAATTATTCTATTGTATTTTAAAGTCATCAAATGCCTAGGAAAGCCTTTTCTAAGCTTGTCCTTGCTCTGGACCATGTTTTTTGCTTGCTCTTTTTACATCTACAGGTGATTTGAATGGATATTTTCATGTTGAGAGAAGATTTTTAGATATTGTGTCCAAGATTCCCTTTGTGTAAATATGCTCTTGAAATATTGATAAAAAAGATAGGTCTGCTCATGATGCCTAATTTTGCACATTGTACACATTTCCCTTCTCTATTTGCCCTTTTCACCTAAAGGTAGGATTTCCATGTTGAGTAAAGTGTGCTTCATGTTGTTTTATACCTTTTAGTTATGAGCATAAATATTTGGAATCTTGAATAGGAATCTAGAATCCTTTGATGAATAAAATAATAAATGTTGTCCAAATACCATAACCATTTGCATCTACATTGAGAACAACCACCTACATGTGATACCACAAAAGGTAAAAGCAATAAATGTGAAGGTGTTAGAATATTTGATCAAGTCAATTAAGGTTCATTATTGGCAAGAGAGTCCAAACATATCTCTTTATGGTGTTAGTTGTCAAGAAAAGGTGAAAACAATGAAAGGGAGGTTAAACTGATGTATTTAGAGCTATAATCCTTAAAAGAAGAAAATAGATGCATATATAATTTTGAGGATAACAAGTATGACACTTCCAAAGAATTTTTGATCCTCCCAATTGACTAATTTTGTAACCTCTAGTATGGTTTATCACCTTGCCAATTTAAAGGAGTGGATGCCATATGGAAGATGGAGATTTTCAAGGCCCAAAAGTTAATTTAAAATACTAAATTTGCTTAGTGTTTTCTATAGGATTTGGAGATGTGAGTGAGTTTTTATCACTCAATATGGATCATATAACTTAACATCACATTGGAGTGGTTTAAAGTTGAAAAATTATATATTCATGACATTTAAGGATCATCAAACAAGGTTTTAAGTGTTTTCATGACCTTCTAAGCCTATCCCTTATCTGTACACATGCCTAGGAAGGGACACCTACAGTAAGGGTTACAAATAGTGAGGTAGAAGGTTGAGTTTTTTAACCTTATCTTTAGTTTTCAAGGTGATTATAAGGCATAATAGTGTTTTTTTATTTTATTAATTTCAAGGAGAATAAAATCATCATTAATCATATCCCAAACATCACTATGAAAACCTACAATAGGTTTGGAAAGTTGTCTCTACAGGTAGAGTTTTGAGGAACTAGGTCCTAGATAAATAAGGGCATAGTTTGAGAACCTTTCAATAAGCAATTAATGCCCAAATAAAACACATATTAGTGTCCTATATTTAGATGATTAAGGATAAATATAATCCTAAAATAACACATCAACACCTACAGTTGGGGTAGAATGTCTCAGTCCAAGTAGTGATCAAACAAGTGCATGGAAGGAGGAATAGTTGCATATGCTTTGGTGATTTAGGCTCATATAAGGTGTTTATCTTTGTGATTCAATTGGGAATATAAATGGGACATATAATCCAGTATAATAAACCTAAATTAAGCCATGATAACCTATAGGTAGTGTCTTAAAGTTATCTCAATCAGCCAAGTAGAGACTTAGTTTAGGAATGAGAAGTGTCTTACTATAATAAATGGAGTTCAACCTTGGAAAGGAAATGAATGGAAACCTAATTGAACATGATTATGATTATTATAGGCTCTATACATTTTAAAATAATAAAAGTTAAGTCCTACATGGACATACATATTTCATATCAAGGCACCCCTATAGATAGTGGATTCCTACAAGTCTATCTTGGCTTTTGGACAGTTAGAAGGGAAAATGGAAGAATTAATGTATAAAAATTGGTATAGGGATTACTCATAACCTAATAAATCCTGTCATATATTAAAAAATATTGAATTATTAGGGTTAATACTATCTATTTGGTCTCATAGATAGGGCACTTTTAATGGCCTAAAACTTGCAGAGTTGGAGAAAAATGGTGATGTATGAGAGTTGGAGTTGAGATTTCCATGATAATAAGATATTAAAATATATATTGAGAATATAAAATCATTAATAGAGACTCTTGATGGTTGGGAATAGGTCTAAGTGATGTAAATCCTTGAGAAGGTGATCAGAGCCATTAGGCCTAGTAAAGAAGTAGAGCCCAAAAGAGAGCCCAAAACTACTTAAGGTGATAAAAAACAAATTAAATAGACCAAAATGAGTCCCTAATATGTCATAATTCATGCCTAAGTAGTTATTATGTAAAATATATCACATATTGGTTACTTTTGGACCCAACACCATGACAAGATATGCAAATTAAAGGGGTACAATCGAGAGGTTGCTTTTAAATGCTCACACATACTTGGAGACATTGAATTAGATTATAAGAGGTTAAAGGAAGATGAAGGAGGTTTTAAGCTAGTAAATTAGGGTGTTAGTTTATATTTATAATGTTGGATGTTTATGAACAATCCCTTAAGGGCTAGTGCACTCAAAACCTTCCCAAAGCCTTATTTTGTGACCTAATGGATGAAATTAGGATCAAATTACATCCAAATGAACAAATTTGACCCTGAGAGTTAAGAATTTTTTGAAATATTTATGAGGTTCAAAGCCATAGAATTAGATTATATGGAATTTGTATAGATCAGGCCTAAAACAAGTTTTTTTGATCAATTATTATGTTTTACATGTCCTAAAGATGATCATGGGATACAAAATAACTTTTGGGAGAGATAATAGGTCTTTTTTTAAGTCCTCATGTCCATTTTATCAACTATCTCAACTCTTAAGCCCATCTTCTACCTCTTTCATTTCAGCCAGTCTAATGGGAAGATAATGAACACTTAGGTGAAAGAGAGTGAAGCTCTATTTGGGAAGCCTTTTAAGGATTTTATCTTGAAAATATATCTATTAAAACCTTGTATATATGTCATAACCCATTGTTAATGAATTATATGGCATATTTGGGATGGTTTTTGGTGGCAATTATGAATGGTGCTTAGAGAGAAGCCATTTTTGGATTGTCATAGATGATTGTGCATGAGTAGAACATAATGAGTGGTTTAGGACTTCCCTAATTCATGTGATGGGAATTTTTTTAACACCTCATACTTATACGCATCATCATATCTAACTATATGTAGTAATAAGGATTTTTTGGAAGGCAAATCATGAGGGGCAATTTTTTGTGCAAGGAAAGGAGTTTTTAGGCCACTTTGCAAGGCTTGGATGATTGGATATGACACTTATGGCTCTTAACATTACATTTCTCACCCCAAATATCTCTCACATGAATTTTTAATTAATTTTCTCAATTTAACACATGTACAAGTGACTCTTGAGGTTCCTCTTCTCTTTCTCACTCATAATTGCTATAAATTCTAGCATTTTTGGCATTATAGAAGAACACACATGGTATGTAAAAGACTTGATGGTTTGATATTGTAATTTTACTTTTAATTAAGATATTAAATCTCATTTTTATCCTAAAAACTATCTTTTCTAAGTGTGTGAAGAGATGTATAGTGAAAATTCAAGTGATTGATATCAATCCTTGCTTCCTCTCAATCCTTCCATGTTTGATGCAAGTTATTTCATTATAAAAGGACACATGGAGTGTTTATATGTGTATGAGTCTATTTATAAAGTTTAAAATTATCCTTAGTGTCTAAAACTAATATTTGGTTAACTCACCTTGAGTATTATTTCATATATTCCACCTTCATGTTTGAAATACTAATGTTAGAGTGATCTAAGAGGTAGAAGCTAGTTTTGTGAGTCTTGTCTCTTAGTGTATTTGTATGATAATACTATGGAGATATTCATAGTTTATCACACCCCTATAATAATTTAATTTTATGCAAATTTTATCTATTTTCACACAAGAAATTATTATATTTGGTGACAAGTACATCAAGACATATCTAGGGAGCTATCCCTTCCAATCCTAGAGGTCTACTTCTACTATAGATACCCCACACACCTAAAATTAGTCCAATGTTTCCAAAATTTATAAGATTATTAAACACCCTCTTCTAGAGTGTAAGATTTGGAGACAATAGTTTTGGCACACCTAGTGGGTCCATTGAATTCAAGTGAAGGAATTCTTGGTGTTATCCTTCAACTCATTAGCCTCTAAAGGAAATCGAAGAACCAATGGTGACTTTGAATGATTTAAAATAGTGTAAGTAGCCTCATTTCTTCAAAACATTATTTTTGGTATATACTCTTTATCTTCCAATCAACATATACCTCCTTATTAGAATGATCCTACTTTGAGTGTTCATGGCTTCTCCACAAGCTACCCTCAAGAGACTGCACTTCATGAAGGTTCATACCAACTATTCTACCCTCCTCCAATATTTACGCACTCCTATTACCAACCTATTATTATTAATGATTAGTTTGATCAAGATGAGAATGAGTTAAACCTAAATTTATAGGGTTTAAAAAGTGAATTGATGGAGCTGAAAGAACTTTAGAAATAATAGCAATAAATGCAACATTAATCTCATGTTCCTCAATAAGTCAAGGATATTATTCCTTCTCATTTCATTACCATAATGATCATTGGTAATGTTTTGATTCATAATTGTGATGTTGGTATTACTACAAGTCATTATTTTATTCATAAGGCAATAGTTGATAAGTTGAACTTGTAGTATGAGTTTGATTCTAGAGTTGAATTGCAACTAGAAGGAAGAGATGTAAAAACTTTTGGCATTGCAAGAAACACATATAGTTGTATTTTCATTTTCTTGCTTAACCTAATGTTGCAATCCCAAAATATATAATAGTTAGATATGTTCAACCATACTTTTCTCTATTATTATCTAATGACTTTATGACTAAGATTGGGGGAAAAGTGTCTAATGATATGTCTCAATTTATCTTTAGGTTTAAACCTAGTTTGAAAGGCCAAATTGAGTCAAAGCCATGTAACAAGTTTCATTTACAGCTCCTCCCTCCAAGAAAACCAAAATTTGATCATTCTCATTATTCTACTCCTAAGTATCCTCCCAAGGTAACAAAGCCTACTCAAGATCTTTCCATAGATTTATATTAAAGTACATATTAGACCAAAAACCCAAACTATGTCATGCCTAACTTTGAGAGGAAGGAAGGTCTTATGCCTTAATAGATTATGAAGAAGGATAATTGTGTTGGGAGAAATTAAAATGGTCTTATATTTTATTATAATTCTCCATCTACCCTTCATGATAGATCTTCTCATAAACTAAAAGACATACCAAAGGTTGAGAAGGTACTTAAAGGATTGGCATTTAGTACTTCTCTATTACTTTCATAACCTAATAATTAGCTGATTGTTCCTAAGACTCTTCAAGAGTTGGATGATGATGATGCCATGGATGAACTCCTTAAACATATTAAAGATGATACCTCAATCAGATATGATGAAGAAATTTTCATTGGCACACCTCTTCACCCTAGTAGATCTATTTTTGAGCTTGAGGAAGGAGCTGATGACATGAAGCAACAAATAGAGGTTTTGGGTGAAGAAGACACTTCATTTGTAAGACAAGAAGAAGTAGACTTGGAGTAGATTTATTAATTTCCATGCTTCATGGAAGATGATGATGATAAAATTATAACACAACATGAAGAACAGGTAATCATTAGCCAACATGATGTTCCACAAGAAATTGGTAAGAATGTTGATGAAGTTCAAGTCCTTTCTATTGGTCATGAAGAGTTGGAACTTTGGGAAGACCTTGATAAAAAAAATTTCAAATTTAATGATGCATATTAACTTCATGAATATCTTGATAAAAGTTTTGAGGAAGATGTTGCAGCTGAACCTATTGAAATTCATAAAGCACCTCAATAAGAAGACAAGGTCATATGGCAATCCTATTTACACATGTTTGAATAGAAAGGTAAGCATGGTTCATCTAAATAAAATAAAATGCATAAGATAGATGAATAATACATGGTACAAAGATAATTATAAAATTTTGAATAACATTTCCCATGCATTTAGTTGCTAGGACCACTAAAGTTTGATGGAGATGTTACTTTTCAAAATGAGTATCATCTTGATGATGGAAAGCCACTTGAAAAATAAATTGAGGTTGAAAATGAGGGTAAAAATGAGTCTAGAATCAATTAAAAATCACTTGAACCAAAGGCTATGTTTTCCATTCAAACCAATCAAGAAGAGTATGTTTCCATTAAACACATGTTATTAGTTGTACAACCATATAAAACCAATGCAAACACCATGGGAAGTGAACAAGGCATTAAACAAAAAATAAAAATTCAAAGTTATAGCTTGCACATCCTTATATTTCATTTCAAGAGGAGGATTAGTCCTTTATATTTAGTTTGTACATATTAGAGTGTGATTGTTTCAGTTTGTCTTGTGTTTCCTAAGTGTTTCATAACACAAGTGTGTTTCCTTCCCTTTGTTTGGTGTGTGTCTTTGATTTTGTGTGTGGGGGTCAACCATATTTTTTTCCTTGATTCAAAGGTAGGTTCAAGTCAATTTGAGTTCCTATATTCATAACTCCATGCCCAATGGATGGAATAAGGCTACTAGTCCTTAACATAGGCAAGCAGGTGGCCCCTAGGAGTTGCCAAAATGTTGACTAAAACTGAATTTTAGTCAAATACGGTAAATACATACTATTTTGAAATTTTTAAGAAGGTATCACATGTCTATATGGGTCTCATATTAGTCTAAACATCTTACTTATCCTCCATTTAGCCTTAGTCTAAACCCATTCTCCTTGTACTAGTCTAGTCAAACAAAGTCAAAGTTTATCAACAAAGGTCAAACTTAGTAAAATGTTAAAATTGTGTTATAAATAATATAATATGATAATTTAAGTTTCATAATGTGTTTATAAGTCATATATTTTTCCTTTACCATGATTTATATGTAAAATATGCTTTTTGGCCATTTTTTTAGCATAATAAATGACTTGTACGGACTTCCAAGGAGGCAAATGTGTCACCAAGAGATATTTAAATGTCGAGTGGGTAAATATATTTTAGGATATTTTATAGTTTAATAAATTCTAGGATCTATTAGTGGTTATTTAAAGATTCAGTTATATGTAAAAAGGGCAAGTTTTTCCTTAATTTTAGGCCCTTTTATGCACTTGTACAGACATATTGAGTTCTCCATCAGGTAAAATTTTTGGAAATGTGTATTTTCACCTCCACAAATTAATTTAAATGATTTTAGTTTTGAGATAAGTTCAAAAAGTTCATCTGCAACTTCTTCTTCTTCCACTTTCTCCTTGCAAGCCATGAAAGGCCAAATTCAAACACTTAGTGTGGGTTGTACAATTGGAGTTGGGAAGAATGGTCTTAGTACGTGAAATCTATCTAAGTATAATTAAATTTAATGCAAATATTTATTATATTAATATCTTATAATTTATTAAAAATCACTTATACTATAGGTAGTCGTTTATGCACTTGCATCCATGAGGGGGTCACTATTTGCACTTGCCTCAGATTTCCTTATTTTGGTTTAATGGTTTTGTTTGTTTTAGGTGTTTCTCAAGGTTTAATACTTCATATTCATAGGTTTTTCATTATTATATTTGATTTGGAAGTCATCAAATGCTTAGGAAAGCCTTTTCTAGGCTTGTCCTTGATCTAGACCATGTTTGTTGCCTACACGTTTTACATCTACAGGTGATTTGAATGGAGATTTTCACATTGAGACAAGAGTTTTATAGATTTCTTCCAAGATTACATTGGTTTAAATAATATCTTGAAATATTGATAAAAAAAGATAGGTCTGCCCATGAGGCCTAATTTTGCACATTGTCCACATTTCCCTTCTCTATTTGCCCTTTTCACCTATAGGTAGGATTTACAGATTGAGTAAAGTGTGCTTAAAGTTATTTCAGACCTTTAAAGTATAAGGATTAATATTTGGAATAATGAAGAGGAATATAGAATCCTTTGATTAACAAAATAATACATGTCATCCAAATACCATATCCATTTGCCTGTATAGTAAGAACCACCACCTATAGGTGATACCACAAAAGTTAGATGAAATAAATGTGAAGGTGTTAGAGTATTTGATCAAGTCCATTGAGTTTCCTTATTGGTAAGAGATTCAAAATATTTCTCTTGATGGTTTTAGCTTGGTAGGAAAAGGTGAAAACAATGAAAGGGATGTTAAACTTATGTATTTAGAGCTATAATCCTTAAAAGAAGAGAATATATGCTTACATAGTTTTGAGGATAACAAGTAAGACACTTTCAAAGAATTTTTGATCCTCCAAATTGAATGGTTTTTATACTCTAGTATTTTTTATCACCTTTAAAAGTGTAAGGAGTAGATGCCATAGTGAAGATAGAGTTTTTCAAGGCCCAAAAGTAAATTTGAAACACTAAATTTGCTCGATGTTGTCTATAGGATTTGGAGATGTGAGTGTGATTTTATCACTCAATATGTATCATAGACCTTAGCATCACATTAAAGTGGTTTAAATTGGATAAATAATAAATTCATGAAATGGAAGGATCATCAAACAAGGTTTTAAGTTTTTTCATGACCTCCTAAGCCTAGCACTTGTCTATACATAGGCCTAGGAAGGGACACCTACAATAAGGGTTTCAAACAGTGAAGTAGAAGGTTGAGTTTTTTGACCTTATCTTGATTTTTAAAGGTGAGTATAAGGAATAGTAGTGTTTTTTAATTTCATGGATATTAATTACAATCAAATCATCATCAAGCATATCCCAAACATCACTATGATAACCCACATGAGGTTTCAAAAGTTGTGTCTAAAGGCAAAGTTTTGAGGAAATAGGTCCCATGTAAATATGGGCATAATGATCATTTTAATAATATAGTAATTCCTAAATTAAAATAATATCATGTGACACATATGAATATTTTTAAGGATAAATATAATACTAAACCAAGCAATCAACACCTACAGCTAGTGTAGAATGTCTCAATCTAGGTAGTGATCAATCAAGTGCAATGAAGGAGGAATCATTGAATATGCTTTGGTGATCTATGATAATATGAAGTATTTAGCTTTGTGTTTAAAGTGGGAATATAAATGTGACCTATAATCCACTATATTCACCCTGATTAAACCATGATAACCTATAGGCAGGGTCTTAAAGTTATCTCAGTCAGCCAAACAGAGACTTAGTTTAGGAATGAGAAGTGTCTTATTGAAATGAATGGAGTTAAACCTTGGAAATGTAATGAATGACCACATAAATGAACATTTTTATGATTCCTAAATGTTCTAGACATTGTAAAATAAATAATGTTAAGTCCCACATGGACATAAATATTTCATCTCAAGGCACCCTTGCAGATAGTGCATTCCTACAAGTCTCTCTTGTATTTTGGAGAGTTACAAGGGAAAATGGAAAATTTAAGGTCTAAAAATTAATATAAAAAGTCATAATGACCTAATAAATCCTCTCATACCTTAAAAAATCTTGAATTAGTATCGATAGTACTCTTTATTTACTCTTAGAGATAGGGCACTTTTAGTGGCCTTAAACTTGAAGAGTTGGAGAAAAAATGGCAAAGTATGAGAGTTAGAGTTGAGATGGCCATGAGAATAAGCTATAAAAATATATACTTAAAATATGTAAGCATTAATTTTAACTCTTAATGGTTGGTAATAGGTCTAAGTGAAGTAAATCCTTGAGAAGGTGATTAAAGCCATTAGGCCTAGTACAAAAATATAGCCCTAAAGAGAGCCAAAAACTACGTAAGGTTTTATAAAACCAATGAAATGGATCAAAATTAGTCCCTAATATGTCATCAGTCATGTTTGAGTAGTTATTATGTATAACACATCACATATTGGTCACTTTTACCCAACACCATGATAGGATATGCAAATTGAAGGGGTATAATCGAGAGCTCAACTTCAAACATTCACACCTACTTGGAGACATTGCATGGGAATATAATAATTTATACAAATATGAAGGAGGTTTGAAGCTATAAAATTGGGGTGTTAGTTTAGAGTTGAAAATTTAGACGTTTATGAACAATCCCTTAAGGGTTAATGCACTCAAAACCCTCCCAAAGCCCTATTTTATGACCCAATGGAAGAAATGAGGCTCAAATTACATCCAAATGAGAAAATTTTACCCTAAGAGCTAAAAATAAGTTATTAATATCTTCATGAGGCTTAGATCTATAGAATTAGATTATACAAAATCCATATAGAACAGATAGAAAATAGTTTTCTTTGATAATTTTTTAGGTTTTATAGGTCCTAAAGATGATCATGGGATACCAAATCACTTTTGGGAGAGAGTTTAGGAATTTTTATAATTATTAATATCCATTTAATCAACTATATTATCTCTTAAGACTATCTTCTACCTCCTTCATTTCAACTAGTCTAATGGGTAGATAGTGAACACTTAGGTGAAAGAGAGTGAATCTCAATTTGTGAAGCCTTTTAAGGCCTATTTCTTGAAACTAATGCTATGGAGACCTTGTACACATGTCATACCCCTTTTTACATGTATTATATGGTATATTTAGGATGGTTTTGGGTGCCAAGTGTGAATGGTGCTTGGAGAGAGGCCATTTTGGGACTATCATAGATGATTGTGCATGAGCAAAATATCATGAGTGATTTAGGACCTCCCAAATGAATGTCAAGTATTGTTTGTATCCCATCATACTTATCCCCATCATCAAATCTAACTGTATGTAGTAATAAGGTATTTTTCAAAGGCAAATCATGAGGGGCAATTTTCTATGTAAAGAAGGGAATTTTTTAGGTTACATTGCAAAGCTTGGATGCTTGGAGATGACACTTTTATCTCTTGAGATTACATGGATTTACCCATATCTCTCTCTCTCATGCATTTTTAACTACTTTTCTCAAGTTGACACATGTATAAGTGACTCTTAAACCTCTGCATCTCTTTCTCACTCACAATTGCTATAAATTCTAGCCTTTTTAGCATTATAGAACATACCTAGTATGGAAAAGGGATACTAGTTTGATATTTTACTTTTCCTTTGAAATAATATATTTAATCTAGTTTTGATCCTACAAACTATCTTGTCTAAGTGTGTGAAGAGATGTATAGTGAAAAGTCAAGTGATTGATATCAATCCTTGCTTCCTCTCAATACTTTCATGTCTAATGCAAGTAATTTCATTATAACAAGTCACATGGAGTGTCATTAAGTGTATGAGTCCATTTTTAAAGTTTAAAAGTAGCCTTAGTGTCTAAAAATAATCTTCGGTTAACTCACCTTGAGTAGTCTTTCATATATTCCACCTTCATGTTTTAAATGCTAATGTTAGATTGCTTTGAGAGGTAGAAGCTAGTTTTTCGAGTCTTGTCTCTTAGTATATTTGTATGATAGTCTTGTCGATATATTAATGTTGTATCACCCCCAAGAATAGTTTACTTTCAAGCAAATCCTATCTATTTTCACACAAGAAATTATTATATTAGGTGACAAGTACATCAAGACATCTAGGGAGCTAGCCCTTTTAATCCTAGAGGTCTACTTCCACCATAGGTACCCCACACACCTGGAAGTAGTCCAATGCTGCCCAAATATATAAGAGGCTTAAACACCCTCTTATAGGGTGCAATATTTAGAGACAATAGGTATTTGATGCAAATGGTTACACAAGAGTGAGATAATTAAAGAATCCAAATTTAAGAACTCCCCATCCTGAATAAATATAATCTATGACTAGGTATTCCTCATTTTTCTATGGTTATTATTATAGTTATAATCAATTTTGTCATAAGGCTAGTGAATGTATAGTTATACCTAAAAGGAGAAAAAACTTTGTAAGAAAAAAATAATAATCACCCTTGCTAAATATAAATGTAATATGTTATAATTTTAATAATTTTGGTCACATAGCTAAACAATGTAGACCAAGCTTTATAAAATCAAAGATACAATTTAAAAAGAAAGGCACGCCTCCTAGTGTGAATAAAGGTTCACAAGTCTCTAAAAAAGGGGAAAACATGAAATTTAAGAAATTCAAGGATATATGGAAAGTGAAAGATGAATCTATGATGGAGAATGCTATAGAGATTAGAGAATGTCAAGATTTCTCAATGTATACTCATGTTGAGAATGAAAAGATCAAGATCAAAGTGAAATCTAAGATGATGGTTGAGGAAATTTTTGAAGTGTGTACATATTCAAGTGAACATCCTATTGTTATTGAGCAAGTTTCATGTATAGAAAATTATTTTTCTATGCCTAAAAAAGTTATTTTGAACTGTAAAGAAGATTCATCAGATGAAAAGGTATGTCATGAATCTATGGTGTCTCCATGTGTTGTTAATCCAATCATAAAATAAAATGAGAACATAGTAGGAGATGAGCATGTTACTTCTCTTAAGCCTAAGAAGAAGAGGAAGAATTAAAATTAAAAGATGACCAAGGAAGAGAAGGTATATGAAGAGTTAAAGGTAGCTCCTAGTTTCACATTATTATAAGATAATGTGAAGTAGGGTGTATCTATCTATGATTCTTAAGAGACTCCTTTCAGTGGAGAAGTAAGTGATGATGTGGTATTCTTTAGAATATTCTATAAGGTGAAAAATGAGTTCCCCAACTTGGATTTGGTGTGTCAAGATGAGAAAAGTTCTATGTATGCAGTGTTTGTAGGGATATCATGATTGTTTCCATGTCACATAATGATGCATCTCATATATATGGTCTGCATGTTCATATGAATAGAAATGAGATAAAAAATGACTTATTTTATCTCTTAGACATTAAAGGGTTTCTCAATTAAACCCTAAGGGATAAATCCATGGTATAGGAAGTCAAAGTTCCCAAAGATGTGAAATTTAAAATCTTGGTGCAAAAGAATGTGATGGTTATCTCCTGGTGTGAAAGAACAATCAAAGTTTGGCATAATGTTTTAAATGCAAGAAACCATTGACAGTGTGTATCTTGGGTTATGCAATGAGTTAGGTCACCAAACATAGAGAACATGTGTAAATTGATGATATACAAGTGTTAAATGAAGTTATGGTGTGTTATAAGTAGTCCCTTGGTGAAAAGGTGTGATAATTTCAAGTTATGTATCATTGTTTTAAATTTACCTCTTTAAAGTAACCTAGGAGAGGTTATAAGGTATTATAACTTCTTGTGAAAAAGAGATGTTTTTTAAGGGCCAAGCTTGGATGATGGAATATGGATTTAAGGGGAGCTAACCCAAATATCATTAATGGCTTGAGGTGTTATGCATGATGTGAAGGGGAGCATATGTGAATGCTTTAGTCATGATGAAGATTTTGTGATGTCCGCTACAAATGAGAACTCAAGTAGGTTGAGATAATAACTTGATCAAATAAAGTTAGGTGTTTTGATAATGTATTGAATCCTCATGTATAAATAAATATGATCTTTGTAATTATTCAGGTCCTAAGATCATAGGATTGTGTAGTTACATCTAAGAGAGAAGGCTAGTAAGCCTATATGGTGGCTTCTACATCACATAACCAGATCTTTGTGATAGGGTATGAATCTAGGGGTTGGATAATAAAAGTTTTGTTAATCCCTAGAAGAAGAGAGAAAAGAAAACTTAGGTATGCATACTTTTTCAAATTTCTAATGATTTTATGGTTGTATATTCTTGGACAAACTCATTTATATGATAAAAAGGGAGAAAATTTTGGACAAACTATGAGATAGAGTCCTTTTACCATTGATGTCAAAGGGGGAGAAAAAGTGCAAATGCTCTCTATAAAAGTCTGAAAGAACAAAACATGTTACCAAGTTTTAGATTAAGGTAAAAATAGGTTTTGAAGGGACCCCAAAACCCTGAAACAAAGATAGAAAGATGAAGCAATCACGATCACAGGAAAAACCTAAAACCTACTACAAATAAATATCATAAATAGGTTTTATATGGACCTGAAACCACCAGAAAGACCACAAGTCATAACCCAAGTTTTACATAGACCTAGCTACACCATAGTCAAAAGATTATAAAAAAACAAAAAATAGGACCAGATAACACAACCAACTAAAAGAACCAAGCTATTCCTACAGTTCTAAAATCATTTTCACTGCTTCCTTACCTTTCACAGTAGTGTCCTGAATGGTAGTAGCTGCCGACATGGATCCCTCTTGCATAGCTTTCTTTCGTGAGCTCTATCTAGTCCTCTTGCTAGGCCCCTCCAAGGATTTGATCTCCTCATTAGCTCTTTTTCCAATATTAACAACTGCAGCACATATGTTAGATGTAACCTCCTCCATCTTCATTCTGCTTTCCTTTATGAGTTCTCTTAGGTTGTTCTCATAGTCTTTGAGTTTGATGGGATGTCTCTCATCTATTTTTCCATGTTATTGATTTTGTTCCAAACTACCTTCTGGTTGTCTTCCATTATTTCCATTTTCCTTTTGAGATCCATTATCTGCTTAAACATCCATGAATTGAGTTGGAGGATAGCCTCTGCTTTGCAATTAACCCATCTCATAGGTGTGTGCCTTCCATCATTCTACCTTTTATCACTCCACTCTTACGTGTTCTTATTATGACTATTCCCACCTTCTTCAATATGGTCCTCTCTTCCCCTTCGATTCTTCTCCTTAGTTTCAGCTTGAGCTCCCAAGTCCATTTCTTGGTTGTCGGCCTGAACTGTATTTTCCCTCTCATTTATTGAAACAGGGTCCTCAACAGGGTCATCCAGGACTTTATCATCCTCAAACACTTGTTGGTTTTCCTTAGATTCATGTTCGCTATTTTCAGACTTCTCCTCTATGTTGACTCCTTTCTCATTCTTCTCTTGAACTTCTTCTTCCTCACTAGAAATTTAATTCTTGCTTTCTGTTCCTCCCTCTTCCTCCAATTTTTCCTCCCCAGACTTATTAGTTCTCTCCCACTCTATATCCTCATCAACATTCTAATTCTTGACACTAGGGGGCTTGATTTTATCTTTCCCTTTAACAATTTCACTCTTGTTACTCTGTGAATCCTTGTTTTTCCCCAAATAAGGGTTCGTAACCATGGCCTTGTTCTTGCAATAGCCTTCAATTATCAAAATTAATCCTTCATGTAGAATAAGACGCATTTCCTTCTTCCTGTGAGTGAATAAACTTTGGATCAAAGAGAAATGCAGATAAAAGGGAAAGGAAATTCTTACTTTGTGTCTGAAATGATTTAGGAATACAAACTGGAATTTGTGGACTCTCTTGCTTTTTCCATCGAGTATGAAGTACTCCTAAATACAGCATAAGACATCCCTCCAAATGCTGTTAATCTACTCCATTTCAAAGAAATCCCCATTATTTTCCAACTTCTACTCCTCAACGTCCATCTTAGGGAATTTGTAAAAGGCCTCATTTGAAATGCTAGTCTACTTGGAGAATTTTATTCCTTCCATAGGCAGCCCCGTAACCTCTGCTATAAATTCCTCTATTAGATTCACTGTGATGCCATGCAGAGTGACCCTATCATCAATCCTATTTTTGAAAAAATTCATTGTAATATGAGGTTTTGAACCATGGAGCCTTTCCATGTAGTTCACAACCTTCCCTCTCTGCAGGATCTTCCAAACATCTTGTTTCACTTTCCACTCTTCTCAATTTTTGGGTTCCTGCTTCCTTGGTTCTCCTTTCCTTACACAAGCCATGCAGATTTTCTTTTATACCCAATCATTGTAAGCTATACAATGATCCCACCTATTACCAATTTGGTTCAAATCTCACCTTTTTTAAGGCACATTCAGGCTTCACTTCTCGTTCTTGAGGACATTCCTTTTTAATGATTGTAAACCTTTCTCCACGAAGCCACTCCTCCAACTCATTAGTTTTCTATTACTAGCTGATCTTTCCCTCCTTTGCATGAATTGCATCATGATGAATGAGTGATCTAAGATCCACGCTCTTATTTAGTGTTTCCTACCACCTCACTTTGTGTCTTGTTTGGACTGCATAATTTGCTATCCAATCAGCAACTCCGTTAGCTTCATGGTAGGTGTGGGTAATAGTTACTTTTTCAAATTTTTTGATTAAAGTTTTCATCTCCATCACCATAGCCTCTATAGTCCATGACACATATTTTTTATTGTTTATAATATTTATGATATTCAAGGAATCCCCTTCTAGCCATAATTTAGAATATCCCGAATCCACAGCTAGTTTGATGGTTTGAAGGGCAGCAGAAACTTCAGCAATATTACAATTCAACTTTCCAATGGGGATTGCAATAGCATTGATTACATTTCCCATATGGTTTCTCAAGACTCCTCTGCATCTTGCATTCCCTGGATTCCCTTTAGCAGCTCCATCAAAGTTTCCTTTAATCCACCCTTGAGGGGGGACATTCCAAGTAACACCTAGTATAGGATTTTCGGGTTTACCATTAGAATTTTCCATTCTTAAGGGATTATACAATTGAAAGGTTGGATTTGGATTCCTTTGCAATGAGAAATTCTCCTTAATAACTCTAATGATGTTCTGCCCCACCACCCATCCAGGTAGTTCTTTACTTCTAAAAATTTGATTATTTCTTTCCTTCCATATTCCCCACCAAATATGGGGAAGAGTTAGTTTCCATAAAAATATAACTTCAAGATTCTTGGAAGGACAATACCAACTTTTCAAAGATAATTCCACATTTTTGTGGTGAATCCAAGCAATACCCCACAGATTGAGGATTTCTTTCCAAACTTGCTGTGTAAAAGAACAGTTCACAAACAAGTGATCTCTATCTTCAAAGCCCTTCTTACAAAGAATACACCTGTTCACAACATATATTCCTCTTTTCTGTAAATTGTCCAGAGTCAAGATTTTATTCTGGAGGAGAGTCCAGAAGAAGATTTTGATTTTAGGGATGAGCCCCTTTATCTAGGCCTTCATCTACAAAGGTTTGTTGCCATTTCCCTTTGAAGTAAAAATGGAAGAAACTTTAAATTGTCCACTAGGTTCATTATGCCAAAAAATATTATATTCAAGATTAGGGTAGAGAGATATAGCATTTAGGGATAGTTGTATATTCTTGAAATCTTGATCAAGATCAGTAAGGTTCACCCAAGAGTTGTTCTACCAGTATTGGTTAACCATTATTCCCAATCTTTGCTTACATCAGTCTATTGCTTCTTTATCTTGGATTTCATCTGTCAAAGGTTTTCCTTTTAACCAAACATCCTCCCAAAATTTCACCTTTTTTCCATTGCCAACTTTCCAAGAGCTTCCTTCTTCTAAAACTTGTTTAGTACCCTGAACTGCCCCCCATATGGAAGATGGATGGGACTTTGCCTTGAATAAATACTTATGCTTCCATATATTGCTCCATTCTTTGTTTTCCTGATAAACCCTCCATCCCTGCTTGGCTAAGAGATTTGTGTTCATACTTCTAATTTTTCTTATTCCTAGTCCTCCTTCCCTGATAGGTTTACAAATGTTATCCCAAGCAATTAAAGGCATTCTCCTTTTCTCCTTAATACCTGTCCAAAGAAAGTTTCTCTGAATTTTTTCAATAGCTTCTAAAAATTTGGTGGGAATTCTGAAAAGACTCAAAGCATAAGTGGGTATGCTTTGAAGACTTGCTTTGAGGAGGGTAAGCTTTCCTGCCTGACTTAGAAAATTTCCTTTCCATCCCGCAAGTTTCTTGCTAAATTTGTTAATAAGTTCTTCCCAAAAAGCTTCAGGAACTTTCATCCCAAGAGGGAGACCCAGGTAAGAGGAGGGGAGAGATCCTATGGAGCATTCAAGGATTTTAGCTATTTTGTTATGTCTATGACTTGGGGTTTTAGTGAAGAACACTACACTTTTGTTCTAGTTAATCAATTGTCCTGAGGCAACTAAGTATAAATTTATAGCTTGCTTCAAAGTTCTTGCTTCTGTGACTTCAGATTGCCCCATGAAAATAGTATCATCAACAAATTGACCATGGGAGAATATTGAAGGATGAGAAGAGGGTTTCAGACCCTTAAATAAACCTTTACAGATTAAGTCCCCTATATATCTTCCCATACTATCAGCCATAATAACAAATAGAATAGGGGATATAGGATCCCCTTGTCTCAATCCCCTTGACAGTTTAAAGAAGTGGGACAAACTCCCATTTTACCAGCACTACAATAGAAGTAGTAGATATCAACTGCTTAATAATATCAACCACTCTTTATTCAAAGCCAAAGGCAATAAGACTATTTGAAAGGAATAACCAATCCACCCTGTCATATGCTTTAGCAATATCAACTTTTATTATGAACCCCTCATTGTTAGAGGTGAATAATGAATGAATATTCTCATGAGCAGTAATTATAGAGTTGATGATCTATCTTCCTGGGATGAATCCATTTTTCTGGTCAGCAATAATCGAAGGGATCACTTGAATTAGTCTGGATGTAAAAAATTTGGATATAATCTTATAGAAAGAATTGCACAGACTAATCGGTCTAAACTGATCAGGAGAGTCAGCTCTGATCTTTTTTGGAATCAGACATAGAAAAGTGGCATTAACTTCCTTAAGCATCTGTTTGGCTCTAAATAATTCCTGCACTGCATTACTTACATCTTTGCCAACAAGTTTTCATAGCTTTTGAAAAAAGAACATGGGAAATCCATCTGGTCTAGGTGCTTCATCTCCTCCTAAAGATTTAACTGCTTTGAAGATTTCTTCCTCCTTAGGTATTGAGCATAACATTTTATTCTGCTCCTTTGAGACCAAAGGAGGAACCACACATAGGATATCAACGTGACTATCCAAATTAATATTTATATCAGCCTTCATCAGGGAGGAGAAAAAGGAAAGCATTTCCTCCTTTATTTCCTTTTCGTCTGACATCTTCTGATCTCCTTTTTTCAAGTATTGTATATGAGTTTTAGCTCTATGTTTCAGAGTGGAGAGATGGAAAAACTTTGTATTTTTATCTCCTTCTTTCAACCATAACACCCTAGATCTTTGTCTCCAATAGATTTCTTCCTTAGTTATAAGATCTTGATATTGAACCAATTGTTCCCTTTCTTCTGTAAGGAGGTCTGAGGTGTATCCATTTTGCTAATTTTTTTCCTGAATTCTGCTAATTTCCTCCTTGATAGTATTCTTTTTCTCAAATATATTTCCAAAACAATCCTTATTCCATTTCTTAACTTCCTTTTTAACATTTTTGAGCTTGGATGCAACTCTAAAGAGGGCGGTCCCCTCAATAAGTATATTCCACTACTCTTCCATTTTACTTTCAAACTGTGGGTGTTGCATCCACATTTTTTCAAATCTAAAAGGATGATTCTTTTTCTGGTTCATTTTGACCACTATGAAGAGAAGAGGATAATGATCTGAGCCTATTCTATGGCACGCTTCCAACTTACATATGTATTCTTTTGTCCAGTCTGGAGAGATGAGGGCCCTATCAAGCTTGGCCTGTATACAATCATTACCAATTCTCTTATTTCTCCATGTAAACTAAATTCCCTAAAGCTCCATATCCATTAGTCCTTTATTTATAAACTCCATGAGATCAAGTCTCCCTTCTAGTTGAATAGTATTACTGCCCTTTTTCTCATGTTCATAGAGGGGAACATTAAAATCTCCCATTATAATCCATCATCCGCAATAATCTTTGCTTTCGAAATTTGAGATAGTCTCCTAGACCTTTTTCCTTTGGATCTTGACATTGGGAGCATAGATATTTACAACATACCAACTTTCCTTTTGGTCAACACTAGTAATTTTTACAACCATTAGGTTTTTACTTTCCGTCAAAATTTAACCAGAATAATGATTCTTCTTCCATAGCATCATGGAAACATGTTACCAAGTTATGTTTTGGAAAATGATCCATTACCTAAGGGTGAATTTTTTTTGATATGAATAGATACATTTCATTGTCATTATAAGCTAATGCAAGAAATTATAGTGAAGGAGAAAAATATTAGAAGATCAGAGCATTTAGTTTGACATCAATTACAAAGGGGGAGATTATTGGCAATATGATTGTAATCAATGTCAAAAGGGAGATTATTAGCATTATGGATGTCATTGATGCTCAATGTTGAATATGGTGATTTTAGGATATGTAAGGAATCCTATCAGAGGTCAAGGATGATTGGAGTGATTATGTGTATGAGTGAAATTCATCTAGTTCCTTCTATTGATCATCTAGAAATATTCTGTCTATAGAGGAAAATCTAAAAATGTATTTTGTTGATGTCACCATTACTACATGTGGATGAGTCTTAAGGAGTTAGTCATATGGTTTTGATCACATTAGTCTATAGCTGTTGTGTATCAAATTTGAAGTGATGCAATGAAGCATCATAGAAGATATGAGGATGAAAAGTTGGATACTCATATAGAATTCACTAAGTTTCTATACTTAGCAAAATTTGCAAAAGGGTTAAAGTAGGGATAAATAAGAAGGTTGATGAGGTCAACATATTCACACATGGAGGTGCTAAGACAAAATGATCATATGTGTTTGTTAATTTTTGTGGTTAGTTTCTATGCATTGAATATTAGGTATCATAATGTATCATGACAAAAGATGTGCATCTATAAATTTTGGCTCTTAGGAAATTTGATAGTGTTTTCCCACACTTAGTCAAATTTGTAGATGGTAAGAAAAAGCTGAGTAGGGATTTTTATGATGTCATATATTACACATATGAAGATTTATAAAGTAAATGAATATATGGATGGAATACCCTATGTGAGAGGATATTATGCTCTAAAATATAGGTCATGAAATGAAGTGCATCAAAATTTATACAAGAACAAAGTTGGCCTTCTAGGTAGTTCTAAGCATAGTTAGCTCTATGGTAAAAGAACATGAGTGACCAAATCAATGGCATTATATCTATAACACATGAAGGATTCAAGAAGAAATTACCATTCAAGTTTGCTCATTATCATGCCTAGTTTATATGGTCCAAATTTTAGAGTAGGTGGATGAGTGAAGTAAAAGATATGAAGGTACAAAGTTAACCTTTTAAGAATATTGAGATGGTCCCCATAGTTAAATATGCATAAGGTAAATTTTGATCTTGTTATAAGATCTAACAAGGATCTCTTAAATGTACATTGAAGATCAAATGACACGTAATGAAGTCAATATGTCAAAGGTACATTTGAATGAATGCACTAGTTATAAGTGTCACAATCATGGTGCTTGAACAGTAAATCTATAGTGCATTTCAAATTCAAATAGTCAAGGATCAAAGTGAGGATGAGAAGTGTCTCAATAGTAAGAATTGATATCAGTGTGTAGAATGTACTCTAATTATAAGTGTCACATTCTCAAGAGCTCATCCAAGATAAAGTTAAAGATTGTCATAAGATCAAATGATGAGTAGATGATCATGAAATAAAGATATAAAAAAATGAGTAGACTCAATGGGATAAAGTGTTTGATGTTTATAGACATAGAGGTGAGTTAAAGACTGAGTTAGTTTGACAAGATCAATGAAGCATATTCATTATAAATACTTAGGAAGTAGTGAGATGAGACTAAGAGCTCAAGGTTTGACCATAGATAGAGATAAAGTTCATTCTACTTTGAATATCAGATCAAAAATATCAATGGACACATTTTACTATTAAAAATTTAAAGTCTAGAAGCATACAAAGATTGAACAGAGCATGTGATCCTATCATAAATTTATCTAAGAGATGCATTTTAAAGTTGAGCATATTGAATGAGGATCATTAGATCATGGTGCCAAATTTAAGATCAATGGTCAGTATTTAAAGATATGATCATCCCAATGGTCAAGTAGAGGAACATATAGGAAAGATACATTACATGACAAAAATAATGATATAGATCGTTATGATCAATAAGATTTGTGTAACAAGGCATTTACATCAAAACTAGAGTTTGACATTTTCCAAATATAGTATTGAGACCAAGAATCATGGTAATGAAGCATGATTTGAAACCTGGGAAACTTATAGCTAAAGAAAGGAACTAAAATCTAACAAAACTAAGTGTGATGTGTTAGCAAATTAGTGTGAACATAGAAAATATACAAACCCTAGATCAATTCCTTATATTTATATCCTCTAAGATATAGGAAATAACTACTTGTGTAGTTGAATTATGTCAAATAGATAAATATAAGAGACACACAACTAGAAGAGAAGAGAATAAAGAGGCTGAAGAAAGAGATGAAGTGTGTTGAATAGAGATATATATGGACACAAAGATAGAGGGGGAAAATGGAAGAGAAGAGAAAAGATATGTGTAGAGTATGAGTAGTTATAAACTAGGTCTATAATGGAGATTTTAGATTATTCATTTATGAATATTTACTATAATCTGGAGTTATATCTCCATGATAATATCTAATTAGTTAGTGCCATCAAATAAGTGGAGTTGGTGCTTCCTTAGATTAGGTGCTCTTAAATTAGGGAGTTGGTGTTCTTAAACTAGGGGATTGGTGTCTCCTTAGGGTTGATATTCTTAAATGTGTAACTAATGAGGTTTTGATAGTGAATATGGACTAAAATAATAGATTCTAGTAGTTATTCTCATCACGGTTTTTCCAATATTAGGTTTTCCACTTATACATATTATGTTATGTGTTTTTATGTGTGTGTTCTATGCATATATGTTTAATCCTCATATCCTTGTTAGAAGATTAAAAATAGGGTCTATAAAGTACAAAGGTAAGTTACCCTTGAAATTCTTTAATTATGGTAAAGTAGGACATTTTTATGTTAAATGCCCTTATAACAAAAATGATAACTTTGAGCAAGAAGAGGATAGTAAAAATATGAAACCCCACTATTCCAAAAAGAATAACTTAAACAAAAACAAGAAAGGCCTATACACAAAAGAAGATAATGATTCATTGGATGATAGGGATAGTTTTAATGATGATCATGACTATGATTTTATGTTTGAGGAAAAGGAAGTCCTATTCATGACATTAGGATCAGCTTATGTGGATCAAGAATAGGTTGAGAACTTAGATGAATAAAAAGAAGGAGAAGTGGATATAGAGTGTGAACTCATCTATGCTTTAGAGGAAATAAACAATCTAAGAAAAGAAAACTCAAAATAGAAGCTTGGATAAAAGGAGATCAAAAAATGTCCAATACTCTTGAAAAATCTGATTAGATGGTCATTAGCCTAAAGACACAAGTTCAAGAGGCCAAAATAATAGAATATGTAGTCAAATATGAACTACAATTTAAATATGATGAATGCATGAATCTAAAAGTAGAGATAGTGGCTTTGAGAAAAGAAATTGAAAAGGTTAAACAATAAATAAAAAAAGGTCTAAAGCTAAAATGAGGTACAATAATTGTTGAAAGGATACAAATACATATACAAGCACTACTAATGTGAAGAAATATAAAGGAGAAAATAATCCTAAGGAATGGAAGAATAATAATGAGTCCATCTCTACAAACTCAAAGAAGATGCAAAAGATAAAGGTAGCTGATGTAGATGGTTACACAAGAGTGAGATATTTAAATAAGAAAAATTTAAGAATAACTCCCTATCTTGCACAAAGAAAAGATATGACCACGTATTCCTCATTTTTCTAGGGTTATTTTTATATCTCAAATTAGTTTTGTCATAAGGCTAGTGAATTTTGATTTGTACCTAAAACCAGGAAAAACATTGTAAGAAAAAATTAATTTGGAACCTTGTTAAATACAAACATAATATGTTATAATTACAATAATTTTGGTCACATAGCTAAACAATGTATAACAATCTTTTTAAGATCAAAGATACAAATTAAATATAAAGGCATGCCTCCCATTGTGAACAAAGGTTCACAAGTCTCTAAAAAATGGAAAAATAGGACTTTTAAGAAATTCAAAGATGTATGGGAAGTGAAATATTAAGCTATGATGGAGAATGCTATAGATATTGGAGAATGTTAAGAGATCTCAATGTTTGCTCATGTTTATAATAAGAAGACCAAGCTCAAAGTTCAGTCCAAGGTGTTGGTCAAGGATATTTATAAAGTGTGTATCGATTCAAGTGAACATATTGCTATTATTGAGCATGTTTTATGCATAAAACATCAATTTTCTTTGCCTAGTGATGAGATGTTAAACTGCAATGAAGATTCATCAGATGAAAAAGTATGTCATGAATCTATGTTGTTTCCATGTAATGTTAATCTAGTCATAGAATAAAAGGAGAAATTTTTAGTGGATGAGAATCTTACTTATCTTAATCCTAAAAAGAATAATAACTACAATTAAATGATGACAAAGGAGGAGAAGTTATATGAGGAGTTATGGGCACCTCCTAGTTTCACAATGTTTTCAGACGTTGTGAAGTACGGTGTCTCTATCTATGCTTCTTAAGAGACTCCTTTTAGTGGAGAATAAAGTGGTTTTGTGGTATTTTTATGAGATTCTAGAAGGTAATAAATGAGTGCCCCTAGTTTGATTTGGTTTGTCAAGATGAGAAAAATGCTATGTATGTAATGTCTACAAGGACACAATGAGTGTTTCTATGTGACATAATGATGCATCTCATATATATTGTTCACAAGTTTAGATGAAGAAAAATGAGATCAAAAATGTTTTATTTTAGCTCGTGAACATTACATAAATTCTTAGTTAAACCCTAAAGGTTAAGAACATGATAGAGGAAGCTAAGGTTACCAAAGGTGTGAAAGCTCAAATATTGGTGCAAAATATTGTGATGGTTGTCTCTTGGTGTGAAATAAGAATTAGAGGTTAGCATAATGTTTTAGATTCAAGAAACCCTTGACATTGTGTATCTTGGGTTGTGTAATGAGTTAGGTCACGAAACCCTGATAACATGTGTAAAATGATGATATACAAGTGCTAAATGAAATTATGGTGTGCTATAAGAAGTCCCTTGGTGTAAATATAAAAAAATTTCAAGTTTTGTATCTTTATTTAAATATACCTTTTTGAATTAACCTATAATAGGTTGATAATTTCTTGTGCAAAATAGATGTTATTGAAAGGCCAAGCTTGGGATGATGGATTATGGAGTTTTGGGGAGCTATTGAGGAGTTATGCATGATGTGAAGGGGAGCATATGTGAAATGATTTAGTCATGTTGAAGATGTTGTGATTTATACTACAAATGAGAACTCAAGTAGGTTGTGATAATGACTTGATCAAACCAAGTTATGTGTTTTGACAATGCATTGAATCCTCATGCATAAATAAAGGGGAGATTTGTAATTGGTCAGGTCCTAGGATTAGAAGATTGTGTAGTTGAATATAATAGAGAAGGATGGTAAGACTATATGGTGGTTCCTACATCACATCATTAGATGCTTTTGATAAGGCATGAGTCCATGGCTAGGATCATAAAATCTTTGTTAATCCCTAGAAGAAGAGAGAAAAGGCAACTTAAGTATGCACACTTTTACAAATTTTTAATGTGTTGATGTTTGCATATCATTAGAAAAAATCCTCTATGTAATAAATGTGGAGAAAAATTTGGTAAAAATATGAGATGGAGTCCCTCTGTCATTGAAGTCAAAGGGGGAGAAAAAGTGCAAATGCTCTTTCTAGGAGAAAAAGGGCAAATGATCTATGTAAAAGTCTGAGAGAACAGAGCATGTGTCCAAGTTGAGTTTTTATGATCAATTGCCTAAGGTGGAGAAATTTTTGGTATGAAATTTTTTATTTCATACTTATCAAAAGCCAATGTATAAAATACCATAGGAGTAGAATATTAGAATATTATAGCATTTAGTTTGACATTAATGACAAAGTGGGAGATTGTTGGCAATATAGTTATCATTGATGTCAAAAGGGAGATTCTTGGCATTATGGATTCCATTAATTCTAAAGGATGAATATGGTTATTATAAGATATCCAAGGAATCCAATCTGATCTCAAGGATGATTGGAGTGCTTGTGTGCATGAGTAGAACTCATCTGGTTCCTCATATTGATCATCTAGACATTTTGTGACTATAGAGGAAAATCTAAATAGGTAGATTGTTAATGTCACCATTTACATGTGTGGATGAGTCTAGGGGAGTTGGTCATATGGTTATTATCACATTAGTCCCTAGTTATTATTTACTAGATTTGAAGTCATGTGATGAAGTGCAGTAGAAGATAAGAGAATGTAAAGTTGGTTACTCGGATAGAATTCACTAAGTTTCTATACTTAGACAAATTTACAAAAGGGTTCAAGTAGAGCCAAGTAAGCATATTGATGAGGTAAACACTCTCACACATGGAGGAGTTATGAAAAAATGATCATATGGGGGTTTTCATTTTGTGACTAGTTTCTATGCACTGAATATTAAGTTACATGATGTAGTGAGACAAAATATGTGCATGTGTAAAGTTGGGCTACCAGGCATTTTGATAGTGTTTTCCCATAGTCAAATTTTTAGATGGTAATAAAAATATGATTAGTAATTTTTATGATGTCATATATTACACATATGAAGGTTTCTAGAGTAGATGAATATATGGATGGAATCCCCTATGTGAGATGATCTAATGAACTAAAATATAGGTCATGCGATGAAGTGCATCAAAAGTTATGATAGAATAGAGTTATAATTTGAGGTATTTCTAATCATAGTTAGCTTTGTGGCAGAAAAATCTTAGTGATAAGATTAATGGAATTATATCTAGCATACATGAATGATTTAGGAAGAAATGAGCATATGGGTTTGTTCATTATCATGCCTAGTTTATATGGTTAGAATTTTAGAATAGGTAGATGATCAAAGTAAAAGATATGAAGGTGTAAAGTTAACCTTCCAAATATATTGAGATGGTCCCCATACTTATTCAAATCTACACAAGGTAAAGTTCAAGATTTTTAGAAGATCTAACTATGAGTGTTTAAACATATATTGAAGATCTAATGATGCACAATAAATTTAATATGTCAAGGTACCTATGAGTGAATGCATTAATGACAAGTGTCACAATCACATAGCTTGAATATTAAATCTATAATGTGGTTAAAATTCAAATAATTAATGAGCAATGTGAGGATGCCAAGTGTCTCAATAGTGGGAACTGATAACAATGTGAATAAGGCATGCTCTATGCCAAGTGTCACATTATTTAGAGCTCATTTGAGATAAATTTTGAGCTTTTCAAAAGATGGAACGATGAGTAGATGATCATGTAATGAATATCTAATAGAGTGAGTGGACTCAATGGGATAAAGTTCTTGATGTTTATCAAGATAGAGGTGAGTTAAACACTAAGATAGTTTGATGAGATCGATGGAGCATATTCATATCAAATACATAGGAAGTAGTGAGATGAGATTAAGATCTTGAGTTTTAACCATAGATAGAAATAAATTTCATGTTACTTTGAATATCTCCTAGCACACAAAAACTTAGATTAGAAAGATCGATGGATGCATTTTAAAGTTAAAAGGTTAAATTCCATAATTGTACAAATATTGAATGGAACATGTGATCCTATCAGAACTTGATATAATGGATGTGTTTTAAAGTTGATTAGATTGAATGAGGATCATAAAATCATGGCACCAAACTTTATATCAATGATTAGTACTTAAAGATATGATCATCTCAATGGTCAAGTGGAGGAACATGTAGGATATATGCATTACATGACATATAAAATGATATAGATCATTGTGATCGATCAATGTTGTGTATCAAGGCATGTGCATCAAAACTAGAGCTTGATATTTAAAAAATATAGTCATGAGACCAAAAATCATGGTGGTGAAGCATGAGTTCAAGATGCATGAAACTTAAATTTAAAGATAGGAAATAAAGTTCAACAAAAATGAGCATGATGTGCTAGCAAACTAGTGTGAAAACAAAAAATATGAACCCTAGATCAATTGCTTATTTATATGTCATATAGGATATAGGCAATACTTGCTAGTGTAGTTAAATTGTGTCAAATAGAGAAATATAAGATACATAGAACCATAAGAGAAGAGAAGAGAAGAGAAGAGGCCATAGAGAGAGATGAAGTTTTTTGAATATATATATATATATATATATATATATATATAGAGAGAGAGAGAGAGAGAGAGATAGAGATAGAGGGGTAGAGTGGAAGAGAAAAGAAGAGAGATGTGCAGAGTATGAGTAGTTATAGACTAGACCTATAATACAGAATTAAGATTGGATTCATTTATGAATCTTTATTTTAATCTATATTTGTCTCTCTATGATAAGATATTATTGGTTGGTTCCATTAAATAAACTGAGTTGGTGCTCAATTAAGGATTTGTCTCCTTAGGGTTGGTTCCCTTAATTGTGTAACCAGTGAGGTTTTGACTATGAGGCTGGATTACAACAATAGATTCTAGTAGCTATTCTCATCATGGTTTTTCCCATATTATGTTTTCCATGTATACATATGGTGTTATGTATTTTTGTGTGTGTGATCTTTACATATATGTTTAATTTGCATATCCTTTCTAGTTTGTTTTTTTAAATGGATTTAAAAAGTACTAATTTATTCTATCTACTGATTCACCCCTTCTTTCTCAATAGATAGTTGTGTTCCAAAATTACCAATAAAACTAGACCCTAAAACTTATTTTGGAGAATGGGTAAACACTCAGCCATAAAAACTAAATAAAACATTGAGGTCCCAAAATGAAAACCTCTTTGAGGTGATTTTAGACCAAGTTAAAAGTAAATATAAAGGATAGCCTTTTGGTGAAAACCTATTCCAAGAACCATTATATGAGGGTGTTCACCTTTCCTCAAACATATATCAAGACACCACCAATAATGAACTTGCTTATGGATCTGAGTTTAGTTCTGAAGAATAGTATGCCTTTAAGTGAATCATACAAGAGTTTACAATAGTGTTTATAATGTGGCCATCCTTACCATTGGGAGATTCTAATTCATCTTGTTTAGGAGAACTTGAGGATCCAATTCAAATAAAGGACTTTTCCATTATAGGCTAATTCAATTCATTGCCAACTATCCTGGAAGATGGTTTCAATCTCCTTGTATAAGATACTATGAACGTCAATATCAAGAATCTAGATGACCCAAAATGGATAAAATTAGGTACATCCCTCACTTAGGAGGAATGTGACATTTTTATAGCCCTCTTAATGGAATTTTTTGACATATTTTCTTGGGACTACTCCAACATTATAAGTTTGGACCACACCTTGGTTGTACACCATCTTATGGTACATCCTAATACCAAACATGTGAAGCATAAATTTTGAATGATGCATCCTTACATTGCTATATTATTAAATAAAGAGTTGGAAAAACCCTTATAATTGAGATTTATTTGACCTATTGACTATTTATAGTGGATCTTGAATGTTGCGCCAGTCAATAAGATGTTGAAAGGAATCATCATATACATTGATTTCAGAGATATAAACAAGGCTTATCCCAAGGATGAATTTCCTCTACCAAAAACTTACATGATAGTTGACTCCATATTGAGGTACAAAATTCTTTCACTATTAGATGGATTTTCAAGGTACAACCAAATTAGAATTACACTAGAGGACCAACATAAGACAACATTCACCACTCCATGGAGAATGTTTTGTTATCAAGTTATTCCATTTGGTCGTAGGAATGCCAAAGCCACATACCAAAGAGCCAGGACTATCATATTTCATGATATGATGCATGAAATTATTGAAGACTATATCGATGACATATTGGGTAAATAAAAGACTAGGGTTGATCATCCAACCATAGTACATATAATCTTTGAGAGACTACATGAATACAAGGTTATAATCAATCCTAAGAAGTGTCCTTTTAGTGTTATTTTAGGCAAACCATTAGGATGTATTATGTCACATTTAGGTATTGAATTTTATCTTTAAAAAATATAATCCATTATTGAGATGCCACCAACTTTCAATTTGAAGGAAATCCATAGTTTATAGCGAAAGATTTAATCTATAGGATACTTCATTTCCTAGTTGGTTGAAAAATTCCATCCTTTTACATACTTGATGAAGAAAGGTGTCACATTTAATTTGGATGATGAATGATAGAAATATTTTTAGCATGTGAAGGACTACCTTCCCAATCTACCTATTTTTTTACCACATATGCTAGGAAATCCATTCCTACTATGCATGTCTATAACTAATAAATCCTTGGGGATGATTCTATTTCAGTATGATAATAGTGGAAAATAACATGTCATGTACTAAGTCATACACTAGTTACATATAAACATAAATATATGCCTATTAATAAATCCTATTTAACTATGGTCTTTGTAGCACAAAAACTATGACATTACATGCTAAAAAACAAGACCATAGTTATTCCCCAAGTAGATTTGTTCAGTTTTATACTATACAAGATAACTTTATAAGGTTGTGTGATTAACTAGACTGTGATTTTGAGTGATTTAGAGTCAAATATGTCAATCAAAAGGCCATCAAGGGATAACTACTTACAAATCAGCTCATTGAAGTTCCCCTTGTAGATACCAAACCTTGAACTTTTTTATTCCTAGATGAGTCTAACATAACCATAATTGAAACACGTCTTGAGGAGAAACAAAAAAATTTGTATTTTGATGGATCATTCACATCACATAGATTAGGGTCAAGCCTATTATTTATTATACCATAGGGAGATCTTATCCCTAAGTCATTTCAAATCAATTTTCCTTGTACTAATAACATGGTAAAATATAATGCACTTTTTTTAGGACTTCACCAAGTATTAATATGGAATATTTAACATATCAAGGTTTATGGTGATTCTTAGTTAATCATCAATCAAGTTACATACCACTTTTAGACCAAAGATGATAAGATGGTACCATATAAGGAAATGATTGACACTCTTAAATAGTAGATTGTTGATATAAAGTTTTAACATATACCAAGGACTAGTAAAAAAATAGTAGATGCCATGTCCACCATTGGATATTTTATCCATTATATAGATAGGGAATAATAATATCAATTCCTCATTTAAAATATTCTAGTGCTAGTTTATGAGCCTTCAACCATCATAATGATCTATGATATTGTTGGCTCTAACTCTATATGGTATTCAAATCTTTTTACCTACCTTTATGACCATATTATTCCACTAAACCTATCACACAAATAATAAAAGGCCCTTACCCACCAAGTTTCATGATATACCTTACTTAGAATAACTTTTACCTCTATATACTTGATGGAACTCTCCTTCATTATTTAACTTCAATAGAATCAACATAACATTATGGGAAGTTCATGAAGGAGTATGTAGAACCCACACAAGAAAGGATATCCTATCTAAAAATATCATATGTACTAGGTATTATTGGCCAATTATGGATGTAGATGTAGCTACTTATGTTAAAAAATGTGATAAATGTCAAAGGCATGCCAATCTAATTCATGCCCTTGCCAAGACTCTCAAACCAATGCTTACTCCATGTTTGTTTTCCATATGGGGCCTTGATCTCCTTGGGAAGATTAACCAAATTCTTATGATTTCCATAAAAATTTCCTTACCACTATCAAATATTTTACTAAGTGGGTCAAATCTATACCCCTCACTTACGTGACTAGAAAGCAAATTTCCAAGTTCCTTTTCAACTATATCATCTACCATTATAGTATCTCATCCAAAATTTCTGTTTGATAATGGTAGATTGTTTAAGAACAAGGAAATCAAAATGTTTTGTGATGATTACAACATTACTAAAAAAAATTATAATGCATATTACCCACAAGGTAACAGCCAAGCCAAAGCATCCAGCAAAACCATTGTCAACATTCTTATAAATATTATAAATAATGTCAACCATAGTTGGCACCTCTAAATATTTTATGCCCTTTCATCATATCACACTAATTAATTTACCCCAATAGGAGCCACTCCATATTCCCCTATTTATGACACTTAGGCCATTCTTCCCATTGAGGTCAAGTTACCTTATCTTTGCATGTCACTGAAACACATCCTAGATGATGAGGATTAACAAGTAGTTTGTTTACAAGAGATAGAGTTACTAGATGAAAACACATGGACACACTCAAAAGCCTTCAAGCATATAAAACCTGATTCCATGACCATTATAATAAGTAAGTCAAACATAGAGAGTTTGAGATTGGTGATGTTGTTCTTAAATAAAATCAACATAATATCATAGCTAAGAAGAAGTATAAAAGTTAGGTTCAAACCTAATTGGATAAGATCATAGATCATCATTACAAACTATGGCTCTAGAGCACACATACTCACTACACTAGATGGGGAGGAACTTGATGAGTCGATGAACATCATACTCCTCAACTATTACTTTGCTTGAGAGACCTAAAGTATTTTCTATGTGGTCCATTTCCATTGTACAATATTATGATCTTTTTCATAATGTACCATTATACCATACCTTATTCATTCAACCAAATAGTTATATTTACCCTACCTATGAAACCCTTTTACATTAGTTCCATTTTATTGGTTCTAGGGGCACCTTCAATGACAAGATTTTGATTAAGTTTCAACATTTGATTTAGTCTTCTAGATAGAGGCTATATTTTGGAATAATATGATAGTGGTTTAGTAGTTTCATCCTTTATTCCTTTTTCCTTTTTTCATTCCATCCTAATACTACTAATTATAACCTCCTTTGGGAAAATTGGAGTGCCACCATTATGCTACTAATTATAACCACCTATGGAAATATTAGTATCATTAACCTATGCCATTATTTATTGATTATAATTGACTTTGGGTAAATCAGAATTCCATCATCATGCTACTAATTATAACTACCTATATATAAATTATTATCATTGTATAGTCATATCAAATCTAAAAAATGGTAACTTGAGCATGACTAAAGACACACAACCCTTATGTCCCTCTTGCTTGCTCTCATGACCCTCTTAGGCTTACTTTCATTAATTCCCAATCATCCATGGCCTTCCAAACTTGACCCCAACTAAGCTAGGACCCTCTCTTCATAACTAATCCATCTCTATAGGTCTCATCTACTCAGGACAATAGCGCCAAAGTTGGAATATAGCATTGGACCCTAGGGTGCTTGCTTTTCAATGCTCTTATCTGATCACAATTTGAGCTTAGATTACCATTTTCCCCTTATTCCTCTTATTCATTGTGTTAACCTAGTCTAATTTCATCTAACCCATGACCAATATATACTTATAAAATCCCATTCAAATATCATTTAGAAAGGGTTGTAAAATATCATTCAAGTAAGAAAAAATACAAGTAAGATCACTCAATAAATATTCTCTATTATATGTACACAACCAGCCTATACACTTTCAAGCCAATTTAAGTCCTTACACTAGTCCCTAGTCATTTCAAGCATGACTAATTTTAAAATTTCTTGTATTTCATTCACTATTGTACCAAGAACTATTAAAGGGAGAACTACATATGGATTGATCCCTCTTTAGAGTATTGGTATGTAGGTAATGTGCCTACACACGGGGTGTGAAGCACATCTAGGGCATCTTACACACACTAACCACTTTTCGTCATTTGCTAAATTTTCTTTTAATTGTATAAAATATATAATTACACAAAGAATAAAATCTATAAGGATATATGTTGATAAAAAGGACTTGAAAATTGGTACATAGTCTCACACTAAGTACGTGAATAAAACCCAAAAAGCTTAAATGCTTATGATAATAGTGTTATAGAAGGCCTATAGCACTAAAGCCTAGGGTGTCTAGTTCTAGTGCTCCTATCCAATAAACAAAATGAAGTCCAAGATCCTTTTTGAAATAATTTCCTAGTCTTGCACACAAATTTCTAGACCATGTCTCAGTCAGAATAGTCTAAAATAAGCTAAGTTTGATTTTTTCTCTCACTCTACTATTTTTAGAAAAGGTCTAATTACAATTCAATTTCACAAATCAATAAATTTAATTAGGAATATTATTTACTAAATTATCCTACTTAGAATTTTTTATTAAATATGAATAAAAATTCATTATTTCCAAAAATAAAAAATCATTTGGTGAACCCGACTTACTTTGAATTTTGCATAAGAACCTTAGAAACCCTAGGGTAAATTCCTAGCTAGTTATTGCCATTTATTTATGAATTTTTTCTTGAATATTATAATCCTAAATTTCTCTCAAACTTTAAAAAATTTATTAAAATTTAAAATAAATTTATTTTCAACCCTAGTTGCATACACTAGGTCCCAATAATTTTCCAGCATTAATCCAATAATTTTTGAATTTTTTTGCTTACACATATAAATCCATTTTTTCCTATCAAATTTTAAAATTTTTTAGTAAATTTTAAAATAAATTTAATTAAAACCCTAGTTTCATCAATTAGCTCCCAGTAAATTCCTAATCATTTTATGAATTTTTAGTTGCATATTAAATTTAGAAAACCATTTCAATATAAAAAATTCATAGTAATTATTTTTAAAAAATACTCTAAACCCTAGTTGCATCAACTATCCCCCAATAATTTTCCAATCATTTTTTAAATTTTTAGTTATATATTAAAATTAAAAAAACACTTCAAATTTTAAAAATTCATAATAATTTTCAAAAATTTAATTTTCTCAAAACCTTAGTTACATCTACTAGATCCCATTAAATCAAGCACTTTCCTAGAAATTTTTGAATTTTTTCTTGAATAATTAACTCAAAAATTCAATTTTAATCTCAAAAATTCATAGTATTTTGAAAAAATACTTTTAAAAAATCCCTAGTTAAATGTACTATCTCCTATTTTTATTTTTGAGTTATCACCTTACATGTTTGGCAGCTTTGTATCCTTTCTATGCATATTCCAGTTCCTTATTTTGATTATATTGGTTTAATATTTTATACTATTATCCATCTTGTTTTCCTTATTCCACCTAAGTTACTTGCATCTCTTCCTTCAATACGAAGTGCAAGACTTAGTGGTAATCCCCCCAAATTCACCTAGATTCTTTTAATTCGACCATACACTATGGACAAAGAACCATCTTAGGTTCCTATTATAAATCATACACATCCAAATTAAACAAATTTTCATGAGAATAAATCTGATAATAATTAGTATGAAAATAACAATGATGATATACACACCAATGCTCATGCTCTACCATGTTGGACTACTAATCCACTTTCACCTATTATTGATAATGAAGTTATCCTTAATGAAGATTTGGTTTTACAAAATTTTAAAGAAAGACTTGAGGAAAAATCCTGAGATCATACTCTTATCTTGAAATCTATCATGGAAATTAAAAAGGCTAAGCAATTTGAGTCATCCATTCCTTTATAGCCACCAATAGAAAATGTGACTATAAGGGAAACTATGTCTCAATAATGCCCTATAGTAGCCCAACATTATTTAGTACCACCATCTATAGCTAGTACATCCATATATCCTAACATGGAATCCCTTGTGCAAGAGATGAGATATCTTCAATCCAAGGTGCTACATCTTGAGTAAGGTGAGTGTCACTAGACCTACACAGTATTTGGATTCTTTTGCTTTACTACATACACCATTGGCATGTCACATTGCCTCTACACCCTTAACACAAGGTTTTTTTCAACCTAAGCTTACACTATATGATGGAAAGGGTGATCTAGATACAAATTTGAGAGATTTTCACATAAAATGTTTGCATTATGTCCCAAATTATTGGTTACTTGCCAAGATATTCCCACAAAATCTAAAGGATTATACTTTATAATGGTTATGTAGTCTACCAAATTAGTTGGTTAACGCATTCAATCCTTTTGCTAACATGTTATTAGAACACTTGAGTATCAACATTGGTGATAAGGTTTCATATGCTCAAATTTCTTAGTATAAACAATGACCAAAAGAACATCTCATAGACTATGTTCTTTAGTATAAGACCATCTTGGCAAACATGACTAGCCCCATGGTAGATCAGGAGTTAAAAGACATTTTTTAAAAAAAATCTTCTACCAACACTTCATGAATAAATCATGTTCAAATGATTCTCTCCCTTAACTTAATTGTGTCACACATTAAAGGAATGATAAGTCAAATTAATATCAATGGGAAAACTAAATTACATTAACACATCAGGCACAACTAATAAGAGTAATAGAAAAGTCCCATATAAGGTCAATTTTAATGATACTAAAGGGAAGAATCAACCTATAATAAATGCAGTGTTAGAGCTTCCCTAGTGAATAGTTTTATCATCACCACCTTGATGTACTTTTTCACATCTTCTAATTCTTCCAATCAGGGTTTTACAGTAGCTTTTGGATTGTAATATCATATCTCTCCCTCATATTTAAGAAGTTGATTAAACAAAGCCTCTTCTAAAGGGATGTGATTATCAGTCATTTTATGAATAACATAGGGTATCAAGCCATATGACAAATAGATGCATCAGTTTAAATCACAAGATATAGGACCTAATAGATTCAAATGCTATTGATCTTGGCACTTTAGTTAAGCCTCCAACAATAAAGCAAACATAGGATAAAACATTAAAAATCTTTTTAGATCTATTTTCACAACATTAAAAATGGGATATAGGGGACACATTAGGGGTTCATCATGCATATGATGAACATCCACCACAAGATACATAGAAGGTACCTTTAGTTAAGTTACATCCTTTAAGTAACAAGATTGGTGTATACAATTTTAGAGTTCCATCTAGACCTTCTATCTCCTTCTTAGAGTAGGAGACCATCAAAGATGATTCATATTATCATGAACTCTTTATCAGATTTCACATCGATAATTAGCCTATTCACAATATGATTATTGACAATGGTTCTAGTCTTAACATGTGCACCTTGACACTACTATAGCATTTGGGTTATTTAGAGCAAGATATCACTCTGATAGACATAGTTATTAGTGGTTTCAATGAGCATATAAAAATTTCATTTCGAGAGATATTACTTCTACTATAAGTTGGTATTATACATGTGGCCACACCATTCACTATAGTTCTTAGTGCAGGAGTTTTTGATATATTACTTGGTCAACCATGGATTCAAAAACTTAGAGTAGTACCTTTTATAGTTCATAGATACATGAAACTCATTCATGCTAATTATGTTTTTAGAGTCAATGGATTTACATATGAGGTAACACTCCTATAGTAATATAAAATACAAAATTTTGTAACTTGAATGTGGCTAATGACACCCAATCCATAGGTCTATTTTGCTTGCTCTCATGGCCTTCATAGGCATGTTTTCACTAATACCTAGTCATCTATAACCTCCCAAATTGAACACTTGTAGACCCAAATTTTTCTTTCTATGCTTAATCCATCCCCCCAAGTCCCATTATCCATAGACAATAGTTCCCAAACTTGGACTATAGTCTTGAAACCTAGGGTATCTTATTTATGATGTTGTTGTCTAAGTGCATTTTGGCCTCTAATGGTCATATTCTTTTGAATCCTTAACCTAATTCACATCAACCTAATGTGAATTAATTTAACTCACAATCATTAAATCCCATAAAAAGGCCATTTTAAATCCATTTAGAAGGTTTGGCACTCATTTACAAGAGAGAATCAAGAATACAAACAAGACCACTCAAACACTTTTCCCTATTCTTTACATAGAACCATCCAATAGTATTTCAAGATTATTCAAACCTTTACACCTGTCCTTAGTAATTAGAAGTACACCTAATTTCACATTTACTTACATTTTAATCACACTATTAGACCAAGGACATCAATAGGAGAACTATATATAGTTTGATCCCTCCTCAAAGTATTAGTATGTAGGCAGTGTGCCCACACATAGGGTGTGAAGTGTGTCTAGTGTATATTTTACACACTAACCCCTCCTCTCCTTTATCCAAATTTTATATTAAATTTCAAGAAAAAAGGGACCAAGAGTATTTAATACTAAATTAGGTACATAGTGAGCTCCATGAACTATCAAGCTTAAATATTTCATAGGCAAGGTCACACAGACCTGACACACAACACCCATAAAGCTTAGGTCACTAGGAAAATAATGTCAAGATAGGACTACAGTGATGGAACCTAGGGTTTCTTACTTTTGGTTATCCTATCCCATGAATAAATGAAATCTATATTCCTTTTTTTGATATTCTCCTAAGCCTACACACATATTTCTCCTCTCTCAATCAAAATAGTAAAAAATAAGATAAGTTTGATTTTCTCTCCCTCACTACTATTTTTAGAAAATCCCTAATCACAGTCAAATTTCACAAATTGTTAGCCTAGTTATTGTACATTATTTATTGATTTTATATACTTATACCCATTAATTATTTAGGAATTAAACATCTAATTTCCCAGAAATAATAAATCATTTGGTGAACCTGACTTACTTTGAATTTTGCATAAAAACCCTAAAAAACTTAAGGTAAATTCCTAGCTGATTTTTCCCATTAATTTATAATTTTTTTCATGAATATTAAAATCATAAATTCCTCTCAAATTTAAAAATTTTGTAGTCAATTTTAAAATAAATTTATTTCAAACCCTAGTTGCATCAACTAGTTCCCAATAATTTTCCAGTAATTTTTGAAACATTTTTTTAATTTTGAGTTTCATATTGAAATTAGAAAATCACTTCAAAATTTTAAAAATCCATAGTAATTTTTAAAAAAATATCAAAACCTAGTTGCATCTATTAGGTCCCATTAAATCAAGCACTTTCCCATAAAATTTTGAGTTTTTTATTGAATACTTAACTCATAAATTCAATAGAAATTTAAAATATTCATAGTATTTTACAAAAATATTCTTGAAAAATCCCTAGTAGCATGTACTAGCTCCTATTTTGCTTCTTGAGGTATCACCTTACATGTTTTCCAACTCAGTATCCTTTTTGTGCAAATTCCATTTCACTATTTTTTTAGACCTTGCATTTATTATATTCAATACTTTCCCTTTCTAGAAAATTACCTATTAACACTTATTTGCAAACATTTAAACACATTTAAAGTTGTTTTCCTACTGTAACAGTGACCCAATATACCAGTTTTGATGAAACTGATAAAAGAGCTTCAAGAAATATTAACCAAACATCCAAATATGTAAGATGACATGCTTAGGATTCTACAAGAGGAAAAACAAATAATAAACAATGGTCAATCTTCTCAAACCATAGAAAAACTAATTTAAAATGACACTACAAGGGTAACTATGTCTCAACAACCCCCTATAGTATCCGAACCTACTTCTTTGTCACTAGTTATAGCTAGTATATACGTATCTCTTGATGTGGAAACCATTATGCAAGAGATAATATCTCTTCAATCCAAGGTGCTACATCTTCATCAAGGTGCCACTAGACCTACATAGGCTCTAGAATATTTTTATCTTTTACATACACCATTGGTATGTCAAATTGTTTCTACACCCTTTCCACAAGATTTTGTTTAACCTAAGCTTACTCTTTATGATGGCAAGGGTGATCTAGAGACATGTTTGAGATATTTTCATGTAACATGCTTGGATTATGTACCAACTGACTAGCTACTTACTAGGCTATTTATACAGAGTCAAAAGAATTATGCTTTACAATGGCTATATAGTCTACCAATTAGTTAGTCAATGCATTCAATCCTTTATTTGACATGTTCCTAGCACATTTTAGTATCAATAATGGTGATAAGGTCTCTTATGCACAAATTGTACAATAGAATCAAAAATCAAATGAGCATCTCATAGATTATGTGATTTGATATAAGACCATCTTGGCTAAGATGACTATGCCCATGGTAGATCAAGAGTTATAAGATATCTTCAAAGAGAGCCTTTTAATAGAATTACATGAATCTATTATGTTCAAAATATTCTCTTCCTTCACTGAATTTTGTCATACACTAAATGAAAGACAAGTAAAACTCATTTCAATGGGAAAACTCAAGTATACAAGCATCCCAGACATAACAAAAAAGAGTAACAATAAAGTCCCATACAAGGTTAAAGTCAATGATAACAAGAATCAAAATCAACCAATAGTTAATGCAGCTTTAGAACCCCCTTAGTATGTAGTTTTATTAACACCTCCTCAATGTGCATTTACCAATCTACCAATTTCTCCAACTAGAGTTTTACAATATTTATTATAATGTAACATCATCACTTTCCCTCTTATTCTATAAGTTGACCCAACAAAGCTTCTTCCATGGGGGTATGATCAGCATCTATTTTATGATTTTCATAGGGCACCAAGACACACTACAAACAAATGCATCAATTTGAGAAATAAGATATAAGGCTTGATATATGACAACCTACTTCATCTTGGCACTTCAGTTGAGCCTCCATAGGGAAAGCCAACACAATATAAAGCTTTGAAAATCTTCTTAGATCTATTTGCATAAAACTCTAAGCAAGATAAAGGGGACACATTAGGTTTTCACCACACATACCATGCACATCCTCCAATAATTACATACTATGCACCTTCAATTGAGTCACACCCTTTGATTGATATGATAGTTGTGTAAGAGTCTAGGGTTCCAACTATAACTTTGATATCTCTCTCAAATTAGGAGATTTTTTAGGATAATTAAGATTATAATGCACTCTTTATTAGATTGCATATTCATAATCAGCCCATTCATAATTTTCTCATCGATAATGGTTCTAATCTCAACATGTGTACCATTACATCATTGTAACATTTTGGCTATTCATAGTAGGATATCACTCTAATAGATATAATTATCAATGGATTCAGTGGGAACATATAGAGTTCATTAGGTCAGATTGTACTTCCTTTATAGACATGTCCAACACATGTGACCACACATTTCACCATAGTTCCTAGTGTAGGTGTTTTTAATATGTTACTTGGTTGCCCATGGATTTATAAAACTCAAATAGTACCATATACAATTCATAGATGCATGAAATTCATTCATGTTATTCAAGTTATATTTTTTGGAGTTCCATATGAGTTACCACTACCCACTTCAGATCCATCTCCTTTGTAGTCACTAGTTCTACCTTCTCCACCAATTTCACTTTCCACACCAGTTATATTTCTTCCTCCGGTATAGATTCAGACATAGTTGAGGCATCCATTTCTAGTATAGAGGGTTCACACACCTCCATATCTTTAGCATTCTAGACAAATTCTAGCCATAATATTTACACCTAGAGTAGTTTCATTAAGATCTCATGCATCTACACATAGAGAACATGTTCAAAGTGCTTATCCTACTTTTAGATCAGTCCTTAAGAGCCCTACATTTGCATCCACTTCTTAGAGTTATAATGGCTCCCCATAGTTAGTTTTTACTTCAAATATTTTAGAACACTTACAATGTACATAACTTTTATGATCATAGTCTTAACCTTTGCATCATGATTTATTATCTGCACGATACCTTTATTCGATATAGGACACCTTGATAGGGAGTATCATATAAGAATCATCAGTTAGTATCATTTTATTCTTAGTATTTCATATACATATCTTATTTCAAAAATAAAAAGACATTATAAAATATCAAAAATACCAAAAACATTCAAATCTATGTAAAACACAAAAACATTTGATTGTATGATTCATCCATGCTTTATATTGATACTACTATGTTATACTTACATTTTTTTTATGTTATTATTTTTTGATTTATCTACATTAACATGCTTGAATTTATATTCTTTGAGTGTGGGAAGTGACATATAGATCCTTTATTATTTAATTCTACCCATTGATGGGGCATCCTACTTCTACATTCAAGACACACATTGATATACATACCCACTAGGGGCATCTTCTACATGACTACACCATCTAGGTTATGTCATTCCTATACCACACACTCTATATATAATGTTGACATGCATTACTCAATAAACATACATAGATTACCATATCAACACTCACTAATATCTTACACTTAAATATTTTCTAACATATACCTAGTTTTGTACTAACATGTATTGCATACTTTCACCTCTTGCTTTGATTAGTTAGATGTGATTATTTATTTCCATTTATTACATGATTTATCTTCTTGTTTTTCAAATCTTGTTGGATTACATTTCCAATTCCTGCTTTCCTTATATGTGTTTTAGGACATTTACCAATGTCATTTGATTTTATTCATGTGTGTACCTTAGGACATTTGCCAATGTCCTCTATTTGTACTCCTCTATGTGATTGTGGCTTCCAAACCAAATTTATTATTTCAATTGTATGTGTATGTGGCATTTGAACATACTTTGTATGTTTACTTTCTAGTTTTATTGACATGTGCCCATGTCCCTTGTTTTCTTGACCCCTTGGCCACTCTTGTATGCTTCTTGCTTCTTGTTTTTTATACTTATTTTCCTAATTACTTTTCCTATTTATAATGACATGATTCATATCAATCATTTCCTTGTTTTATTGGATGCCATGATGGACATCATGCTCCATCCCTCTTTGCTAACAACTAATACTTTCAATTCCAATTCAGTACATTGCACATGTTATTACATTATTACATCTATCTAGGCATACCCTTATTGATATAAAAATCTCTCAAATCCAACCATGCTATATCTTGAGATATATTGTCAATTATCATTGTTATATCATATGTCTATGAAGCATAACACATTTGTAGGGCTCTTTCTTTTGAGGGTAGTCATTACAACATATTTATTCCTACCCTCAGAAGAGGGGGAAATAAATAAGGGTATTGTCACAAAGATCAGATCTTTTAAAGGTCAAAAAATCATTTTTTAAAACACTCATAATATAATATAGACATCAAACTAGGTAGAATAGACCAAGCAGAGAACAAAAAATCTAGAATAATTACTAGATTTAGACTTGGATAATAACGCCAACATTGGACTATAGCATTGGATAAAAGGGTGTCCTATTTTTGGTACTCTTATCTAGATAGTATAAAAATAATTTTTTATATAAATAGATAGAAAAATGAGTTCACTCATAGGTTTGTCAGGTCAATATAGTCCATATTTAGCATGTTTCAATATAGTTTTTATTTAAAGAATCTAGATATAGGGACATCATGTATGGCATGCTAGCTCTCACTTCTAGTTTCAGATTTAAACTAGAATCCATATTCTAGACACCAGTGATTGGGGGAAATGTGCATGACACATTTATCCTCCCCTTTTTTGAGTTAAGTTTATTTTATAAGAATTTCTCAATAGTTGTGTGCCTTACTCCATTTTTAGGTGGTTGGCATATTTTTTTAAATCTTGGATTTTATACAATTTTAACTTCCTAATTACCCAATTTACCAAGTTGGATTCCATATAAGCCTATTATACTAGTTTTGGAGTGGCTTTCATACAAGCCTAATATCCATCTTTTTAAATGACCAAGGGTGGCCTAGTTTCTAGCATATATTCAGCTATCCCTGACAACATTATCAAATCACAATACATTCATGGGATTTAGGAACCATATCATATGACATATATTTCATATTGGTATTACTTCATAGCTTGACTTCATGGGGCAATGATGGAACCAAAGGACTAGATAGCCTTTGTATTCTTGAGCCACCTATTTAGAGGGATTGGACACGTAATCCAAACATAGATTGATAAATATATGATTCATTGTCTTCACTTAATAGGTGAAGATGGAGAAAAAGGGCTAGACATTGAATTATTGGGCCACTTAGAGAGAATTGACCATTCAGCTCCATTCATGATATTAATTTTAGTAAAACACACACCCAATGTAATCCACCATCACAACAAATTTTGTATTGGTTCACGTACCTGATGATGTGTATTCATTCCTTACTCTTCACTATTTTTACCTAGATTTTATAAAATTTTATTTTAAATATATCATATCTATTAAAGATTGATCTACTCTATGTTTTTCATTATAGATTCACACTTCACACTATGCTCTCTCTATGCATATCTAACATCACATAGATTCATGAGCTTCACCTTTATAGGTAAGTTTGGGTACACTTTCTATTTTTCCTTTATCCTAGTATTTCACTTGGATACATCACTGGAATAAAGCGGGGAAAATATAGTCATATAAAATTCAAAATTTAGTAAATTGAGTGTGGCTAATGACACCCAATCCATAGGTCCATCTTTCTTATTCTCATGACCCTCATAGACATGTTTTCATTGATTACCATTCATTGATATCCTCCCACACTAAACCCTTATAGACCCAAATTTCTCTTTCCATGATTAATCATCCTCCTAGGTTCTATCATCCATGGAAAATAACACCTAAACTTGGACTACAGTGTTGAAACCTAGGGTGTCTTATTTCTAAAATTATTGTCCAAGTGCATTCTAGATTTTAATAGTCATATTATTTTGAATCCTTATCCTAATTCATGTTAGACTAATGTAAATTCATTTAACCCATGATCATTAAATCCCCTCTAAAAGGCCATTAAAATTCCATTTAGAAAGTTTATCACTCATTTATAAGAGAGAATCAAGAATACAAGAAAGACCACTCAAGCACTTTCCCCTATTCTTTGTATACAACCATCCAATAGTATTTCTAGCTTATTTAAACCTTTACACCAGTCCCTAGTCATTCCAAGTAAACCTAGTTTTGTATTTACTTCCATTTTTATCACACTATTACACCAAGAACTTCAATGGGAGAACTACATATAGCTTGATCCCTCCTCATAGTGTTAGTATGTAGGAAGCATGCCCACACATAGGGTGTGAAGTGCATCTAGCATATCCTTTACACACTAACCCTTCCTCTCCTTTATCCAAATTTTATATTTAAATTGAAGTATAAAGAGGACCTAGAATATTTAATACTAAATTAGGTATGTAGTGAGCTCCATGTACTTTCAAGCTTTGATATTTCATAGGAAGGGTCACACAACCCTGATGCACAAAACCTAAAATGCTTAGATCACTAGGACAATAACATCAAGATAAGATTGCAACACTAGAACATAGGGTGTCTCACTTTTAGCATGCCTATCTAACCAAAAAATGAACTCCATATTATTATTTATGATAATCTCCTAAGCATGTACATAGATTTCTAGATCTTGTCTCTATTGAAATAATATATAAGATAAGTTTGATTTTATCTTTCTCACTACTATTTTTAAAAAATCCCTAATTACAATCAAATTTAAAAAATTGGTAGCCTAATTATTATACATTTTTTATTGATTTTATTTACTCAAACCCATTTAATATTTAGGAATTAAACATCTAATTTCCCAAAAATAATAAATCAACTCCCCACTTTAGAGCCATCTACTTGTTTGTAGTCACCATTTTTAGTTTCACAACTGGTTTTAGTTTCCTCACTAGTTTTAGATTTACCACAAATTTTAGCTTCTCTTTTAGTTTGAGTTCCTCTTCCACTTTAGATCCAGACATAATTGAGGCATCCACCAATAGTATATAGGGTTAATACACTGACAAAACTTCAAGATTCTAGACAGTTTCCATCTACAATATCCACACCAAGAGTAGTTTCATTGAGATCTCATGCATCTACACATAGATCACATGTTTAGAGAAGCTCTTACTTCTAAATGGGTCCCTAAGAGACTTATAGTTGCATCCACTTATCAGATTTAAAGAGGGACCCCACAGTCAATTTCTAATTTATATATTTCAAAACATTTACAACATGTATATCTTTAAGAGTCACAATCTTAACATTTCCATCATGCTTCACGATCATGCACGATTCCACTCATTGATATAGGACACCATGATAGGGAGTCTCAAATGTGATGAATTGGTTAGTATCATCTCTTTCCAACTTTTATTTTACATAATCTCTTCTAATTGATTATACATAGTTCAAAATTTTCAAAATACAAAAATAATATAACATTTCAAAAACCAAAAACATTCAAATATGCCAAAAACAAAAAAAACATTTGGATTGTATGTATTATCTAAGATTTACATTACTACTACTATGTTAGGACTTAAATTTGATGTTTTATTCTAATATATGTTAATTTATCTACATTACCATGCTTCATTTGATCTACTTTGAGTGTGTGTAGTGACATCCAACTACTTGATTGCTTCACTCTACCCATTGAAGGGGCATCCTACTTATACATTCAAGACACACATTGATATACATATCCACTGGGGGCATCTTGTACACGACTACACCATCCAAGTTATGTCATTCCTACATTACACACTCTAAGTTGTCATGATGATGCACACTACTTACTAGATTACACAAATTACCATACTAATATTTCACTAGTATTTAGCACTTGTGTATCTCTTAGAATATACCTAGTCTTGTACTAAACATGTATTACATACTTTCACTCTTTCTTTGATTATTTAGGTGTGATTATATCTTTTCATTTATTACATGCTTTCTCTTCTTGCTTATCATAGCTTGTTGGATTATAGTTCAAGTTCTTGCTCATCTTCTATATGTGCCTTAGGACATTTTCCAATATCCTTTGCTTATATTCATGTGTGTGCCTTAAGACATTTTCCAATGTCCTTTGTTTGTAATATTTTATGAGCCTATGAATTTTGTGCCAATATTTCTTGTTTCACTTGTATGTGTATGTGGCATTTGAACATGCCCTGAATGCCTAATTTCCAATTTGAGTGACATGTGCCCATATCCCTTATTTGCATGGCCCCTTGGACACCCTTGTATGATTCTTGATTCTTTATTTGTGTGTTTTTTCTTGATTGCTTATCAATTGTTGCAATGACATGATCCATATCATGCATTTTCCTATTCTCATGGATGCCATGATAAACATCATGCTCCATCCCTCCAACTAACAACTAACAACTAAAATTTCAAATTTTAATTAAATTTGAGTAAATTATACATGATATTACATTGTTACATCTATCTAGGCATACCTTTGTTAATCTAAAAATCTCTCAAATCAAACCATGCTATATCTTCAAATATCTTATTGATTATCATTACTATATCATGTATATTTCTAGATTAACACACTTGCAAGGCTTTTTCTCCTAAGGTCAATCATTACAACGTACCTATTCCTACCCTTAAAAGAAGGGAAAATAAGTATGGGTTTTTCTAAAGAGATCAGAGATCTTATCAGTCAAAAAATATAGTTTTAGAACAACTAGAACAACCAGTCATCAAACCACTCAAAATAGACTAGACAAATAGTCAAGATTCCAAAATAGTGAGCAATTTCAACCCAGGACAATAGAATTAAGGTAGGACTATAGAATCAGACACTAGGGTGTCCATTTTTGGCACTCGTATCCAAATATAAAAATAACCAAGTTTTCTAGCAGTAAGTAGAAAGGTAGCTTTAGCTACAATTTTGTACAATTAGACTAGTTCAGATTAGCAGTTTTTAGTATAGTTTTCTTAAAGAATACAGACATAGGGGCATCATGTGTGAAATGATTGGTTATCACTTACAATATTAGATATAATATTTGGTATAACTTCAATATTATAATCCATGTTTTAAACACTAGTGATTAGGGGCAGATTGCACAACACTTTTACTTCTTTTCTTTAAGTTTTTAGCATTACCTAGGCATTCTCAGTAGTTGCATGCCTTATTATAACTACAGGTGGTTGGCATAATTTTGGAGTGGATTTCATACAAGCCAAACCACCACATTATAGAGTACCTGAGTTCTTGAGTGGCTTCCACATAAGCTAAATTTTTAGTTTTTGGAGTGACTTTCAACAAGCCTAATCTCCATATTTTTCTAACTTGGCCAACATTGGCCTAGTTTCCAATACACATCTAGTGATCCATGCCAAATTTTCAGATTTATAGAACATTAAATGGATTTAAAATTCATCTCATATGACACACATTCATACATACCGATATCAGTACTTAGATTTACTTCATGGGGTAATGATGGAACCAAAGGGCCACCCTTTATATTCTTGAGCCATCTATTCAAAGGGATTAGACACATAGTCCAAACATTGATTATCACATGCAAGATCATCTACCTTCACTTATTTTTCAATGATAGAGCCAAAGGACTAGCCTTTATATTCTTGAGCCACCTATCTGGAGGGATTAGACACATAGTTCAAACATTGATTACCACATGCAGGATCATCTAGATTCACTTAATAATTAATGATGGAAATAAAGGACCAGCCTTTTTATTCTTGAGACACCTATTTAGAGGGATTAGACACATAATTAAAACATTTATTAGCACACACGTGATCATCTAGCTTCACATAGAAGGTAATGATGGAGCCAAAGGGATAGCTTTTGCATTCTTGAGCCACTTTCTAGGGAATTGAGCACTCAATTACATTTGTGATATAACTTTTGTTAGGGTGTGGAGCTAAAAGCTACACCTTAAGGCAAACATGAGGGTTTCTGGTGTAAGCAGTCACCAGCATCGGCAGGCAACACCGACATCGGTCAGGGGACGTAGAAGGGAAACCAGCATCGCCAGAGGATCGGCCGGCGTCGGTCACCTCCAGGAGGGCAGGGACTGATGTCAGTCGCCTGTAGCGGTCTGAACTGCTGTTGACGAATAGTCAGTTAAGTGAATGCAGAGTTTTCATGATCAAAGGCTTGTTCAAAGTCTTGAGCCACAAGTCTAATCAGTGTATGCATGAGATCTATATAATAGACTCATGGGCTGTATTGTTAAGTGGAGAATTTGGAGAAGAGCTACGTGAAGCTTGGAGAGTTCTTCCCATGGTGGAATCAAGTAGGATTCCCCATGTATGGATAAGTAAGATTAGGTTTGATTTGCAGGGGTGTATGGATGCAAGGGTCAGAAAGGAGATCAGCGGGGGAGCTAGATCCAAGGTGACAGCAATACATCAGCACGGTCATGGAGAGATCTACTTGGAGTACGGTTGTGTAATCAATTGTACAAATGTGCAATGAGGTGAACAACAGCCTGTGTTAGCTGTGTGTTGTGACCTATGAGAGAAGATTACTCTGGAGGAAGTTTACTATAAGCCCACGAAGTGGAAGAAAGAGTGCCACCTCTTTGTTGTAAATTCCTTTGTAATGAGTTGAATATAATTGTATATTGGCTCTCATATTTTGTGTGTCTTCTCATTGATAGTTATTTGTTCTTCTAGTTATTCTGCATGTTTAGTTGCTTATACATTGGTAATCATGTGTGCTCTTAAATCTAACAAGTTGTGTCAGAGCTTTGGGGAGTTTCGGTCCTATCAATTGGTATCAGAGTGAGGTTGGACGTTCTCAGAGCGAGCTTGACTAACAGATGGCCCAAATTTGTTAAGTGTTTGTTGATTACAAGTTACTCACAGGGGTTGCTGTTTGAGTGGGAGTATAGCAAGGTAGAAGATGGTACAATGAGAATGGAGGAAATCAGGCACAGGATTAACACCACATGGAGTGTGGTGGGTTGTCTTCGAGTTGGAGCTTAAAGAGGAATAGAAGTCAGGATACAGATTGGATAGAGTACTTGTTTTGGGTACAGGTGCAGCTCTTTATCTCCAACTGGGAGATTGTTAGGGTGTGGAGGTAAAAGCTACACCTTAAGGAAAATAGGAGGGTTTTTGGCGTAAGCAGTCGCCGGCATCGGCAGCCCACACCGACGTCGGTCAGGGGATGTAGAAGGGAAACTGGCATTGGTAGAGGATCGGCCGGCATCGATCACCTCCAGGAGGGCAGGGACCGACGTCAGTCGCCTGTAGTGGTCTGAACTGCTGTTGACGAATAGTCAGTTAAGTGAACGCAGAGTTTGCATGATCAAAGGCTTATTTGAAGTCTTGAGCCACAAGTCTAATCAGTGTATGCATGAGATCTATATAATAAAATCATGGGCTGTATTGTTAAGTGGAGAATTTGGAGAAGAGCTATGTGAAGCTTGGAGAGTTCTTCCCATGGTGGAATCAAGTAGGATTCCCCATGTATGGATAAGTAAGATCAGGTTTGATTTGCAGGGGTGTATGGATGTGAGGGTCAGAAAGGAGATCAGTGGGGGAGCTAGATCCAAGGTGACATCAATACATCAGCAGGGTCATGGAGAGATCTACTTGGAGTACAGTTGTGTACTTGATTGTACAGATGTGCAATGAGGTGAACAACAGCTTATGTTAGCTGTGTGTTGTGACCTATGAGAGAAGACTACTCTGGAGGGAAGTTTACTGTAAGCCCACAAAGTGGAAGAAAGAGTGCCACCTGTTTGTTGTAAATTCCTTTGTAATGAGTTAAATATAATTGTATATTGGCTCTCATATTCTGTGTGTCTTCTCATTGATAGTTATTTGTTCTTTTAGTTATTCCACATGTTTAGTTGCTTATACATTGGTAATCATGTGTGTTCTTAAATCTGACAAGTTGTGTCAGAGCTTTGGGGAGTTTCGGTCCTATCAATTGGTATCAGAGTGAGGTTGGACATTCTTAGAGCGAGCTTGACTAACAGATGGCCCAGATCTGTTAAGTGTTTGTTGATTACAGGTTACTCCAGGGGTTGTTATTTGAGTGGGAGTATAGCAAGGTAGAAGATGGTACAATGAGAATGGAGGAAATCAGGCACAGGATTAACACCACATGGAGTGTGGTGGGTTGTCTTCGAGTGGGAGCTTGAAGAGGAATACAAGTCAGGATACAAATTGGATAGAGTACTGGTTTTGGGTATAGGTGCAGCTTTATCTCCAAGTGGGAGATTGTTAGGGTGTGGAGCTAAAAGCTACACCTTAAGGAAAATAGGAGGGTTTTTGGTGTAAGCAATCACCGGCATCGGCAGGCCACACCGACGTCAGTCAGGGGATGCAAAAGGGAAACTGGCATCGACAGAGGATCATCCAGTGTCGGTCACCTCCAAGAGGGCAGGGACTGACATCGATGGCCTGTAGTGGTTTGAACTGCTGTTGACGAACAGTCAGTTAAGTGAACGCGGAGTTTGCATGATCAAAGGCTTGTTCGAAGTCTTGAGCCACAAGTCTAATCAGTGTATGCATGAGATCTATATAATAGACTCATGGGCTGTATTGTTAAGTGGAGAATTTGGAGAAGAGCTATGTGAAGCTTAGAGAATTCTTCCCATGGTGGAATCAAGTAGGATTCCCCATGTATGGATAAGTAAGATTAGGTTTGATTTGCAGGGGTGTATGGATGTGAGGGTCAAAAAGGAGATCAGCGGGGGAGCTAGATCCAAGGTGACAGCAATACATCAGCAGGGTCATGGAGATATCTACTTGGAGTATGGTTGTGTAATCGATTGTACAGATGTGCAATGAGGTGAACAATAGCTTGTGTTAGCTATGTGTTGTGACCTATGAGAGAAGATTACTCTGGAGGGAAGTTTACTGTAAGCACACAAAGTGGAAGAAAGAGTGCCACCTCTTTGTTGTAAATTCCTTTGTAATGAGTTGAATATAATTGTATATTGCCTCTCATATTTTGTGTGTCTTCTCATTGATAGTTATTTGTTCTTCTGGTTATTCCGCATGTTTAGTTGCTTATACATTGGTAATCATGTGTGCTCTTAAATCTGACAAGTTGTGTCAGAGCTTTGGGGAGTTTCGGTCCTATCAACTTTTGATACAATATCATCTAGCACATCCAACATTTCTCAGCCTTAATTAGTATCACAATAGTTTTTATATTATTTCATGTACCTGGTGAGGTGTATTCATTCCTTTCTCTTCCTCTCTCTTACCCAAATTTGTACATTCTTGTTTTATATTGCATATAATAAAAACTAATCTAATTTTTATTTCCCTTTTTTATGTTCACACTTACATAACTTTCTCTTTATGCACTATCCAACATTACTTCGCATCAAAAGCTTCAAGGGATTCACCTTTGTAGGTAAGTTTACATACACTTTTCTATTTTCCTTTATCCTAGTATTTCACTTTGCTACATCACTAGAATAAAGGGGGTAAATGTAGTCATATAAAATGCAAAAATTGGTAACTTGAGCATGATTAAATACACCTAACCCTTAGGTCCATCTTGCTTGCTCTCATGACCCTCTTAGTTTTACTTTTACTAATTCTTAGTCATTTGTGGCCTTCCAAACTTGATCCCAACTGAGTTAGGACCCTCTCTTCATGACTAATATATCCCCTTAGGTCTCATTTTCTTAGGATAATAACACCAAAGTTGTAATATAGCACTAAACTCTATGGTTTCCCCTTTTTAGTGCTCCTATACAATCATAATTCAATCCCAAATTACTATTTTGCCTAATTCCTCTTATTCAGTGTGTTGGCCTAGTCTGGTTTCATCTAACCCATGACCAATAAATCCATATAAAATACCATTCAAATATAATTTGGATAGGGTTGGAAAATATTATTCAAGAAATCTTCCCTATTATTTGCATATATCCAACCTATATACTTTGAAGCCAATTCAAGTTCTTACACCAGTACCTAGTCATCTCAAACATACCCAGTTTTAGCATTTCTTGCATTTTATTCACTATTTCACCTATCACTCTTAAAGGGAGAATTACATATGGATTAATCCCTCTTTAGAGTATTGGTATGTAGGTAGTGGTCCCACACATGAGGTGTGAAGCATGTCTAGTGAATCTTACACACACTAACACCTTTTCCCCATTTGTTAAAGTTTCTTTCAATATTATAAAAGATATAAGTACATAAAGAATTTGATTTATAGGGAGATATATTGATATAAAGAACCTAGAAAATGGTAAACAAAACCTATAAATATTAAATCCTTAGGACAATAGTACTAGAGAAGGACTATAGCACTAGAGCCGAGGGTGTCCAATTCTAGTGCTCATATCTAATTGGAAAATGAAGTCAAAGATCCGATTTGTGATAGTATCCCAATCTTCCACACAAATTTCTAGACCATGTCTCAATCAGAATAATCCATAATAAGCTAATTTTTATTTTCTTTCTCACACTACTATTTCTAGAAAAGGTCTAATTATAATTCAATTTCACAAATTAGTAGCTTTAATTAGGAATATTAATTACTAATTTTTCCTACTCAAACTTGTTTATTAAATAGGAATAAAACTACGTTATTCCCAAAAATAACAAATCACATTGACCTATGCCATTATTTCCTAATTATAACCATCTATGGGAAAATTAGGAACAACTCTTTTATAATTCCTTGAAGTACCACCTTGCCATTTTTATGTTATACTATCTCATTTGCCTACTTTGCGTAATTTGAGAACTTTTTAATACCTAATCATATTCCTCCAATGTAAGGTGGAACTATAGTAACTTGAGGTCCTAATAGGATTATGTAGGTAGATATAGATTCACATTAAGTTTAACTCAGTAACTCATTTGCCATACTCTCACCATATTATCAGCATTTTCAAGTTTGAATGATCTCACCATTTTATGAGTTGGGTTGTTTCGTGTCTCATGATTATCAATCAAGTTGAGATGCTTAGAAAATTCTAACATTTATAAAAGATATAAAAAATATATAAAAATCACCACATTGATGATTTCTTTGCCTTAAGGATTTTGGGACCCTTAGGTATTTCATAGGAAACCACTTATCATTTAGTCTCCCCATCCTTTCTAGCCTACCATCCCATGCACTCACCATCTTGTGAGACCATTCCCATATTTCTCTACAACATCAATCATGTGTTCTTAATCATAATTTTTCTTCTATATCATCTCTTGGGAGAACTATGTTTGGATTTAATTTTATGTTGGACCTTGCATCTATGTAACTACGTAGGTAGCTTCCACTTGCCTAGTACATCTAGAGTCAACTCAGATACCCCTTCCTTTTCTTCCATCCCCCCCCCACATTTTTTTTTTGTTTTATTATCTCCTATAACTTAGGGGTAATTTTTTTTAATTTTTTTGTGTTGTTGTGTCATTTGAACTAGCATTGTGATTACCATTGTGTATGTTTATTTAATTTTTTTCTCATTATTTTGTTTTATCTTCAGTTTCCATCTTTTGGTATTTTGTGGTTTTTTTTTTTTTCTTATTTGATTTTTTATATTATTTCATTACTATTCCTTGATTTATAATATTTTCATTCATTGGGTGATTCCTTGTGCATTATTCTTAAGTCTATCCATTTTCATAAGACCACATTGTCATCATGGTTTTTATCATTAGTGCATTATTTTTTATTTTTTTATTTTTTATTGGATTACGTGTTAGTCCTTATTCATATTTAATATTTGTTTTCATAGTGTTTTATATCATGGTACCCACCATCATATGATACAACAAAAATCAGCTCAATAAATATTATAGGAAATATAAATATGATACTTCTCCTTGGTACCTAAAAAAAATATTGATCAACTAGAAATCATTCCCCAAATTTAAATTAATTAAACATGAAAGAATTTTAATCCTTGATAGTTAGGTTTAGAATCTCCATACTATTAGGTTGCCTAGATTCATCTTTCTCTTTTATACAAGCATATTCTTACTCTATGAGTATGGATTCAGTGTGTAAGCCTCATTTTCCAAATTACCATCATATTATTATCATAATACTAAACATTATAACTACCTCTAGTTAAATCATTGTATCTCATCCCACTTGTGATGCCAATGATTTTAACTACCTTTAGGAAAATCATTTTGTATTATCCCACCCACAAACCCAATGATTATAACCACATATGGGAAAATCATTATGTTTTAATCTATTTCGAGGTTAATGATTATAACCACTTATGGGTAAATCATTATGTTTCTTCTAACCCAAATTGGGCAAGTTTTAATTTTACTAATGTTGATAACCTCCTTTGGGAAAACCATTATCTCTATCCACCCAATTGGGGCATGTTTTTATCCTACCAATGATTATAACCACCTATGGACTAATCATTAGATTTCCCTTTTAATGATTATAACTGCCTTTGGGCAAATCATTCTCTAGTTATCCTAATCCTTTTTTCTAAAAATTATAAACACCTATGGAAAAATAATTATCTTTTTTGTCCCTCCAATACCAATGATTATAATTGCATTTGGGCAAATCATAATGTTTATTTGACCAACTAGAGAAGCTCATCATGCCATTGATTATAACCATTTGTGGGAAAATTAGTTTTTTACACCCTATTTTACCTTTTTAATCCCATCATCTACTTATTTCAATGAAATAATTGCCAAACCTCTTTGCCAATCACTCCATCAAGGGGTCGTCTTAAGATTATCCATTGTCACTGATGTCATAGGCATAAAGGACATTTTAATTATTTGAGAAGACATTATTATGCCTATAACTTGTAATACCTTGCCAAATAGGGTAAATGGTAGACATCCAATTCTAGTCACAACAACTTCCAACTAGAATTCAAATTAATTCCTACCAACCATTGCAAATCAAGCCTAAGAATAATTAGATGCTCTAAATTTGTTTACATGTCATTCATCAGATCTTAGAACCATGTTGAGGCATCCCTATTTGGGATAATATTATGTATACAATAATAACCTCTCATAGATTCATCCATAATCACATTGTGGCATCATAACAATCATTTTTGCCTATAGACCTATTAAGTGGGGCACTTACGCACTTAATCAGATATTGAAAGATCAAAAAGGATAATTAGAATCAGTTAAAAAGTTAAATAAGATTAAATTCCTAGTTAAATTATCCATTTGTAATTAATGAATATCTAAAAATGACATTTCCAAAATTTAAAATATCCAAGCCTTTCATCATTGCCTTTAAGAGTTGTCAAGCTCTTTTAAAAATTCCTAAAATATCTAATTTGAGAGCCATGCCTAATAATTACAAATCATAATAACTTGACTACTATTAACTCAAATTGAGTTGGTTTTAACTCACTTAGATGTAGTTTGAACCCATTCCAAGCCTAAACTCAACTTTAACTCACCTTGGGTGAGAGTTAATTATCAAGGCTATAGATACAAGGCCATGCCTAATGGATTTTAGGCTATTTTGGTGAAAAGTTATCATGCACAAATATCTTCAAAAATATCTTGTGATGTAGTGTTATAATACCTAAATTCCTTACAAGTAGTGTTATCATTCTCAAATATTAGTCCAAGAAATCAAAGCATAAGGTACTAAAGAAAGAAGGAGCCAAGCAAGCTTATTCACCAAAGAATTATTGAAGGACAACCTGAGAAAGCCATTTAACAATCCATTTGGATCTACAAGGAAGGTAAAAGACTTGTTTCTCTTAAATTTTAAATGTTCTTTCATTTAGTTTTTTTACTTAATCTCTTCTTAGTGTCTAGGCTAGAGGTGTTAGGATTTTAGTGTGTTCATTTCATTTATTTTATGAGACTAACAAAAGAGTAACCTCCCCTCTATGTTAAATCCTTGTTCACACACCTAACATGTTATTCTTAATATATATAACCCTTGGAGATTGGTGTCAATTTTGTCAAATCATCATTGATCCATATGAATTGATATTATTTAGCTCCATTTGGCTTGTTCTTTGCACTACATGAAATTTTTTGACATCTATCTATTCTTGACCCAAGGCCACCTAAGTTATCTTTATTACAAATACCTTGTTACTTACTACCTTGCATTACCTGCTAGTGGACATTTACCCCCTATTGGGCCCACAACCTTTAAGAGGCCTACACTCATTTAGGAGAATATCCCATGTGGATCCTAAAAGTTTACCTCATCTTAAGAAAAATTATCTCTAGGAAAATCCCATGACCCAAGCACACCAAATGATTTGGTCAGCCCATCATAGCCTTTGTTCTTTTGATTACCTTCAATTGAGTCCATCTATTCATAGTTATGGCAATCCATTACTTATTTGCCTTAGGCACTTTGGATTGAATATCTCACATCTTGTTCATAAAAAAATATACATCATTACTACCCTTACATCTTTTACATTCATTTTATATCTATCTTATCCATTATTACCTCATTTAAACCCATTATTGACTTGTCATCCTTTGTTGGATCCTATTTTTTGGGGGAATTGGTATTGATTCATATGATTCATACTGATTCTATTGAATTGATTTCAATTTAACCATATACCTACCTTGATCAAAGGACCATAATTATATAATTTTAATTTTGTGACCATATTTATACAATAGTAATTCTATGACTGTAATTATATAACCATAATTCTACACCTAAATTTATGCATTATAATGCTAAAGGAATTCATCTCAAACACATGCTAGATAATTAATCACTTTCTAGAAATCCATACTCTTGCATCAACCTCTCAACACTCATCAAAAGGTCACAAATTTGCTTTTCAACCTCATATTTACTAGATATTTGGATTGATGTGAAATTATGTACATTACATTATTTTAAGAAATTTTATCTCTTTACACTATCTTTTGCATTCCTATTTATCATCCTAATCATCCCTAGATCACCCTAAGCTAACATATATCCCATTCAACCAAACCTTAGTCTTCTATTTTCAAAACTTTATCTACACTACTATGATTTACAACGATTCTCAGAATTAGCATCGATTCAATATGATCAACATCATCTACAACCTGAACCTACTTTTGTTAATAATTATTGAATTAATCTTACTCACCTATTTCTTAAACTATGAATTTGATTTTTATATGATATTACCCAAATTTTTACATGATGTAATCACCATTCATGATTTTCCTATAATCTAAAAACCTTTTCTCTCTTACCAGAGTGACATTGCTTTTAAACTAGGGCTCTATGTAATTATATTTCCCCCACCTTAGAGGCCATTTTTGATTAGTTATAAGTCATATAAGTGTGAAAATACTTATCCGAAGCTTATTGGTATGCTCATTTTTAAATGTCCATGGAATGGATATAGATTAAGTTAATTTATCCCAATTTTATATATGTATCACTATATTTATTTTTTAATTTCCTCTACTATGTTTATCTCCTTAAGTGCTTATAAAGTGGGATAACATCCTTATTAGGAAGTGTACCACTTATTGGGACTAGTCTAGTACCAATAAACCCATTAATATATCATAATAATCAATCTTTTTTGAGTTTTCTCTTGTGTGTAGGTAGTCTTTACTAGCTAAAAAGGAGATCCCACATCATTGGATCAATAATGCATACTATTTTTGATCACAGTTAACCCTTACAACCCTGTATTTTAATTTACAATTTTAGTAGTCTATTTTATAGAATAAAAAATGAAAACTACTTAAACCATTTCACTATTAAGAAATAACCCATAACTAAATCCATTATGTGAAAAATAATGAACTACAAAGGAAAGGGCCTTGGTCTTCATGAATAAGGATTAATAGAGCCTATCACGTTAAAATATAATGAGCATACCATGACATAATGTTTAATTCACTCAATGTAAATACCATGATTTTATAAAGTGACTCTTTTAGTTATTAATAGGTAGATTATTTGGATAGTGAAAAGTGTTCCATTATTATCAACTTCAAATACCTATCTTTAACCAACCTTTTCCATGAAAATTTCATTTTGATATTTGACCTCACATATCCATATTTAATCCATTGGGACCAACATGCAACACCTCTATTTTTGATCATTTTCAAAATGATGAATCAATTCCAAAATTATTTGGATCAAAAGGACACATTCTATTAGGTGGCTATAAGAAGTGATTTTCCATTCAATTAGATAATTCTATCTATTTTGAGGAACAACTATCACATAACCAAATCAGTTCAACATCGACATCACATGAAGAGGACCTCAAGGATGAAATCAATATACCTTTACCACCCCCTAAGTATCAACAAGATTCAACTCTCCTAGTTGAGGACATTATATGCCAATATTGGAACTGAAGAAAATCCAAAAAAGTCAAGCTTGTAGCTTCTTTAACTCAATAAAAATGAGAAACACTAACTATTTTACCTATATAATTCTCCAATGTATTTTTAGTTTCTTATGTAGATAGTCTAAGACTTGATCTTTTACTAGTTGTGTTGCACCTTGTGGTCCATCTAGATACAAAACCCTTAAAAGAAAAAAATTCAAAAAATGCATCCCAAGGTTGCTCTATTAGTAAATGAAGAGTTAAATAATGAATTAGAGGTTAGTCTCATTCAACCCATATAATATTCAAATTATATATATAATATTTTACCAATTTAAAATAAGTACGAAGGAATAATCATTTGTAGAAACTTCAGAGATATCAATAAAGCATGTCCCAAAGATGACTTCATATTGCCAAATATAGATATGATTGTGGTCTCCACCAAAAGACATTAAATGTTGTCCTTAATGGACTACTTTTAGGATATAATCAAATCTTAAATTCTCTTAAATACCAAAATAAAACATCATTGACAACACCTTGGATACCTTTTTCTATCAAGTGATGCCCTTTGGTCAAAATAATGTCAAAGCCACATACCAAAGAGCAATGATTGTCATTTTTCATGATATGATTCATGATATCATGGAGGATTATGTTGATGAAATACTTTCAAAATCTAAATCTATAACATAACATAAAAAATTAATTTATCATATATTTTATATAATGAGATAATATAAGCTTTACTTGAACCCAAATAAATGGTTTTTTGGGGTGAAATCAATAAATTTGTTAGGGTTCATTTTTTCACATGGTGGCATACAAATTTATCCTTCTAAATTATAAATTATCATTAATATGCCTCCATCCAAAAAAATCAAACAACTTCATAGTCTAAAAGGAAAAATTCAAGAAATAAAATGATTCATATCTCAACTTGAAAACATTTGTCATCCATTCACATTATTCCTTAAGAAAGACATTTTTTTCATTGGAATGAACTGTATAATAAAGAATTTGAATATCTTAAGCAATATCTTTCCAATCCACTAGCTTTAATGCCACATAATACCATAAATGTATTTTATTTCATACATATTAGCTACTTAGTATGTATTTGGGGAATTGTTGGCATAACATGATGATAGTGGTTTAGAACGGGAAATATAATACCTAAGAAAAACATTGGTTTCATATGAAATTAAGTAATTTCAAATGGAAAAGGAATGTCTCATTGTTATTTTTTCTTCAAAAAAACTTCACCATTACATGCTCAATAATCATTGAGAAAATTGACTCTCTTAATTATATCTTATCCAAAATAGTTTTAATGGGTAGAATGGATAAGTGGGTCATGTTTCATAGTGAGTTTGATCTTGAGTATGTTAATCAAAAAATAATCAAGGTAAAATTATTAATATATAATCTAGAATTAGCTCTTATTGAATATCATACACCTCTTGTATTCCAAGAAATATATATATATATATATTTCTTGGAATACAAGAGGTGTATGATATTCAATAAGAGCTAATTCTAGATTATATATTAATAATTTTACCTTGATTATTTTTTGATTAACAAGTTTATTCTACATGGATATATATATATATATATATATATATATATATATATATATATGGAGATTGTATTCCAAGAAATTCAAGATCAATTTGCCTAATACCGACAATGTTGTAGAATATGAATCCCTCATAGTTAGTCTCAAACTTTCTATACAATGGGGTATCAAAAATATACTTGTATTTGGTTATTCTAAACTTATCATAAACCAATTCACTTATGAATTTCAAGATCATCATGACATGTTAATCTCATACAAGAGGATAGTGGATAGTCTTAAGTTATCTCTTACATTTATATAATTTTAACAAGTGCCATATATTAATAAGAAATTAACTAACACCATGTCCATTATTGGTTCATTTTTTGATCTTAAAACAAAGAACAAAAAATTCCTTGTATATTACTTTTTGATACCAACATATGACACTATTTATTATAAGATAGTTAATGAGGTGGTTGGTCCCATTTATCCATGGTCTAGTAATATTTACACATATCTCCATAATAATACCCTTCCATCTAATTTGACCCACTATCAATGCAAATAATTCATGTAATGCACATCTCGCTACACAATCCTTAGCCAAAATATGTATCTAAGAGGCTATGATGGAACCCTTTTATTTTGTTTAAATTTTGAAGATTTATCCTCAACTATTAGATATTTTCATGAGTTATTCTATGGTAGACACTCTAGTGGCATAGTTCTTGATAAAGCATTTTTTCATGTAGGTTATTATTGGCCTATAATGAAAAATGATTCATGAAATTATGTTAAAAATACATACCATATCAAAATCATGGTGACCTCATACAAAACCCTTTGAAATATTTGCATCCTATTAAAAACCTTAGCCATTATCCACATGGGGGTTAAACCTCATTATAAAAATTAATTCTTATTCATCTGATGGCCAAAAACACATCATTACCACAAATGAATATTTTACCAAGTTGGTTGAAGCAATACCCTTGACATATGTCATTGATAAATAAAATTTCATGTTTATATTAAACCATATTTTTTTCCACTTTTTTATCCCATTTGATATCATCTTTGATAATATAAAGTCCTTCAAGAACAAATAATTTAAGTTCCTTTGCACTACCTACCATATCAACCACAAATGGTCCACTCTATATTACCTGTAAATAAATTACCAAGTAGAGGTATCAAATAAAAACATTATTTGAATCCTTAAATTAGTGATTAATGAAGTTGGTTATGACTATAATATGTAGCTTTATCCTACCCTTTGAACATACCACACTAGCATCCACACACCCATAAGGGAAAGTCCATATTTACTTATTTATGATAGCAAGTTTATTCTACCTATACAAGTAAAGATTACATCTTTGGTCATATCCATGTAAAATATTATTGATGATGAATCCTAAATTTCATGCCTCAAAATGAACTCAAACTTACATATGAGAAACATCTCAATTCCTTAAACCATCTACAAGTATAACAAAACTACATTCATCACAGCCATAACCTAGGGAGTTAAAAAAATGGAGATCTTGTTCTAAATGAAAACCAACATAATACTAATGTTGAGAGGGAAAATAACAAAAAATTTGAACCCAATTAGTTGGGCCCATATGTCATTATTACCAAATATGGATAAGAAACTTATAGATTGGCCACATAATATGGAGAGGATCTTAATGAACGTATGAACATCATGCACCTTAATATATTATATTCTTAAAATATTATAGTTATATTGTTTATATCTTGGGAGTCAAAAATAAAAATAAAAAAAATGTAAAATAAAATGAGAAAATTAGAAAAATAGTGCATCCGCAAGTTAAAACCAATTTATTATCACTCTGAGTATGTACCATGGTGAAAAATAGGTTTATAATTCCATGAGTAATCTATTTTATATATTCACCCTAGTTACAATGGGGTATCCCATTGAAGTTATCACTTGTATACTACCACATTATCACTTGTCTCGCCACACATTTTATAGCATTTTAACTTAATGTTTGCTCATATTTTCATAAATATATCCTTTCTCATGTTATAAAAATGTCATATATATGACAAATTTTATCACATCCATTTCCAAAAAAAAATTAAGCAACATTCTAATTACACAAAAAACACTTATCCTATCCATGTCTACCATCCTAACTATATTTCAAACCACATGTTATCATTCAGTTGCTCACTTTCCTAGGATGGAAATCATTCACCTTTTCATATACAAAAAATAATTATAAATCAAACCATTTTCTCATCACTTCTTATATTGTAATAACTTCATCTGGCCTAATATCCCCAAATAGACTTTTTCCAATATGGATTTTATATGTAATGCTTAGAGACATGGGGCCTTTAGGATCAGCTCAACCACCATCATCCTGATCATCCCATTCCCCCAAGCATGGTTTCATTATTTTCACATCTATCATGTGAATTCAATTTTTCACATTCACTTCCAAGCCCCTTTGATTCTCTAGGGCTTCCTCACTTATTGTTCAACATTGTCATGGATATTGGCTACCAAAGTTCTTCACCCTAGCATATTATGTTTTCATGGTCATTTCATTTATTTTATGTGTTTTTTCTTTATGTTATCATCATTTTATTAACTCTTATGTATCTTTTCATTTAATAATTTTATTGTATATTTTAATTATTTGTTTGTGTGATATTTGTTAGTTTACATTTGTCTTGTTTTCAAAATTTTAGTCTCTTTCATATTTTATTATGTGTGTTTTAGGTCAATAATTATTTTATGTACTAAAATATAGTGTTATCATTATTTCAAATATCATGGTTCGTTCTATGTGGCACAACTTAAAACTTTATCCTACTTTTCAGAAAAATTATGTGTTTGTTAAAGTCAATATTATTTTATGTTTTACATTATAGTGTGTTTATGATTTTAAAAATCATGATGTACTTTAATTTGCAAATATAAATATTCAATTCATTATGCATAAAACATAACTCCTCATTGTGATTGTTTCATATCATTGGTTATTATTGTTTTACACTACATTAAAATATAGGTCGATCAAATCTTATTCATGTTGGAATTACAAATCATGACAAAAATTAACAAAAGGTAATTATCTAATTAACCATTCATACACTTTATAACATAATAAAATATGAAAAGGATTAAAATGTGCAATGGTCAACCAAAAAACATGAAAAAAAATAATAAAGAATCCATAATGTCCACAATAATAATAAAAAATCCATAATGTCCATAATAAAGTCCATAATAATAATAATGTCCATAATAATAAAAATTAATTAACATATAATATCCATCTAATTCATGTAACATACATGAAAAAATAAAAAAAAATCCATAATGTCCATCACATATCCATAAAACAAGTCCAACACCCAAAATCATTCATGTATAAATATATAAAAATTGAATGTGTTTATATAATGATACATCTCAAAAAAATATATACATAGATAAATGATAATCAAAACCATCATAAGTATCTCCCTAACATCATATAATGCATCTATAGAAGGACTCAAATCATGATGTCATGGCAAGATCTGTAATGATGTTACTTATATGTTCACACAAAATGATTATATAACACATAAAATAAGCCAATATGAGAGATCACATAACAATAATTGACAACAAAGCAAAATATTGGATAATATAGCAAAGGAATTTCAAGGGGAAATCCTCCAAAATAATTCAATAAGAGTAGAATACTTAACATAATCAATAAAGACTAACCACTACCTCCTATATATAGTCTACTTAGCTAAGGTTATTCCATAGGCTGACCTATCTAAGAACATAGAGAAATGTAACAAGTATATTAAAGAGGTATGTAAGCCATAAGTCAGCCACACAAATCCCTAGACACACCAATGGTTAAGGGTATATAAAGTCCCTCCCATTCAAAAAAACATTATCCTCAATGTTGAGGCAACTCTAGATGTTGATACACAAATGTTTCTTCCTCCCAAGTAGCATCTTCACATGGTAGATTCTTCCATTTAATCAAGTACTATGTAATCTCTTTGGAACACAACTGCTTAGTGTGCATGTGAAGGATCACCTTTGGATAAGGAACAACTTTTCCTTCCTCATCTAATTTTGGTAATACTATTTGAATGGAAAATTTGTGTCCAATGACTTTATTTAGGCATAATACATGAAATACTGGATGTATTCAAGTGGATGAAGGAACTCTAACTTGTAGGCCACACTACCAGTTTTTTGTAAGATCTGATAAGGCCCATAATACTTAGGGGAAAACTTATTATCATTTTTTTGTTACTTAAATGACATCTACTTATATGGATGCAAGAAAATAAATACCCAATCACCAATGTCAAAATGCCTCTCACTTCTATGTTGATCTGCATGTTGTTTCATGTGATTCTGGGCCATATCTAAATTTTCATGAAAACTTACAAGGACCTCCTGTTGATGGTTAATATGTTCTTCAATTACATGAACCTTAGGATGTACCTTCAAGGTTGAAGTGATGGATGGAGGGTGGTATCTATACAGTGTCACAAAGGGAGACATTTTGGAAGAACTATGAATAGAAGTATTATATCACCATTCAACAAGTGGAAACTAATGAACCCATTTATCTTGTTTATAGAAAACAAAACAATGGAGATATCCTTATAGATGTTTATTGACTACCTCAATTTTTCCATTAGATTAAGGATGATAGGATGACCTATGAGCCAACTGGATGCCAAAGCATGCAAATAACTCAGTCCAAATATTACTAGTGAAAATGGGATCTCTATCATTGATAATGTTGGGAAAATTATTAGTTGTTGTAATATCAAAAAATGGCTATGATAAAGAAAAAAATGAGCATACTTAGTGAGATGATCCACAATAACCATGATAACATTTTGACCATTAGATCTTGTAAACCTTATAATGAAGTCCATGGATACCTCTTCCCAACACTAGCTAGGTATGAATAAAGGTTTTAAAATACATGGGGTTTTGATGGTTTTTCCATTATTTTGTTGATATATCATACATTTAGACACATATTTATTGACATCCCCCTTGAGTCATTCCCAAAAAAAAATCCTTCTCGATTCTATGATAGGTTTTCAAAAATATTGAATGGCCCCTAATTGGAGTTACATGAAGTTCCTACAGGATTTTTTATTTAAGAAGAGAATTATTACATAGGTACAATATGTCTTTATACCATAATGCATTACCCTTCCATGTGAATTTTTCAAATCCACCTAAACCTTACAAAATATTTTGAATCAAATCATGGGTATCACTATCACGTTCCCATTATGACCATGCTTCATCTAGCTAATTTGCTTGCAAAATGGTTATAACACAAAGTAATGCCTCAATTGATTCATCTTTTCTAGATAGTGCATTTTCCACCACATTATCCTTGATTTTTTTAGAGTATTTTAAAATCATATCCTAACATCTTAGTTACCCATTTCTATTTTTGTTCATATGAAAACCAGTATTCCAAAAAATATTTGAGACTATCATGATCAATCTGTACCTGAAAGTGATAACCCATCAAATAAGGTCTCCATTGTTTGACTACATGCAAAATGGCCATCAATTCCTTCTCATAGATGGGATTGTGTTGATTTTTACCCATTAGTTGACTTTCAAATGCAAGTGGTCTGCCTTCTTGCATGAGTACAACACCCATACCATACCCAAATGCATCACATTTAACCATAAAAGTCTTATAAAAATTAGGAGTGACCAATATTAGAGTGGTGCACATAGCCAATTTCAATTATTCAAATGCTTGGGTAGCTGCATCAATCCACTGAAAGGAGTCTTTATTAAATAAAGAGGTGAGTGTGGCTACAATAATACCATAGTTTTTGATAAAGCTATAATAGTAACCAGTTAGCCCTAAAAATCCCTATAGTTGCTTGAGTGTCTTAGGAATTGGCTAGTCCACCATTGCTTAGTTTTTTTAAGGATCTACTTTCACTCCATAATAAACCAAATGACCCAAATATTCAACCTCACAAGCCCCAAAAATATATTTTTAAGGTTTGGCATACTATATATGTTGTTCCAAAATAGAGAGTACCTATTTCACAAGTTGCAAATGGTCTTCACAACTTTTACTTTAAATGAGAATATCATCAAAGAATACCAAAACAAATTTCCATAAAAATGGCCTAAAAATAGTATTTATAAAACTTTAAAAATTATGTGGTGCATCTGTTAGACCAAAATGCATAATTAACAACTCATAATGACCCTCATGAGTCTTAAAATTTATTTTGGGTATGTCTTCATCATGGATCCAGATTTGATGTTACCTAAAATGCAGATCTAACTTGGTAAAATAAAAATCACCATTCAATTCATCTATCAAATCATCAATGATATAAATAGGATACTTATCTCTGATAGTGTACTTGATGATTTATTTATAGTCAGGGCACATCCTCTAGGTGTCATTTTTCTTTCTCACCATGACAATTAGTGAATAATATTCACTTTGGCTATACCAAATGATTCCTACATCCAACATCTCCTATACCATATTTTCAATTTCATTTTCTTGGGCATAGGAATACCTATATGGCCTAATGTTGGGTGGTGTAATACCAATAATAAGTTTGATATCATGATCATGTGTGTGGTTAGGTGGAAGTCCTTTTGTCATGTCACCAAAAACAATAGAATGGGCATTAATCACTTGTTACAGATCAAGAGGTGGAGATGGTTGAGTTAATTTTACTTCCATGGAAAACAAGTGAGATAAAAATCCTTTAGCACCCTTATGGATAATATTTGTCATTTGATGAGAGATAACAAGTTGTGGATATTTAGCTCTTAATCCCCTTAGCTCAAATATCCTTTTTTTTAAAATGAAAATGCATGAATAATTCTTGGAAATTCATCTCAATAGTACCCAAAGTGGTGAGCCACTATACTCCTAGAATAATATCAACTTCACCCATGGGAACAAAAAACATAAGAGAATCCAATAAGTAGTCCCCCATGGCAAACTCAATACTATGACATTTTCCTAAATAGTTGATAGTACCACCATCTACAATCATAACCTAAAATTATGGAGCTATATAAATGAAATAGTTCAAATGAGTAGTGAACTTACTGTTGATGAAGTTGTGTGTGATACTAGAATCAATCAAGATAGTGACCTTTTATTTCTTAAATAAACCCATCACCTTAATATTTTTTGGAGTACTAATACTTAAAATGGCATGAAAAGAAACAGTAGGTTGAGAATCTTCAGATTCCTCCTTAGGACCTTATGCATCCTCACCATTTACTTCTTCATCATCATTAGCACCTTCAAGGTAAAAATTATTTTTATCAAAATGATGGTCTTTGCTCCATTTGATTTCATGACCATAACACAAAACTTTTGCTAGATTCTCTTCAATTTTTCATTGTGTTAATTTGGTGGGATATGGAAATCATGGTGCTAGAAAGTTATAATCATGACTAGTAGTAAATGTTTTCTTTTTTACCATCTCTTTCTCTTTTGGCATACGTCCCCTAGGGACAACTTTTGATATATATGTTGAGTTAAACATTCAAACCTTGAATTGGATGATGTCTTTGAGGATACCCAAAAATAGATCAGTCAAATTTTCCTCAGTGATGTCTTCCACCCATAAAGAGATATTTTGAAACTGATGGATATAATCATTCATAATTCCTATTTACTACAATTTGGGTAATTGTCTAAAATAGTTATTACAAGAATTATTTTGATAATGAGCCACAAAATCCTTAGCGAAAATAGACCATGTAATAAGATCACCATTCATTTTATTTTAAGCACATAACTAGTGATACCAAATGAATTGCTCAAGTTCTAGATACAGAGATGCCACTATCACATTTTGAGAACTAGAGGTTTCCTGTAGATCAAATAAATTTTCAATTTGGGTAATCCAAGTGAGAGGATCCTTACCATTTAACTAACACATTTCCAATTTTAGAAACATTGATTTTATACCAGCATGGGAGTTGTTGGTGTTGAGAGGGGGATTTGAATGCTAAATTGGAGGGTTGTTAGGCTAAAATTGAGATGCAAGGGCAACCAACAATGTAGTGATATGATGCAGTTCATTATGAACCCCATTAATCTCTATATTCATCCATAAAACATTAGATTGGACTAAAACAAAGTCATCATGCCTCACCAAGTTCTTTATGTCCACCTGAAGCTAAGAAATCACTAAATATAAAGTTTTAGATTCCATGTCTTCGATAGAAGGAGTCTTAGGATTTTATTGCCTACTTTTTCTTCCCCAAGTACCATGACCTACCATATACAAACCTTAGGATGGGTTTTACCCTAAAAAAAATTTACTAAGATATGGTACCATTATGATCACCTTACCAAGATGAATCCAATGACTACCTTTATGTACTAGGGTAAAAAATTTGGCACCAAAAAAAGTGTATCAATAGAATATACCATTGTGATCATCTCACCAAGATGATTCCAATGAATATAATTTGTAAAGGGAAAAAATTTCCTAACTTTTTTTTTTAATTATTTTTTTTCAAAAAAGCATTTTGAGAAATACTACATTGATGGAAAAAATTAATTCTTCCTAGATTGCAAGTTATTTTTTTTCCTCCCACCACTCCAAGAAGCCATGCCTTGCCAGATCTGAAATAAAAATGCCATAGAAAACTTACAAAAATAAAATATCTAATACCACTTGTAATGAAATTACTTACATGTTCACATAAAATGATTATATACCACATAGAATAAGCCAATATGAGAAATCACACAACAATAATTGATAGTAGAGTAGAATATTGGATAATATAGTAAAGCCACTTTGAGGGGGAAATCTCCACAATAATTTAATAAGATTAGAATACTTAACATAATAAATAAATACTAACCACTACCTCTTATATATAGTCTACTTATCCAATGTTATTTCATAGGCTGACTTATCTAAAAACATAGAGAAATGTAACAAGTATATAAAAGAGGTATGTTAGCCACAAGTCAGCCAGACATATCCCTAGACACACTAATGGTTAAGGGCATATCATGATCTTAGGTGGACCCATAATATGTTGTGAGTCCTTCAATACATAAATCTATGAGTCAACTAGATATATATATCTCCTTGACACATATATCTTGATAGAATACTCTCTGAATGATGGTGCTCATTGAGCTCATAGAATGACCTCCTCATATAGATTCCTATAGTAAGTCACCTTCTCTATCTGAATGGTCTTATCTAAGACCACTACCTATCTAATCATTATAATAAGGTATATTGCCTTAATAAAATACAACCATAATGTATCCCTCTCCCTCTTACATCTCTTTGTCAACTTGATATCATCTAGAGTTTTAGTCTTTGCATCTTACATGTTTTATAAACCTAATTTGGCAAAACCCTCACCCTAAAGTCTATCAATTTTCATATTTTAATCCATCCTCTCCCTATAATAATATAATATATACCACTTTAAATCCCAACTACACATCCCTTCCATCCATTTTCCCATGTAATTTAGAAACTTATCTTTGTAAACTTGTAATATCCACATCCCATGCAATAATCTCCCAATGTACTATGTCTATCAATCTATGATCCTCTAAGATATAGATGGCCCCAATGTACCTACTCTATCTCCATCTTATAAATCTATGTATATCATAGTATGTATAATTATATCCCTTATATCCCTCTCCTCATCATTATAAATAACTACCAAATGTATCTCACATCCTCTAGTTGGCTCATCTATCAAATCTCTCATTACTGTATAATTACTTATATCATATCTCACCTCCACATACTTGAGTTATTTGTTATTTCCACTTATTATTTGACCACCCTCTAAATGGACTCTATCTCATCTCTATATCCCTCCAACTCTTAACTATCTCCCTCCTCTCTACGTTATCACTATTCTCCTAATAATTCCACCAATGCTTGTACGCCATGGATGTCTAGATAAACTAGCTACTAATATTTGTCTCTAGGTATATAGGGGATCATATGGCATAGTTAATCTCATCAATCACTATCAATCCCACCACTCAACATACACATCTATATTAACTACCTCAATAACATATATTCTATCTTCCTAGGTCATTTAATGCACCTACATCTAACTATGCTTGGTAATCTGAGGACCAATACCTTGTCCCCATTGTTATCTCTCCCTAACAAATAATGAAAATACATGTGAACCTATTGATATGTGTTGTCTAATGAAAAATACCACAATACTATATCTAGCCTATATCTCTCAATGTTGTATTCATGTACACCCATAATATAACATTGAGTCATTATATAGTCCATATATCATATTCTATGCCCAATGGAAGTCTATCTCCATTTATGGTCTCAATGTAATATGGTCCTCACCTATCTCATCCATTACTCTCCTGTATGACTCCAAATCACCTAAGTGTGCTCTTTATGTGCCAATAACCACATGTCATTTATGATCAATAGGATCATCCACTAATTTAATGATCATGTGTCATATAGGCCACTCCACTAAAATATGATCCCAACACCATACCTATAATTTAGTCCAAGGGCCAATCTCCTTCACATATGAATAAATTTTATGATGTTAGTCTCTATAAAAGTGATCCAAAATACATCATGTAGTATCTATAAAAGTGATATAGAATACAAGGCCCCCATGAGAATATCTCTCTCATCTCCATCATGTCACCTATCACATTTATAAATCTAATGGGACATAACCTATTTCTATTTTAAGGTAACATGATCCCACTAAAAACATTTATAAGAACAAATGTCAATGTGTCTATGTTTAGGTATATGCATGTGTCACCATATACACCACCTCTAATAATAAGAATTATGTCCTCACAAAAAATCCTATATCATGTTATTTCATGTGTCCCCGCTCTCCATTATACCCGTCTACCTCATATCAAGATCTTCAAGATCCACCATATGTCCTCTAATGATTGTCATTTCACCTATTAACAAGTGAAATGTGTTCATCTCACTATGCCATCTCTTAACCAATGCCATCAATAGTGATCTATCAGCTCATATCTAGAGTATGTCTATAATGTATGAGAATTTAATTACTTCCATTACCCCAAACTCATACTCTATAAATATTAAAATATTTTTAAGTGCACATGATCTCCACTTGCATTTCACCAAACCTGGTAATACCTCTATTTTATTATTTTTAGAATAATGAGGTTTTATTCCTAATTAAATAAACATGTTTGAGCAAAGTAAATCAATAAATAATATGTAATAATTATGTTATTGATTTGTGTAAATAGATTTATATTTTGGTCTTTTTTAAATTTAGTAATAAATAAGAAAAATATAACTTAGCTTATTCTAAATGATTTGAACCAAGACAAGGTCTGATACTAGAGGAGTGGGACTAGGAAACTATTAGAAACTAGATCTTGAGGTTCATTTCTAGATTGGATAAGAGAGCCAAAAGTGGGGCATCCTATTGTCTGGTATTTTAGTCCTTTTTTGGCACTATTATCTAGGTGGTATAAGATTTTTGGGTTTTATTTGGTAGGCCTGTGTTACATTATCAGTGAAATATCAAAGCCTGGAAGCTTGTGGAGCTCATTCTACATCTATTGTTAATATTTAAAGCCCTAGGAGCTCTTTTTTCTTGAACTTGAATAGAAACTTGGGAAAGATATAAAAGGGGTTAGTGTGTAAAGGATAAGTTGAATGCACTTCACACCCCATGTGTGGGCACATTGCCTACATATCAATACTCTGAGGAGGGATCAAGCTAATATAGTTCTTCCATTAAAGTGCTTGGTGTAATTATGTATGATAAATGCAACTAGATTTGAAATTGGATGTACTTTGGATGTCTAAGGATTGATGAAAAGTTTTGAATACACTTAAAATGATCTTGGAAGGTTGTATGCATAGAATAGGGAAGAGTGATTGATCGTACTTGCTTGTATTCTTATTTCTCTATTATAAATGAGTGCCAACCATTCTAAATGGAATTTTAATGGAATTTTATATGGAAATTAATGATCATAAGTTAAATTAATTCATGTTAGGCTAACAATAAAAAGGATAAGGATATGAAAGAATATAATCATTAAGACTGATTTTACACTTAGACAACAACAACAAAATTAAGACACCTTGGGTTTCAATGCTCATGTCTAAGTTTGGGATTATTGTTCAAATGGAATGAGACCTAGGGTGATGGATCTAGGCCTAAAAGAAATTCCTAGGTTTTTAAGGGTTAAGTCCAAAAGGTTGTGGATGATTACAAATTAGTAAAAGAATAGCTTGGAAGGGTTGTGTAAGTAAGAAGACCATGGATTAGGTGTCATTATCCATGCTTAAGTCATCCAATTTAACATTTTATATGAATAAATTTGCACACACTTTACTCTAATGATGTATCAAAGCAAAATACTAAGATAAAAGAAAGTAAAAATCATACCTAAACTTATCTATAAGGGAGATGCTCATGAAGCTATGTGATGTTAGATGTGCATATAAAGAGCATATTGTGAAGTGTGAATCTATAATGAAAACATAAAATTAAATTAATTCTTACTAGATAAACTATATCTAAAATAATAATGTACAAAATTTAAGTAATAGGCAGAGAAAGTAAACTGGGTATGCAACCCAATACTAAACCTATTATGATGCTAGATTGTGCTGGATGATGTTGGGTATGTGTTGAATTAAGATTAATATTGTGAATAGAGATAAGTGCTCAATTACCTAGATGGTGTCTCAATAATTTAAAGGTTATCCCTTAGGATACATCATCACCAACTTATTTAAGTTAATGAATCATACATACGTTAATCGATTTATAGACTGTGTCCAATCCCTCTAAATAGGTGGCTCAAGAATATAAAGGTTGGCCCTTTACCTCCATTATTGCCCCATGAAGTGAAGTTATTAAGTGATACTAGTATATAATATATGTCATATGATATGGATCATGGACCTCATTTATGTTCTATAAATATAATAATATGACATGGATACCCTGAATGTATGCTGAAACTAGGCCACTCTTGGCCATTTTGAAAGATGGAGGTTATGCTTGTATGAAATCCACTTCAAAAATGATGTACTAGGCTTATGTGAAATCCAAATTAGGAACATATGTATTTGAAAAGATAAAATTTTATGAAATTTAAACTTGAAAGTGATGCTAACCACCTGTAGATGGAGTAAGGCATGTAACTAATAAGAATGTCTGGATAATAAACTAAACTCAAAAATAAAAGAAGACCAATGTGCCACACAAATTGCCCCTAATCACTGATGTTTGGAACATAGATTTTGATCCAAAATTTATGTCATCTACCTAATCTAAAACTAAAATTTAGAGTCATCATATCATGCATGATAACCCCTATATCTGGATTCTCTGAGAAAACTATACTAAACTACTAATTTTAACTAATCTAGATGAATAAAAATTATATTTAAATTGAAAATTTTGCCTATTTATAGAAAAATTAAGTGTTTTTTTCTTATATAGGAGTTATAAAATGAGGACACCCCTATGTTTCACACTAATATTCATTTTTGACACTATTGTCTTATGTTCAAACTAGTTGATGATCTAGAACTTTCACTATTTTTCTACTCTATTCTGGCTAGTTTGACCTCTAGATTCTAAACTAGGTGATTTGAATGTTGTTATTTTGAATTTTAAGAGATTGTATCTCTATGAAAAAATCCCTATTTGCTTCCCCCTCTTTTTTGGGTAGGAATGATGAACCTATAATGACAACCCTCAAAAGAAAAGAGTCTTGCAAGTGTGTTATGTTGCATAGATACATGACATAGTAATGATATTTGATAAGGTATCTATAGATATATTAATGTTTGTATTGAGAGATTATTAGATCAATAGGGGTATTCCTAGATAGATATAACAATGTAAAAACATGTGCAAATTACTAAACTATAAATTGAAAATGTTAGATGTTAGTTCTTAGCTAGAGGGATGGAGAGATAGAGCATGATGTCCATCATAGTATCCAAGAAAGTAAGGGAAACACATGATGTGGATCATGGAATTACACACATTGAGAATTAAACAAGCAATCAAGTAAAAATCAAGAAGCATATTATGATGGCCAAGGGGATATGTAAATAAGGGACATGGTCACATGTCACTCAAACTAGAAAGCAAGGATAGAAGGCATGTTCGAATGCCACATACACATACAAGTAAAATAAGAAAATTTGGCATAGGGGCCATAGGTACATGAAAGATTACAAGAAAAGGACATTGGTAAATGTCCTAAGTCACACACATGAATATAAGTACAAGACATTGGTAAATATCCTACAACACAAACTAGAGATAAGTAGGAATTGGAAATGAAATCACATTAGCTATGCTAAGTAAGAGGAGAAAGCATGTAATCACTAAAATGTAGAATAACATCTAACTAATCAAATAAAATTTAAAAGTATGTAAAATATGTTTAATATAAGACTAGGTATATGTTAAGAAATACACAAGTGCTAGATACTAGTGAAATCTCAATATAGTAATCTATGTAATCTAGAAAGGAATGTACATCAACATGATAACTTAGAGTCTGTAGTGTGGAAATAACATAACCTGCATGGTGTATTCATGTAGAATATGCCCCCAGTGGGTGGATATATCAATGTGTGTCTCAAATGTAGAAATAATAATGCCCCCTCAATGGGTAAAGTGAAGCAATCAAGTAGTTGGATGTCACTACCCATAGTCAATGAAGATCAAGTGAATCATGGTAATGTATAAAAATTGACATACAATAGCATGAAACAACAAAGGTATGTCCTAGCATAATAATAGTAATTAAAAGCATAGATGATGCATATAATTAAAAATGTTTTTGTTATTTTTGACATATTTGATTGTTTTTTTGTAGTTATCAATTTTTAATTGTTTTTATATTTTGACATAATATGTATAGGTAAAAATAGGAATAAATGATACTAACCGATGATTCTTGGATGAGACTCCCTATTGTGGTTTCATATATCAAAAAACTAAATCATGGATGATCATGAGGCATAATTGAATGTCTGATATTGTGAAGCTAAAATATCTGTACATTATAACTACTCTAAAATATCTAAAGTGGAAACTAAATGTGGGGTCCCCCTATAACACTGAGAAGTGGATGAATTTTTAAGGATCTTAAGGACCCATTTAGAAGTAGAAGAAGATCTCTGAATAGGTGATCTCTATGTAGTTGCATGAGTCCTTAATGTTACTACTCTAGGTGTGAATACTATAGCCATAAGCTATGTAGAATGATGAAACTATGGAGGTGTGTGAAACCTCTATACTGGCTATGGATATCATAACTATGGTTGGATCTAAATTGGAATCAAAACTAAAACTAGAGGAGAAACTAAAATAGGTGGAAGAACTAGAGATGGTGTTTGTAAGCTGGTATATGGATCTAAAGTGGGGAGTGGTAACTCATGAGGAACTCTACTAACTATAATAAATTTATTAGTGTAAATTAATTTCATACATCTATGAACTATAGAGGTTACTAACTTGATTTTTTGAATCTATGGTTGACCAAGTAATATGTCAAAAAATCCTACATTAGGAACTATAGTGAATGGTGTTGCCAAATATATAGGACTAACCTATAGTAGAATTACTATCTTAGCCAATGAACTATGTATATTCCCACTAAAACCACTTATAATTGTGTTTGTTAGAGTGATATCCTACTCTAAATAACCCAAATTTTGTAGTAATGTCAAGGTGTACATGTTAAGGCTAGAACCATTATTAATAAGCACACTACAAATAGGTTGATTATGAATATGTGCTCTAATAAAAAGTGCATTATAACATATATTATCCTCCACAATATCTTGATCTAAAAAAGATATTGAAGGTCTAGTTTTAATTCTAGAATTATGCACACCTATCATACCTCTCAAAGGATGTGCCTGAATTGAAGGTGTCTGGTATGTAGCTAGTGGAGGATGTGCATGGTATGTATGATGAAAATCTGAGATGTCCTCTTTTTCCTATTTAAAATGTTGTAGAAATGGATTTTAGAATATTTTCAATGTTATATCTTATGTTGGCTTTGCCTTTGGAGGATTAATTGAAGTTCCCAAATCAAGTAGATTGTCATCTATCAAGTATTGTATCTTATGTCTCAAACTAATGAATTTTTTTGTTGTGTGTCCTAGTGCCTTATGAAAATCACAAAATGCATTTTGATCATATCACTGTGGAAGAGACTTCATTGGGTTAGCTTCCTGGATAAGAGGGAGAGTGATGATGTTACATTCCACTAACTTTTATAAAACCCTAGATGGAGAAACTAGTAGATTGATGAATGCACGATAAGGAGGTGTTGATAAAAGCACATGCTGATGGGGCTCTAAATTTTCATTGACTTTTGGTTGACTTTGATTATTATTTTCATTGATTTTGACCTTGTATTTACTATTACTCTTATTTTTTGTGTCTGAGATACTTGAGTACTTAAGTTTACCCATTTAAATTATCTTGATTTCTCTTTATTTGAGTGTATAACATAATTCAATGAAGTAAGATAATATTTTAAACATAATAAATTCTTGCAATGTCGATAGAAGGCTTTGTTTAAATATTTCTTATAACTCTTGATCAGCCATGCGATTAATTAGCTTCATCAGAATAGTCTTTTATTTAAGAACATAATGTATGAGGGGATCATTTGACGTTTGTTTTTGATAAGTAATTTATGCATAATAAACCTTATCACCAATGTTGATATTGAAATGTGCTAGGAACATGTCAGCTAAAGGATTGAATGCCGTGACTGACTGATCTGGTAGACTATAAAACCATTGTAAAGCATAATCCTTTAGACTTCATGCAAATAAATTGGAAAGTATCTAGTCATTAGGTATGTAATACAAACATGTTGCATGAAAATATCTCAAATGTGTCTTTATATCACCCTTGGAGTCATATAGAGTGATCTTGGGTTGAAAAAAACCTTATGGTAAGGGTGTAGAATCAATGTGATGTGTCAATGGTGTATGTAGAAGACCAAAAGAATAAAAAGCTTGTGTAAGTCTAGTGGTACCTTACTCAAGATGTAACAACTTGGATTTAAGAGATATTATCTCTTACACAAGGGCTACCACATCAAGAGAAAGGGATGTACTAGTTGTAACTGGTGGCATAAAGGTAGTTTAGGCTATTATAGGGGGTTATTGAGACATAGTTGCCCTCATAGTGTCATTTACAACTGGCTATTCTATTGGAATGGAAGACTCAAATTAATTATCCTTTTTAATTTCCATGATATATTAAAAAATTAGTGTATGATCTTTAGGTTTTTCCTTAAGTCCTCTAAAATTTTGTAAAATCAAATCTTTGTTGAGTACAACTTCATTATCAACAATGTGTGGAATTGGATCAGTGGTCCAATGTGGTGGGTCATGAGCATAAATGTGTACATCATCATTTTTATTTTCATACTAATTTTTGTCAAAATTATCCTCATTAAAATTAGTGTAATATGGATGTGTAAAATCTATGACTAGAACCTAAGTTGGTTGTGTATCCTTGGTATATAGCTGATTTATAGGAATCTAGGCGATTTTATGTGGATTTACACTAAGTCTTGCACTTCATCTTGAAGGAAGAGATGAAAGGAACTTAGGTGGCATAAGGAAAACAACTTCGGTAACAGTGGAAAAGATTAAGCTGATATAATCTAAATAAGGAACTAAAATATACATAAAAAGGATATAGAGCTCCTAAACATGTAAGGTGATGCCTAAAGAAGAAAATAGATGCTCATATATGAAAATAAGGATTTTTTAAAAATATTTATGAAAAATAATATAAATTTTTGAGTTTTAAATTACTTTTTTGAGTTTGGTATGTAACTAAAAATTTAGAAAATGATTACAGAAGTACTGGAAAATAAAAGCAAGCTAGTTAATGCAACTAGAGATTCTATAATGAATTTTTAAAATTAATATAATATTTTAAAATTTTAATATAAATTTATATAAAAATTTTAGAATTTTTCTTGAAAATTTTAGGAAAACATAGAAAATATTACTAAAATAAGAAATATATTATTCCTAGTCTTTGGAATGTGTTTGTATGCAAGAGGGACCTAGTATGTGTAAACTAGGGTTTTAACAAAATATGTGATATTTTTTCAATTAAATTATAGATTTATAATTTTTAAATGCAATAAAAACTAAAAAATTATGACAAAAAATTATAAATAATTATCCCTAGGGTTTTTAGGGTTTTTGTATAAAATTCAAAGTAAGTCAGGTTCACCAAATGTTTTATTGTTTTTACAATAATAGGGTTTTATTCCTAATTAAATAAATAGGTATTAGCAAAGAAAATAAATAAATAATATGCAATAATTAATCTAATGATTTTTTAAATAGATTTGTATTTTTTCCTTTTCTAAATGTAGTAATAAATAAGCTAAATCTAACTTAGCTTATTTTGAATGATCTAAACTGGGAGAGAGTTTGATACTAGAGGAGTAGGACTGGGAAACTATTAGAAATTGGATCTTGAGGTTTGTTTATACATTATATAGGAGCATCAAAAGTGGAACACCTTTCTATCTAATGATGTAGTCCTTTTTTGACATAGTTTTTTAGGTGGTCTAAGCTTTCTAGGTTTTATTCAGTAGGATTGTGTTACCTTGTCAGTGAAATATTGAAGCCTAGATCCTACATAGCTCATTGTACACCTATTTTTAATCACAAAATCCATATGATCTCTTTATGCTTGAACTTTAATGGAAACTTGAGAAAGATAGAGAATGGATTAGTGTGTAAAGGATACATTGGATGCAATTCACATCATGTGTGTGGGCACACTACCTACAAACCAATACTCCAAGGAGGGATCAAGTTAATGTAGTTCTCCCGTTAAAGTGCTTGGTGCAATTGTGTATGATAAATGCATCTAGATGTAAAACTAGATGTACTTTGGATGGCTAGGTACTGATGAAAAGTTTTTAATAATCTTGAAATGATCATGGAAGGCTATATGAAAAGAATAGGGAAGAATGATTCAGTGTACTTGATTGTATTCTTGATTTTCTCTTATAAATGAGTGTCAACCCTTATAAATGGACTTTGAATAGCCTTTTATATGGAAATGAATGATTATGGGTTAAGGTTTTATCACTCATATCCATGTTGTGCACTATTATCTAGAGGGAGTGAGACTTAGGGGGATGGATCTAGGCCTAAAAGAGATACCTAGGTTTATGAGGGTTAAGTTTAAAAGGTTGTGGATGATTAAGAATTAGGAAAAGAATAGCCTAGAAAGGTTTTGTATGCAAGTAGGAAGACCTATGGATTGGGTGCCATTAGCCATGCTCTAGTCATCCAATTTTAAATTTTATATGATTACAACCTCCTACAATAAAACACATATAGTAAGAAAATGTAAAACCTAAAAATCATCTAAATTTATCTAAACCATCATAAATCACTCATTAATTTTATTTACCACATCCATATATTTTTCATCTATTTGGAAAGTATGTCTATTTAGTAAATAACAATCTTAAAATTTCACCCTAGATATTTAATTATTATTTTGAATGATTTTACCACTCTTTATGATGAATTTTCTACTAATATTAAGGATTTTGATACACCCTGATCAATTTCACCACTCGATTCTTCAATTTTGTGATTCCCATTTACTTTCATTTAACCTAGATATTATGTTAGTATTATTTATTATTTCACTCTTAGGTTATGTGATTTCACTACTAATAATCATAAATTAACTATTTCCCTAACCTATTTCCATTCTAATGATTTCATTGTAGGGTTTAAAAGTTTAAATAATGCTAATCATGAATTATCTAATATAAAAATATAAAACCTCCTTACTAATTTTGATACCCCTGATGATGATTTTACTGCACCTTTTAACATTTTGCATATCCCATTAATGAATTCATTGCTCTCATTATTTCATTTAAAAATGGGACATTCATGAAATCATTTTGACCTAATTTATATTTCAATAAATAAATGAAAAATAATAATTCAAAAATCAAAGTTTTACTTATCGGTCACCTATTCCTCTCTATTATTTGGTATCTCCTCACTCACTCATTACAATGTTTTTGAAGTATAATGTGATCCATTTTCATTCAAAGACCTAGAGAAAATATCCTCAATCAATCTCTATTCAAAAATCACTCTAAAAATCATTTTTTTACAAATTATTTTCAAAATCACCTCCTTTTATATATAGCCCTCCTGATATTCAAATATTTTCCCTTCTATTTTATCATTTTCATGTTTTACACTCTCAAAATATAGAAAAAATTACCACTCACTATTTATATTCATATTCAAAACATAATATTTGTGAACAACTAGTTTATCCTTGAATAACACTAGCCTTGTAGACCATACTTCAACTCTCATGAACCACTAATCTGATCTTGTACCTTAGACACCTCCTTGAGCTCAAACATGCATTCCAAGCATGGAAACTACTATAGTAATCCTTGAAATTAATCCATCCAACACTCATATAGCTTCCAAAGAACACAAATGAGTTCATTTACCTTGAAAACACAAACCTAAGGTTTTAAAGAGACAAAGAACCTTGAAACCCTCAATCCTTTGACTTTCACCTCTTAAGCTAGCTCTTCTTTTCAAGGATTTAAAAAAAGCATAAATAGAGTATTAACAGGAGCTATAAAAAAATGAGAGCATAACCAAGAACTTTTAACAACCATTATCAATGACCAAATGCTCCACACAACTTTGCAAGTCACTCATGTCTGCCAAAAACACAAACCTTCATATACAGTCACTTTTATTAATGAATTTCATGCAAAAAATAACACACCTTAGTTTTATTCAATGTATATAATAGGAAAAAAATAATTTATCAACATGATCCAATATTTATAACATCAAACAAAGTGCTTTAGATAAGTTCTAATCCACTTTTTCTTCTCTTGGGCTCACTGGTACAACATAGTCAACAAAAGTTGACTTTGAGCCATATATACTACAACTGTATAGATTATCAAATCTCCTAGACATTTTGAGGATGATCCTTACACACTCTAATATAATTTTCCTTTTTATACTTACCTAATATGATCACTTTCATGAATTTTACATGCCAAACGTTTCTCTTGGTTCTCAAATCCACTTACATAGTCATTTGAATTTGAATTCCAACAGTTACTCCTTGAAACTCCTGAGGCATCACACATGTTTTCCCAACATTCTTGTAGACTTGTAGATATATTTGATAACTTCAAATCTTATATTATTAATCACCATACAAACAATAATGTAATTTCATATCTTTATACCTTATGATGGCTCAAATAGACCTCAATATTTCACCAAACACTTGTTTAGAGTCTCACAACAACTTTAGGCATGATATTCTTCATTAGAACATATGAGGACCTCAAAACCATACTCTAAGTCATTCACCTCCACTTGAAGATCCCTATTAGGCTTTAATTACACAATTAACCACATGGATATACCATGTACTCTTTCATCCTTTGAAACTTAGATCACACCAACTATCAACATCTAATCACAAAGAAACCATAATGCTCCCCCTTAGGCCAAGCTCCCTTCAAGAACCAACTCAGGTCATAGCCCATAAGACCTATAATATCCTTAGACCTAACCACTAGGAAAGTAACAAAGCTCCCTCTCAAACCACTGTCATTTGAGAAGCATTTAAATAAGCTCCCCCTTTTTTTTCGACATGGGTTTGATCTTAGAATTAGCTTCAATATAATTCTTATCCATTTACATATGCCTTTTGTGACAAACCCTCATACTTAAAGAACCACCTGTAATAGCAAATGACTCACCTTGGCTTGAGCAAAGAATAATCTCTACCTTGACATCCTTCTTCATCTTATGGAAACCTTCAAAAATCATCAATCTTGAAATCAAAATGAAGAAACATGACATTAACTAGGATACCATACTAATCATCACCAATTCTAAAAACAAGCTGACCAAGATACTCACAAGACCACCTCCAAGTTGCTTAGGACCACCTGTAGGATGTTAGGCCTTCTTCAAAGGTCTAGCTTTGATACAAATTAATAGAGGTAAAAACCAATGAGAGCGGGAGTGAATCAGTGTTTAAAAATAATGCAATCAAATTCACAACTCTTAAAGATACTTAATAAATCACATAAATATGCAAGATAGATGAATAAAAGAACAAACATTAATGCAACCATTACACAAATATTTATATGGGAAACCCTCATGGATGAGAAAACCCACTCTCAAGTCTAAAAAATAATGGAATACAGTTATATAAGATTATCACAAACCTCAGGTTTTAGTGAATCACCCACTCCACAAAGAGCACCAACTTAGAAAATATTTCTAAAATTAGCAATATAATATTCCTAGCATTTGGAGTGTGTTTGTATGCAAGAGGGGCCTAGTATGTGAAAACTAGGTTTTCACAAAATATGTGATATTTTTGCAATTAAATTGTAGATTTATAATTTTTAAATGTAGGAAAAATTAAGAAATTATGAAAAAAAATAGAAATAATTATCCCTAGGGTTTCTAGGGTTTTTGTACAAAATGCAAAGTAAGTTGGGTTCACCAAATATTTTATTATTTTTAGAAAAATAGGGTTTTATTCCTAATTAAATAAATAGGTATGAGAAAATTAAATAAGTAAATAAGATGAAATAATTAAGATACTAATTTGTGTAAATATATTTGTATTTTTACTTTTTATAAATGTAAGAATAAATAAGATACATCAAACTTAGCTTATTTTGAATGATCTAAACTAAGACAGGGTCTGATACTAGAGGAGTAGGACTAGGAAACTATTATAAATTAGATCTTGAGGTTTGTGTATAGATTAGATAGGAGCATCAAAAGTTGGACACCTTGCTATTTGATGATGTAGTCCTTTTTTGACACAATTTTTTAGGTGGTCTAAGCTTTCTAGGTTCTCTTCAACAGGCTTGTGTTACCCTGTCAGTGAAATATTGAAGCCTAGAATCCTATAGAGCTCATTTTACATCTATTCTTAATCGTCAAAGCCCTATGATATCTTTGTGCTTGAACTTGAATGAAAAATTGAGAAAGATAGAGAAGGGTTTAGTGTGTAAAGGATATGTTGGATGAAATTCACATCCTATGTGTGGGCACACTATTTACAAACCAATACTCCAAGGAGGGATCAAGCTAATGTAGTTATCCCATTTAAGTGCTTGGTATAATTGTGTAAGATAAATACTTCTATATGGAAAACTAGATGTACTTCAGATGGCTACAGACTGATTTAAAGGTTTTAATAAGCTTGAAATGATCTTGAAAGGTGGTATGCAAAGAAAAGGTAATAATGATTGAGTGTACTTGATTATATTCTTGATTCTCTCTTATAAATGAGCGTTAACCCTTCTAAATGGACATTGAATGGCATTTTATAGGGAAATTAATGATCATGGGTTAGGTTTTTAGCACTCTTATCCAAGCTGGGCACTATTATCTAGAGGGAATGAGACTTGGGAGAATGGATATAGGCCTAAAAGAGATACCTAGGTCCATAAGGGTTAAGTTACAAAGGTTGTGGATGACTGAGAATCAGGAAAAGAATAGCCTAGAAGGGTTGTGTAATAAAGTAGGAAGACCTATGGTTTGGGTGTCATTAGAAATTCTTAAGTCATGTAATTTGGCATTTTATATGACTAAAACCTCCTAAAATAAAACACGTATAGTAGGAAAATGTTAATCCTAAAAATCATTTAACTTTATCTAAACCATCATAAATCACTCATTAATTTTATTTACCACATCCATATATTTTTCATATATTTTTAAAGCATGTAAATAACAAGATTAAAATTTTACCCTAGATATTTCATTATTGTTTTGAATGATTTTGCCACTCTATATGATCCATTTTTTACTGACATTAAGGATTTTGATATACCCTAATCAATTTCACCACTCAATGCTTCAATTTTGTGATTCCCATTTACTTTTATTTGGCCTAGATATTATGTTATTATTATTTATGATTTCACTCTTATGTTAAGCTATTTCACTACTAATAATCACAAATTCACTATTTCCCTAACCTATTTCCATTCTAATGATTTCATTGTAGGGTTTAGAAGTTTAAATAATGCTAATCATGAATTATCTAATATAAAAATATAAAACCTCCTTACTAATTTTGATACCCCTAATGATTATTTTATTGCACCTTTTAACATTTTGCATATCCCATTAATGAATTCATTGCTCTCATTATTGCATTTAAAAATGGGCCATTCATGAAATCATTTTGACCTACTTTATATTTCAATAAATAAATGAAAAACAATAATTCAAAACTCAAAGTTTTACTTATCGGTTACCTATTCCTCTATGTTCTTTTGTATCTCTTCACTCACTCATTATGACGATGGTGAAATATAATGTGATCCATTTTCATTCAAAGACCTAGAGAAAATATCCTCAATTAATCTCTACTCGCAAATCACTCTAAAAATAATTTTTTACAAATGATTTTCAAAATCACCTCCTTTATATATAGCCCTCTTGCTATTCAAATATTTCCCCCTCTATTTGATCATTTTCATGTTTTACACTCTAAAGATTAAAAAAACATTACCACTCACTCTTTAGAATCATATTCAAAACATAAAACTTGTGAACAACCACTTTATCCTTGAATAACACTAGCCTTGTATACCATACTTCAACTCTCATGAACCACTAAAATTTAGGCATGATCTTCTTCATTAACCCTTATGAGGACCTCAAACCCATAATCTAAGTCATTCACCTCCACTTGAATATCCCTACTATGCTTTAATTGTATAATCAACCACATGGACATACCATGTACCTCTTTCATCTTTTGAAACTTAGAGCACACCAAATATCATCATTTGATCACAAAGTAACCAAAATTCTCCCCCTCAGGCCAAGCTCCCTTCAAGAACCAACTTTGGTCAAATCCCACAAGACCTGTAATATCCTTAGACCTAACCACTAGGAAAGTAAAAAATCTCCCTCTCAAACCACTGTCACTTGAGAAGCATTAAAATAAGATCACCCTTTTTCTATAAACATAGGTTTGATCTTGGACTTAGCTTCTATACAATCCTTATTCATTTCCATATGCCTTCTTTGATAAGCCCTCATGATTGAAGAACCACTTGTAATAGCAAAAAACTCACATTGGCTTGAGTAAAGAACAATCCCTACCTTGACATCCTTCTCCATCTTAGGGAAACCTTAAAAATTCATCAATATTGAAATCATAATGAAGAAATATGACATAAACTAGGCTACCATATTAATCATCACTAATTATAAAAACAAACTAGCCAAGATACTCATAATACCACCTCCAAGTTACTTATGATCACCTATATGATGTTAGGCCTCCTTCAAAGGTCTACCTATGATACCAATTTATAGATTTATAAACCATTGAGAGGGGGAGGGGGGGTGAATCAGTGTTTAACAATAATGCAATCAAATTCCCAACTCTTAAAAATACATAACAAATCACATTAATATGCAAGATAGATAAATCAAAGAACAAACATTAATGAAACCATTACACAAATATTAATGTGGGAAACCCTCATGGGAGATAAAACCCACTCTCAAGTCTAAAAAACAATGGAATATAGTCCTATAATATTACCACAAACCTGAGGCTGTATTGAAGCACCCACTTCACAAGGAGCACCAACCCTTAAAGATGACAAGCACCAACTTGCCTAAGATGTTGAGAACCAACATAAAACCTATCAAATGAACAATTATTGAGATCTACTTGATTCTAAATATGATATAGAAACCCTAAAATAATACTCTTCTCCAAGTTTGCAACTCCACATAAGGTACCAACACGAAGCTATCTCTTCAACACAAGCTATAATCCCTTCACAAAATCATTCACTCATATACAAATATGCACTCATAAAAAATAGTAAAATTAATCAAAAGAATGATAAAATTATGTTTATTATAGTGAAATTTTTCTCTACTCAATCTCATATAAACATTGGTCACCAAGACCCCCAACAACCTTTTCACAAGGTATTCAAAATATCAACACACTTACTTGTCTTGGCTTGGTCCACTCCCACACAAAGGTCATAAGACATATTTTATATATACCATTCCCAATTATTGATGGCCATATTTATTTTTAAAAAATTAGTAATAAGTATTTGTGTCTCCCAAGGTTGGCCATGATCCTCTGCACAAGCTTCATATAGCATATCATGAGCTCATGCCAAAAACACCTCACAAATGAAGTATAGCTCCACTTATAAGACTATGTTTGATCAATACAAGATTGGTAAAACCCTAAAAATATCTAAAATGTGTTTTAAATAATTAATAAACACTCTCTAACCATAAAAAAACACTTTATCTGACCATCTTTCCTACAAACAAACTCAATCATCCAAAATAGGTTCTTTTTAACTAGTAAAATCATCATGGTCAACTATGAGTCAACCATTGAATCATCTCAAAGTGAGTAGGAAAAATAATAATCTCATGGATGGATGTAATACATCCCCTAAATCATCTCCAAGTTCTCAAACTCATCCTTACTCATTGATTAGGCCTTCCAATTTTACTTCTCACTCTGATTGGTCTTTTTCACTCATGGCATCCTTTTCTTCATATCAACTAGACAACTTTGAGGACCTAGAACTTTGAAATAGATAAATTAATCTTCCTAAAAAATTTCATTAATGTTTTATGAAATTCATAATATTCATCACAAACCCATTTTTTCACTTGGTCACTTTCAGAAATATCTCAATATCAAAAACATTGTTAAGAATCAGTTTTGTGGGACCCACAAATAGTCAAGATTAAATAAACACATACTTATAATCCAAGAGGAGTCATCAAAAACTAAAATAAACTTGGTAAATAAACTTAAAAAAACATATTTTATCATATCCCATGTAAATAAAATATTTTCCAACCTACAAACACACTTTTACCCTTCACAAGGCCTCATAAACCTACCTAGGCCAACTAGGCCAATGGTCAAACTATCTTGTAGACAACTAAACACATCTTACAAACCATATATTTGACCTATCAACATCCTATACATGTCCAAAATCCATATTACAATCATACTAAGCTCCATACCATGACATGCAATCCATATGACTAAAAAACCTATATGCAACCATGCATGATCAAGCCTATAAGGCACAAAATGACCTGCATGCCTCATGAAGGCCACATGAATTCAACACTTGAGAATATAACACATTAGGAACAAGTTAAAAATCATGATACCAAGCTCCATTCAGCCATAAAAAATGCACCTAGGACACCCATGCACACCCTTGTAAGTATCACATTGTCCTAAGTACATTAAACCGCCATGTTCCATCACTCACACTTGTTAGACCAATTTTTCATCACTAATGTGACTTGAAATAAATGAAAACACATCTACCATAAATATCCTAATAATATCCTCCTTTGTCATTTATGGCAATAGTCCTTTTCTCTCTCCCCCTTTGCCAAAATGATAAAGTGGACTCTTTTCAACACTAGACACCATAGAAAACAAGCAAATGAGTTATAATAAACTCGTGAAAACATGCACACCTATAGGAAATCTTCTAAAAATTGACCATTTAGACCTCAAATAGGCACAACTCCCCATTAGAATATGATCTCACTTAAAAACTACTCTTGAACCATCAGGATCCTTGGACCTATCACAAATTTTCAAGGCAATAGAGCTCCCCCTAGGAACCTACTCCACTTTGAAGGTTCCCACTCAGTCTACACAACCCATGCACACCTATATAACCTCCAAGAATAGATACCATTAACTCAATCAACAACATGAGCACCATAACACTATGTAAGCTCACATAGCTTTACATTCAAGGCACCCTATAGACCACCAAGGGAACTTTAAGCACACCATCATACCTAAAACATACTTATAATAGTCCAACATGCTCAATTATAACCAAAAATTCTAATCTTATTTTGAAAACATTCTAAAAAATATTCAATTTCTTCACTAGGCCTACTTGGACTCCTTGTAACCCTATTTGGCCATTGCAGACCTCATAACTCTTTTCCCTAATCATTTTAATCAAAAAAATTCCAAATATAAATTCCACTACCATTCACCCTTAGACATGTTAATAATGATCTTCCAACTCATATTTCTTAGTATAATTCTTTCTTTAGCCTACTAGCTAATTAGGCCTCCTAGTGAGCTAAAACCTAAAAAAATGAATTATACTCACTTTTAGACCACTATAAAAGTTTATTAAAATACCCATTTTCCCATTGAACTACTTATGAATCTTTTATACTCCAACTCCAAAGTTTGACTACTTTTCTAAACATGCCCAAATCACTAGGCCTTCAAAGTAACAATTGGTCAAAAAACAACCTCTAGTAAATGTAGACACCTGAGCTAGTTACCACACCTAGAGACCAAAAAAATAGCTACCATTCCAAATTTAAATCCTCTACACCTTTGGGAACCATGACTTCCTTTAAGCTATGAAATGCATGCTCTTGAGAAGAGAAGCCAATGACTACTCAAAATGCTCCACCTAACATAAAAGGATTCAACAACCTATGAAACCACCTAGAACATGTCTCAAACACATGTATAGACCCTCTTGAGAAAAAAATTATTCATGACACATCTTTATCCTTCAATTAACCCTTCAAACCAAGCATTCTATTCATACATAGCAAAACCTATAGCAGACACCTTGACCAAATGGTCAAAATCACATATGAGCATCTCATCAGCATCTCCAAACCATTTCACCTTATTTAACATACCAAATCCAACTTAAATCACCCATTTTAAATTTTATTTTCACTTTATAACATCATAATATCACCTTTTGCACTTTTTAAGTAATCATCATTGCCAAAATTTGTCAACTCTAACTTTTGACCACAAAACTCACGTCTAAGCTTATCAAGGACTCAGACCACCTGAGAATGACTCATGAATATCTTCTTCATGAACTCATATAAAAATATTCATATTTATCCTTTAAATCACCACTCAAATAAGGCATCAAAAATTGATCAAAAATGCACTTTAGGACCAAAAGACCTGAACATACTTCTTGAATAAGCAATCTTGCTTCTTCATCTAAAGGATTCTCTTGTGAAGCATAGACAAAGACATTCACTCTCTAAATATTAAAAAATATCAAAATTGTTACCATTAGAAATTATATCACTCCAAAAAAAGATTCGTGCTACCTAGAATACTAACTCACCTCATGAACCAAACCATTCTAGCCTACTCACCATTAGGCCTTAAAACACATAAGAAGTTGTCTCATGAAACTAAATCACATAGTCAACTTTCCCAAGTAAAAATATAAAAAATTTGAATTAATATATCATTAATGAAATAAAAAACCTTAATATGTCCATTTGGAACCTTCACTCAAGCTCTAAATACCTAAAAACACCTCTATAATAGGTTCACTCAATTCTACTAGAAATCTCAAAAACCATAATCAAACATCTTTAACCATCAACACTATCTTGAGAACTTTCAATGACTATAATTTAATTCATATTAGCCTTATGTAAATTATAAATATATTAAAATTATCTATATTCTTCAACTCAATTCAAAGAGTCTCAAACTCTTCATCTCACCTAGCATACCCGGAGTAGTCAATCTGACTCAAGACACAATCATGATGATCATGTCTTCTTTAACCTTTTCATTGTCTTCACTCACATAGATAAATCAAATTGAGATTAATAAAACTTTATTTATGAAATAAATAACATTAAATCATACTCCTATATGACCTTATGAGGTTAACTTGAGAGTAAAGAATCATGACACCTCATAATGTAACCTTCAAGAACACTGTTGCATTCACCTTCAAGATCTCAAAAAACCTGTGAAACTTCAAAAGAAATAACACCTTTTATAAAAACTTTGAACACTCTCAAGATACAAAAAAATTTCCACATTTAAACCATAAAACTTTTGAATAACCACTTTATCTTTGAAAAACACTAGCCTTGTAGACCATACTTCAACTCTCATAAACCACTAATTTTATCTTGTACCTTAGACACCTCCTTAAGCTAATACATTCATTCCAATCATGGACACTGCTAAATTAATCCTCACACTTAATCCATCCAAAACTCATAGAGCTTCTAAATAACATGAATGAGTTCATTTACCTTGCAAACACACACCTAGGGTTTTGAAGAGACAAAGAACCTTGAAACCCTCAATCCTCTACCTTTAACCTCTTGAGCTAGCTCTTCCTTTCAGGGATAAAAAATAAAAATACAAAAAGTATTAAAAGGAGATATAAAACCTTGAATGCATAACCAAGAACTTTGTACAACCATTCTCAATTTCCAAAAGCTCCACACAACTTTGTAACTCCCTCATGTCTACCAAGAACACAAACCTTCATATATAATCACTTTTATGAATGAATTTCATGCACAAAATCACACTCCCTAGTCTTATTCAATGCATAGAATAGGAAAAATATGAGTTATCAACATGACCCAATCCTTAGAATATCAAACCAAGTGCTTTAGACAAGTTCTAATACACTTTTTCTTCTCTTAGGCTCACTGGTACAACATAGTCAACAAAAGTTGACTTTGACCCATATATAATAAAATTGTATGGATTGTCATAACTCTTGGTCATTTTGAGGATGATCCTTACATAGTCTACTCTAATTTTCCTTTTTTTACCAACCTGATATGATCATTTTCATGACTTTTACATGCCAAATTTTACTCTTTATTCTCATATACACTTACACAGTCATTTGAATTTGAATTCTAATGATTACTCCCTAAAAATATTAAGGCATCACACATGGTTTCCCATAATTATTCTAGACCTAAAAATATATTTGATAACCTCAAATCTTATATTATTGATCACCATACAAATAATAATGTATTTTCATACCTTTATACCTTATGATGGCTCAAATAGACCTCAATATCTCACCAAACACTTGTTTCACAACAACTTTAGGCCTGATCTTCTTCATTATCCATTATCAGGACCTCAAACCCATACTCTAATTCATTCACATCCACCTGAATAACCCTATTAGGCTTCAATTTCATACTAAACCATATGGACATACCATGTACTCTTTCATCCTTAAAACTTAGAGCACATCAACTATAAACATCAGATCACAAAGTAACCATATTGCTCACCCTTAGACCAAGCTCCCTTCAAGAACCAAGTCAAGTCATAGCTCCATAAGACCTATAACATCCTTTAACTTAACCACTAGGAAATAATAAAATCTCCCTCTTAGACCACTATCACTGAGAATCATTAAACTAAGCTCCCCTTTTTTCTATCAACATAGGTTTGATCCTAGACTTAGCTTCAATATAATCCTTATTCATTTCCATATGCCTTCTTTGATAAACCCTCATGCTTCACTAACCACCTATAATAGCAAACAACTCAAATTGGCTTGAGTGAAAAACAATCCCTGCCTTGACATCCTTCTCCATCATAGATAAACCTTCAAAACAATCTTGAAATCACAATGAAGAACCATGACATCAACTAGGAAAACATACTAATCATCACCAATTCTAACAACAAGCTGACCAAGCTACTCACAAGACCACCTCCAAGGTGCTTAGGATCACCTATATGATGTTATTCATCCTTCAAAGGTCTATCTCTAATACCAATTTATAGAGGTATAAACCACTGAGGGAGGGGGGTGGGTGAATCAGTGTTTAACAATAATACAATCCAATTGCCAACTCTTCAAGCTACTTAACTAATCACATCAATATGCAAGATAGATGAATCAAAGAATGAACATGAATACAACCATTACACAAATTTTTATGTGAGAAACCCTCATGGGGGAGAAAACCCACTTTCAATTTTACAAAAAAATAGACTAAAATCCTATAAGATGATCACAAACATGAGGCTTTAGTGAAGCACCCACCTCATAAGGAGAACCAACCCCTAAAGATGACAAGCACAAATTTTTCTAAGATGTTGAGTACCAACACACCACCTATGAAATGAAAAATTATTTAACTCTACTTACTTCTAAATATAATAGAGAAACCATGCAATAACACTCTTCTCCATGTCTGTAACTACACATATGTCACCAACACCAAGCTATCTCTTTAACACAAGCAATAATCTCTTAAAAAAATATTTTGCTTATATACAAATATGCACTCATAAATGGAGTAAAAATAATCAATAGAATCAAAAAATTATGTCGATTATAATGACATTTTTCTCTACTCAATCTCATACAAACATTTCTCACCAAGGCCCCTAACAACGTTTGCACCAGGTCTTCAAAATATCAAAACACTTGCTTGTCTTGGCTTGGTCCACTCCCACACAAAGGTCATAAAACATCTTGTATATATACCATTCTCAATTATGGTTAGACATATTTATTTAGTGAATTTTAGGAATGATTATTTATGTCTCCCATGGTCATCCATGATCCTCTGTGCAAGCTTTCTATACCATATCATGAGCTCATGCCAAAAATACCTCATTAACAGACCATAGCTCCACTTGTAAGACTATGTTTGATCAATAGGAGATTTGTAAGACCTTAAAAATAAATATAGAGGATTTTTAATAATTCCTCAATGCTCTCTAATAATAAAAAACACTTTTTCTGACCATTTACCCTACAAACAAACTCAATTATCCAAAATAGGTTCTTTTTAACTAGAAAAACCATCATGGTCAACTATGAGTCAACCATTCAGTCATACCCAAGTGACTAGGAACAATAATAATCTCATGGATAGAGGTAATATATTCCCTACATCACTTAAAATAGATCAGACCCATTTGTACTCATTGATTAGGCCTTCTAATTTCACTTTTCATTCTAATTTGTCTTTTTCACTCATGGCATCCTTTTCTTCATATTGACTAGACAACTTTGAGGACCTATAAATTTGACACAGAGAAGAATATTCCGAAAACTTTTAATTAATGTTTAATTCAAGTCACAAGATTCATCACACACCTATTTTCTCACTAGGTTACTTTTAGAAATCTCTCACAATATCAAAAACACTACTAAGAAGCACTTTTTTTGGGACCCACAAATAGTCAAGATTAACTAAACACATATTAAAAAACCTAGAGGAGTCTTATACAACATATTTTTTATCACATAAAACTAATATCTTTCCAATCAGGTCTAAGACTAGGGTTTTTACACGTAAAAACTTTCTTACCTTCTTATCTATTGTTTATAAAGAGTAGGACCTTAATCCATGAAATAATTCTTGAAAAACCTTATTATTAACCTTCCTAAACTTCTCAAAAATTATCATCTCCCCATGAAAATTCTACATGATCTAATGAATGTGATAACTTTCCTCTCGAGCTCAAAATGCACCATTCATGTACCATCTAAAGAACATGAAGTCATTTCTGACTTTCTCTCTCATATACTGACCTATAACTTGGTAAATAAACTTCAATACACCTATTTTATCATATTCCATGAAATTACAAGCTTCACAAAATTTAAAACACCCGTTGACCCTTCACAAGGCTTCACAAGCCCACCTAGGTCAACTAGGCCAATGGCTAAACTATCTTGCAAACCACTAGCCACCTCTTACAAACCATATATCTAACCTCTAAGCATCCTATACATGTACAAAATGAATATTACAATCATAATAAGCTCCATACCATGGAATACAATCCATAGGACTCAAAAACCTATAGGCAACCATTCATGATCGAGCCTACAAAACACAAATTGACCTGCATACCTCATGGAGGCCACATGAAGTCAACCCTTGAGCATATAAAACATCAAGAGAAAGTTAAAAATCATCACAACAAGATATATTAATACATACAAAATCCACCTAGGACACCCATGCACACCCTTGTAAGTATCACATTACTCTAGGTAAATTATACCACCATGTTCCATCACTCTAGCCTGTTAGACCACTTTGTCATCACTAATGCCACTTAACATCAATGACAACACATCTACCATAAATATCCCAACAAATATATATTTTTTGTTTTCAACATGTAGCTTACCATCATTAAGATATATCAATCTCACATCCACTCATGTGACCCTTGAGTCCTGAGCACCATCCAAGTATGCAATTTAAAAATGTAAAATATTCTTAGAAATTTGATTTTGGGAATAATTGTGTGAAGAATTTTTTCCTTGACATTTTGGATCACCTCATATGATCCTTCTTCAGTAGAAAGATATGATGAGCAACAACAAACTAACATCCTTAAATAGGGTAAATAATGATAACTCAAGGTAAAGAATGAAGTAACAATTGTAAGATCATACTCCAAGTGATATCAAGGAGTGCACTCACCACCCTAAGCCTCTAAATTAATTATAGGGTTTCTCTTTTTTAACCAAGTAATTTAAACCCACCTCCTTCCTCGCCCCCCCTCTCACCTCTTTCCTCCTCCCCCATTTTTAGAATATTCATTATCACTAAATTAATATATTTACTAAACCTTTTTACTTTGAATTTTAATTTTAACCTAGTTTTTTTATTTTCATTATTTAATTTTCATAAAATTTAATAAATTTAATTTTAATTTTATGCTAAATTCTAAATTATAAATTTCCACTAAAATTCTAATTTCCATAATTCAATAATTTTAATTTTAATTTTTCTAATAAATATAATTTTCACCAAGGTTAAATTCAAATTTGTATTAATTAATTATTTACCATTGAGAGGCTTAGGGTGGTGAGTTTGCTCCTTGCTAGTACTTGCATTATGAGCTTCCAACAGTTACTTCATTATCTACTCTGAGTAATCATTCTTTTCCCTATTTGTGTATGCTAAGTTTTTTATTCTTCATCTTATCTTTCTCTTGAATAATGTGTTATTAATTTGGCCTATCAAGGTCAAATTAATACCCCTATTATTTTTAACTTTCCCCAAAATAGTCAATTTCCCTTTATAACTGGTCAAACTAGTCAATTATGGCCTAAAAGTGCAAATTTTGGTCATAAATGTCGAAACATGGGGTAAAAAGCATTTAAAATATACAAAAAGTTATAAATTTTTTCTAAAATATCTTTATTCATGTCCAAAAAGGTTAAAATATCCTAAGTCCTAAGTTTCAAGTCATGAAAAACTCATTTGATATGTTATGATAGCCAAAAAGGTCCCCAAAAACCATCCTATTTGCCAAATTGTCAATTTTAAAACATAAAAATGGTCAAAAATATGAAAATTTTCATGGTAAGCCACGAATTTCTTCTCCAATGTTCTATTTTAAGTGGTGGAAGGTGTAACTTTGGCTTTAAAAGTAAAAAGGAGGATCTTTTCCTTAACTTTTTAAGCAATAGTACATAATCCGTATGGAATCCATTCAATCCAAGGTAGGGGAAGTCATCTAAAGGAAATTTTAAACATTCCATAGAAATTTCAAGGCGTTTCATGGATAGATAGGCCAAAAATCAGCTTCCTTTTAGTTTTCTACTTGTTGGCATAGAGAGACATGCCTATAGGTTTTTTGATAGTACGGTCTATTAGAGGAAGGTGCAAATTTCAAATTTGGGATGAATAAAATAGACTCATAGATATTCCTAGTGGTTAAATAGGTTTCTCAATTGGATAACCTAGGCTCAAGAACCATCCAGTTGAAGTTAGGGAAATTTTGTTGCCTATCATCCAAAAAAACATCCATTTTCTCTTCAGTTGGGTAGAGTTTTGGGAAAATTAAAATTGTTTCAAAATATTGAAGACTTGATCTACCTTTCCATGGAATTTTTAATGTGTTATTTTTAAATTTAAATTCAAAAAAATGCCACAAACTCAGCTAGTCCAAATCTATAGTGTTGACATGCTTGCAAGGTGAATTGTACGATCTTGGAGGTGAAGAGCAGCCTCAAATTGTAAATGTTTTGTGATTATTAGGATTTTCATCAATATTTCATGGCTTTAATACATAAATATTAGATATTCATTAAGTAGCATGGCTAATAAATCCCATCTCCATGTTTTCAAAGTGTCTCAAGAAGCTATTTTAGCATATTTTAAGGTTTATTTGCAAATTTTGAGGTTTTTTTTCAAAGTTCTAGGTTTGAATTGGGTTTTATCACCTTCCTTAAAATAGTTTCCAACCTATGATGGTATGATTTTTTGGTGTATATGATTTCATACACTCTTTCACCTTGGTTTTGCCATGCTCCTCCATGATCCTTTCCCACATCCATCTCCTTTCTCCATACCACTATCTACCATAACCATTATCACTGTGTTTTCATATTCACTCCACCCTTCATCATGTTTTCTCCATCATTCTTCATGTCTTTCCACTCCACTCACCATTCATACTCATCCCAATTCTAGGAAGCTTTTTCAAGAGATCCAAGGGCTAGTGTAGCCACCATGAGCTTGAAAAAGAACATATGGGCAAGTCAAAGTACCAAACTCAGACACAATCAAAAGGAGTCATACAATAGGGGTGCAGTCAAAAGGTGAAAATTGAAGGATTATATTCTATTTTCAATATGAAGAAATGCATTCTTAAATTTCTATGTGTTCAATAGGATCACTCTATAAGAGGTAAGAATCTGCAGGGTCATGAGCATTGATTAAGGTGTTTATAGATCTTTAAGGGTATCAAGTACAGTCAGATGAACACCTACAACAAGTATACAACATCCAAGAGTTGATCATCAGGTTATAATTAAGAACATGAAAACTCTTTGAAGGCCTATAAAATCAAAACTCACTCTATAAGGGGTAAATGCGAAGATTATCATAAGCATCAAGGGCATGTATTTTACTTAAAAATATTACATAGTTCCTAAAGGCATCTATAGGCTTATTGTACAGAAGATGACCATTTTTATAAAAGTTAAGAGTTTTCCAAACTCTTAAAGACAACATTTTGGTTAAAAAAGTCATGCTAAGCTAAGGTTAATGATCTCAGTACATGGTACTTTCAAATGTATCTCTAAAGTTTTCAAGTAGGGTTTAAGGAAGATGAAATGCCCTATAGGCTTATATGGATGTACCTATAGCCTTCCCTCAATTGAAGCTAATTCTTGGAACCCTATAGCTATGTTAGAAAGGTTGTTGAGGAAGTAAAACCATTGATCATGATTAGGTTAATTGAGATAGTGTTTTAAACATGTATTGAAGTTTTCAAGGTTGAGGACCTTGAAGTTTGGAGTTGATGACAAGACTAAGCACTCAAATACTCTATTCTTAGTTTTTACAATGGCTAGTTAAGAGCTTTAGTATGATGGGTGTATCTAATTCAAGTTTTGTGATCAAAATAAATAGTAACAAGGTGAATTTGTCATGTTTATTTCATAGCTTATGAAGATGTTCTAAGTATAAACGTTGATTATTTTTTACATGAGATGGAAATACAATATAACCCTGTAGGGTTTACTCATAGTCATATGATCTAATGATCATATCCTGCAACCATGGAAATAATTTGACTACCCTATATTTAGCTAATGACCCATAATGGCCTTTTCTTAGGGTCAAAACAAAAAGGCAGAAGATAACATTAGTCTCCTATAAATTTTGGATTCAAAAAACACTTTTTACATATAAGAGCAAGTGATTTTCAAACTTACATAGTGCTACAGATGACACCCTATAGGCATTTTAAGGAAAAATTACAATGTGTAGTGATCTTAACTATAGTAGATCAATTAAAGATTGAAATTGATGGTCATAGCTAGCAATGAGTGCCACAGATCTTAAGTTTTATTACAATCGAGGAACCTATGTGATTCAAAAGTTTCAAAGTGTCCATCTATAACTTATAGTGCCAAATTCAAACACTACAAGCCTCTGACATAGCATGTAAAGCCTAATAGTTAAGAAGTATGGATTAATAATCACAAGGACTATTGTAAAAAGGGATAGAGAGATCAGGGTTATAATTTTGAGGTCATCAGGAGCCTAAAAAAATGATGCAAGCCTAAAACATCAAGCACATCTATATTTTGAACCTACCATTAAGCCCAAATGATCATCTACAGCCAGGTAGGTGGACTAAGAAATAAAAGAAGTATAAGGGTTTGATCACTATCATCCCAAGGAGAATAATAAATATTGATCATGAAGCATCAAATGTTGTGATAAAGTCTCATTATCACCTAATTACTGAGCAAAGTATACAAGGACCCTATTCTCAATCCATATAAAGGACGCCAATGTGAATCATTAGGCCAAGCATTGAAGAGACTCTCTTAATGAACTATGGGGTTTCATGTTATTATTAGATGGGTAAATTTAAGCATGGGTAAATTAAATAAAGGGATAATTTAGGAAAGGGTCAAATCAAAGTAAGGGTCTAAAATAAGAAAGGAGCATGTACATTCCCAAATCAACCTAGAGGCCTGTAGGTGTATGTGTTTATATTGAAGGGAGCTTCATCATATATACATCCCATAAGGCATTGTTATAGAAGAAGATATTGAGGATCCTATAACATTTTAATACAAACTTAAGGATGAAATCATATAGCCTTCATCTATAGGGTACAAGCCTATAGTCATCCAGGGTTACATATAGCCAAATATGGTTATGAAGGTGCGTTGAAGTAAAGGGTGGAAGAGAGAACCTTGTGGGTATATGAATATATTGTTGAAAGGGATCAAGTATTAGGTTAGAATAAGAATAAACAAGAGAATAAGTCAAAATAACATCAAATATAGCTCTAGGATCATCATATACAACGAATCCCATAATGTAAGCCACAGTCAAGAGTTATAGAAAGAGAGCAAAGTTTGTAGGCCAAGGGTTTCAATTTCATAAGGGTTTTATTAAGGATAGAGTTATCTATAAACATTAAAAAATTTGTGGGATAGAGGGAAATTTTTACCTATAGTACCAAATTGATAAAGTACACTGGTTGTTATACGGACTAGGCATATTAATGAGGTCTAAAAGCTTAAAACTAGTCAAATTACCATAGTAGAGATGTGTGGAGAGGATTTATTTTCCTTGAATGTTTTTTTATCACATAAATAATATGAATTAGTCACTAAAAATTATAAAAATACATCAGCAACCTATTGAACACTAAAGCACAGTCTTATTAAGTCTTAATTACTTTGTTTTGATGGTCATATTATGCTTGGAATCAGGGTTAGAGGATATTTTCTAAATCCTAATGAGTCTATTGATCTGTATGAATATATTTTTGGCCTTAAAACCTAAAATATCAATGAAATTGACGTTCAAAACATGAAAAATTAGTAAAAAATGTAGATAGTCCATGCACAGAGGTCAAAATTGAGAAAATTTTGAGGATTCTAAGAGCTACAAGTGGATTTAAGACCTAAAATTTTGAAACAAGGTAATCATGAGTTGGAGAACCATCATAAAAAAATTAATATCCATTTGAAAAGTTAACATATTTTCTATTTTGTCTCAACCCTCAACCTATTAATTTTAGGTCACCATTGGAACATGCTTCATTCTAGAGTGCCTTAGAATATTCTAAGCACAAGTGAATGAATGGAAAGCATGGTTTAATGTTTTTAAATCATAATCAGGCCTTTTATAATTTCCATAACTTCAAATTTTATGCAAACCATGCTCACACAGTGTTTTATAGGCAAATAGGCACTTAGGCCAAAAAGGCATTTTCAGACTTTTCATGGAAAAATGACTTTAAAATTGTTTTGATAGAATGGTAAATGTAATATAATTATATTTTCAGTATTTTTTAATCTTTTAAGGATTTTTTTAATTTTAGTGAAGTTTTTCATTTTTTGTAGTTCTAGGAATCCTTCCAAGCCACTAGTTCAGATGCTCATTTTGCTCACCACGTGTGGAGTTGGGATGAATGATCTTAGTATGTTTTTATGACCCATATTAAATTATAATTAATGAAAAATTTAGATGATTTTATGGGATTTTTTTATTAACAATCGCTAAGAGTGTAGGTATCTCAGAATGTAGTCAATTTCCTGCAAGCAAACACTATTCACATGGTAACTTTTCATATATTTCATATGGGAGTCTAATATTTTAAGGAATGTTATAGGGGTAAATTTTATACACATAAATTTTTTTTTTTTTATATTTTATGTTTGTACCTCATGAGTCATCAGTTTGAAGTTCCAACTTTAGAACCTTCCTAAGCACCTTAAAAACTAGTTTTGAGAAAAGTGGATTTTATTGAAATCAAATCATGATGTATCAATGTTAAAACTTTTAAAAAATAAATTAAAATTTTAAATTATTACATATATTTAAATTTAATTCATGGATATATATATATGAGGGCATAAATCATGTTTATTATGGGAAATGGTGTGTAAAATGAAGTACAGGGAAATTTAATAGAATATAATCATTAGAGATCAAAGCTTAGAACTTGTTACTAGTCTAAAAATATTAATTTGGTAAAAAATAATATTTTATTTTCCCATAATAGCTCAAGAAAAATGGACAGTCTACTGGAATTTTGAACCAAATGGGCCTAGTCAAGCCTCTTAACTAATTGGCAAAGTTTTTCTTGCCAAAATCATAACTTTGGTGATGAAGAAATTTTTTTCATGTGTAATTTGTTGTTTTTTCAGTTTTCATGGTTTATTATGTAGGTTTCATGGTTTCCAAGTTTACAAAATGAACCTATTTGGTTTAACTAGTCTAGTTGGCTTAATTATTCAAAAGGCTAAGTGGAGTTTGGCATTGGATGACTGTTCAAGAAGTTCAATATGAGTTTCTATGCCATTTTTTCTGCTGTTTCATGAGGAAATAATGTATATATTAGTCTTCAAGGGTTTATTTTCATGTAAGAGGAGACTTTTGTATTTTATTGGTCTTGACTTTGAAGTGACTTATTGTCGAAGTGCCACTTCTATTCTTATTTATCTTGTTAATTGAAGGCTTTCAACACTTCCAACTTATTCAAACTAGATTTATCTATACAAGATATGGTGTAGCATCATGCAAGATAATTTGACTTTTCAAATGGGCCCCACCATCTCCCTACCATGCCAACCTTGGATTCATGCATGTTTGGTGAATTTTGGGAATTCAATGTTAATGACCTTTCAAATGGGCCCACCATATTCGTATGCCAAGTTTGAAAAGCATGAAAATTTTGTAATGGGAGAAGATTTTATTGAATATTTTAAATAGTGTAAAGGGATTTAGATCTTGAGTTAATCAACTAAGACTAATCCTTATCTCCTAAGAACTCCACTTAGGGTTGTTTTAGGTTTTGAAGCATTTTTATTGGCTTTATCAAGTAATTTTTGGAGAATTCTTGAAGCTTAGAGAGAAATTGTAAGCTAGACCATTTATCGATAAAGGAATTTTTTCTTTTGTATCTAGGTTTTGATGAAATAATAGTGTGTATTTGATTGTGCATCATCGTATAAGTGAGATTTATTCTTTTTGGTAGGTCCCTTCCTCACCTATCTCTCTCTATCTCACCTTATATAGGTCATTTGAAGAGGTTTTAAACCCTTCATCTAATTTTTTTATTAAGAACAAAAATATGAGTGTTATTGATTATGTGTGCATTGATTATATTAACTTCATAGGATTTGGATAATTTAGGTGCATCACCCCTTTAATCAAGATTTCCCTTCAGTTTCTCCTTCCCCTTTTCACCCCAAAAAAGCTATAGTAGCTTAGTTATAAATGATAAATATAAAGGGAACCATCCCTATTTGGAGGTTATTATCATCAAATATTCAACCACACTCTGATAAGTTCCCATTATATCAAATGGAGTGAGGGTGTGATCTTTACATCTTCAAGCATGGTGCACTCCAAAGTGACAACAATTTATGACACACCTGGTAGGACAACTTATTCAAATTTTTGAATTATTATCTATGTATCTGAGTATTATATTCATTTCCAAATTTTCATTTTTAGATCTATATATTTTTCATGCCACCATGAGTTGTCACAAGATCATCTGCAAAAGGGAAATAAATAGATTTCTCTAAATTATATTACCAACCAAAGAAGAAGAAAGCTTCTCAGTCAAATCCAAATCCTACACCCTCTATTGCCCCTATTATTGCATAAAATCATCCTATTTAAACCAATATTATTTATCCAAATATTGTTTTAAATCCTATTCCTTAGATGGCTATTCCTAGAAGATAGTATTTTATTGCATTCAATGGTGGTAGTCCTCTAAATATCAATCAATGGAGTGATATTCTAGTTTCAGCTCTGAAGGCTCTTCCATACTTTATAGGATAAAATGCAACTCCTATAAAACACATTGAAAATATTTATAATCTTTTCTTAGTGCATCATGTGACATAGGAAAATGTATAATGAGGTTATTGGCTACTTCTTTTAGAAGAAAGGCACTTTAGTGGTAAAGAGGTTTGACTCTTGCATCAACAATAACTAGGATGGTTTTGGAGAACTTTTGCGCAAACATTTTGAAGATAAAAGTGATCATCTTTCACTTGTGGAATAGATTAAAATAATTAAGAGATTCAACCGTGAGTTCATGGTGGATTTCAATTATATATTCTAGAATACTTAGGATAGAATTCTAGTAGTGATCAATCCTACACCCAATTATGTTTTTCTATATTATCTGAAAGATCTTAATTTAGATGTGGCTATAATGATCCAATACATGGGAGGTAATACCTTTCCTAAAGATTTTGAAGTATCAATCAATGCTAAAAATTGTCTTATATAAGTAGGCAAGTTATCTCCAAGGCCTCAAATGCCTCTTTTTCTAGAGATCTATCTTCCTAGTCTAACTATTGCTCCAATTCAAGAGTCATCAAAGTTTCATCAAATAGTATGTGATCAAATTGATAGATTTGGGAAGATATAAAGTATTATTAAGGATCAAACCAATAAGTTGGTTGTAATTAAGAGGAAACAAGATTCACCATATAGGCCATATCAAAATACTAATCAAAATTATCAACCCAATAGGCCATCTTATCAATCCAATCAGCAACGACAAGGGTAGAATTATTAATCAAGGTAGTATAATATAAATTCTCTAAGAAATTAAAGAAATATTATTTCAACTCAAAGCAATTATGCTCAAAAAAGACAATGAAACAATCAATGGGATCAAGTAAACAACATGTCAATGGCTCCAACTAGTGAGAGTTCTCATCAATCTTTCATGCAATAAAGTTTAGTTCTTTCTTCATTTCAAAACCAGCCACCACAGAATAAGGAAGCCTCTGTACCCTATGAAGACATTCCTTCATTCACTAAATTAGAAGTTCCAAATCAATAAGGAGAAGGTAGTGGTAAGGGACCTACTAAAACTAAATTTGTCAATTTCCAAGAAGGTGAGAGTTCTTTTGAGCACTTGGCTAAAAATCAAAGTAAAGATTTACCTAATGTTGATAATTTAGTTGTAGCCCATACTAGATCTAAGAAAAGAGAAATTTTGGAAGTTTTAGGTCCTGAAAGGGCATCCCCTTCTTCTCATCCACAATAAAAGATAACTACACATGAGCTACCTCAGAAAAGTTTAAATCAACAAGCTCAAGATCAAAAAGATAAGAACATGAAAGGACCTTACATTTCTCAATTTACACAACATTTGGGAGCTCCATCTACTCCTGAATTACATTCAAAGGAAACCACTTCTCCACTTAGTATTGTGGATCATATGAAGAAGACTATAGTATCAATTTCAATATGGGATACTCTACTAATTTTAGGATAAAAGGAGTACTTTCAAAAGGAACTTTCAAAGTTCACTATATTTGAGAAACTACCTAAAAAATAAAGAGTAAGTGCTATCCTAACTAATTCCAATCCATATTTTGAGTCTCAACCTCTTAAGGTGACTAAACCTCCTCCATTTTACCTTTATGTTATCATTGGAGATTGTATTTTCCATAATTATATGATTGATAGTGGGGCTAGTACTTATATCATGCCCAAATCAATAGCTAATAGGTTTATTTCAATTAGATGGGTCTCCTACCAAGACTATTAGTGTGTTGAAAGATCTAAAAATTATACTTGCTTCTTTTCTAAATTCCACCATTTTACAATATGTTGTTGTTGTTGATTTACCCCTATTTTTATACAATGCTTATCCAAAGATTTCACTACCAAAATAGGAGGTTATATTTCTTCATATTGTTCATACATGTTTTCTAGAAACAAGTATGTAACTGAAGTAACTATCAGATTAGAGCCTATTTCGAGATTTCACCTTGAGCCATATATGCTACAAATGTCAAATGTGAATCATAGTATTTTAAAAGAAGATGATAACACCACTGATCAAGATCCTTCTAAGACTCTTGAAGGCATTTTGGATCTTCTCCTAGATGATTGGGATACTAATAATCATGGACATGACCCCTAAAAAAGTATTTAAAATGCTTGTTTTTTGGTCTATTGTATGCATGAAGAAGGTGACTTATTACATAATCTCACTAGCTCAGTATAGGATCAAGGAGTTTGGAATCTATTATTTCATGGATCTAGAAAAAAGAATGGTAGTGGGGATGTTTTAGTGTCAATTTCACCACAAAATCAAAGGTATTATTCTAATTTTATATTTTATTTTAGCTGTACTTCTGATACTACAGAGTATGAAGCTCTTATTTATGGTTTTTAGTGGGCTAGAAAGAGAGATATTAAGCTCTTGCCAGTAAAAGGTGATAGTGAATTGATACTAAAAAAATTTAGAGGTTTAATTTCATTAAATAACCCTATTTTTAAGGACTAAAATCATAGATTTTTGGATCTCATGGAAGATTTCCTTGCATTTGACATTCGTTATATTCCTAGAGGAGCAAATCAGCATTCTAATAGACTTGTTGCCATATGGGCACATTATAATATTCTAGATCAGATTAAGGATAGTAAAAATTAGACCCAAATCAAAGTTTTATGCAGGCATTTAGTCCTAAATAATTATGTAACTTTTTAGGGTTTTGATTTTGATAAATAAATAACATACTTTCTATAGAATGAGGTAGAGTTTTGCTAAAGGAATGATGATAAATTGCATGATCAAAATGGAAACCGGATTGTGAAGTTAAAATAAAACAAGATTCTTAAAGTTTTGGTGAATTTAGAGATCATTTTTAATGAAGATTATCAGCTAGGGAAAGACAAAGTGAGTATTTCTTCCAAGAAAGAACATTAGGAGCCAATTAACATAGTTGAAGGTAAATAACTCAAGATGGGTAAACGGAATATTGATTCTAATAGAGTAGTTTTCATTTCATTATGTCAAGAGTTTATGGATGTTTTTTATTGAGAATACCATGATTTTAAAGGTTTTGACACTATATTAGCACATAATACTATTTAATTGGAATAAGATGCAAAATTGGTAAGACAAAATCAATGGCCAATCAACCCCAAGGTTGAGATTCTCATGAGGAAAGAGCTTACAAAGATGATTGAATCATGTATTATTTTTTATATTAAGAATTCAACATGCTTAGAAAATATTATAGTAATAAGGAAAAAGAGTGGAGAGATAAGAATTTGTGTTGATCTCATAGATTTGAATAGAGTATCATTGAAAGATCACTATCCACTTCCTTCTATGGATCATATCTTGCAGAGAGTTTTAGGCTCACAAAGGTTTTATATATTATATGGTTACTCAAGATATAATTAGATATTAGTAAAATATTAAGATTAGTATAAAACCACTTTCACCATTAAATGGTCTACTTTTGTTTACAAGAAGATGCCTTTTGGAATCTCCAATGCTAGAGCTACCTTCCAAAGCGAAATGGATGTTATTTTTCATGGTCTCTTGGGTGAAACAGTTTTAATATATCTTGATGACATTAAATTATTTTAAAAGGATTATAATGATGATTTAACACCTTTGAATATTGTTTTTGATAGATGTAGATAATTTGGAGTTTTTTTGAATCCAAAGAAATGCATCTTTTCAATACATGAGGGGAGACTTATTAGGCATGTGGTGTCCAAAGATGGTATTTACATTTATTCATAAATAATAGAGGAAATACTTATTCTATCATTTCCTAAACACAAGAAAGGATTGTATATGTTCTTGGGTAAGATTAACTTTATCATAAGATTCATTCCTAGTTTTGCAGAAATAGTAAATCCACTTACTCAAATGCTAAAGAAACATCAAGAGTTAACTTGGAGTAAAGAAGGTAAAAGAAGTTTTGAAGCTATCAAATAAGTAACCATTCAATCTCCTACTTTTCTCAATCTGTATTTCAATAAGGATTTCTTCTTGTATGCTTTCTCTACTTTTAGTGATATTTCAGCCATGCATATGCAATAGATTGATGAATGTTTAGAACAACCCGTTGCTTTCTTTAGTCAATATTAGACGGTTATGAAGAGAGATATTATTTTTTATAAAATAATTTAATTTTATTTGTAATATTACTAAAAAAAATTTATATATTTTGTTTCATATAACAATATTATACTAATGGTTGCTCATCCAAGTGTGAAGGACTTCATTCTAAATAGAGACATGAGTAAAAAGAGAGCTAGATGGGTCACTAGATGCATGAAATATGAAATTGAAATCAAAGTTAAAAATATGGTCTGAGGTAAAGTATTATGTGAACATATTTTATAAGATGTAAAAGAAGAAAAAGAAGTAACTTTTACAATTCAGGACACTCAGAATAAAGCTGAAAATACATCTCCTACACGCTGGACACATAACATTGCTATATTTATTCAAATTAGAGAGTGTACAAGAGGTTTAAATGAATAAAAAATAAGACACTTTAGGATGAAATTAGTACCATACATTCTAATTGATTCAGTGTTTTTCAAAAAAAAGATTGGAGGTATGCTTTTAAGGTGTGTTGAAACTAGTCAATTTGACAAGCTTTTTGAGCAATTTCATGATAGTCCTTCTAGAGGTCATTTTATAGCCAAGAATATAGTTGAAAAGCTCATTATATCTGGTTATTTTTGGCCTAATTTATTTATAGATGAACATGCATGGGTTAGGAAATATACAAAGTGTGTAATGTTTGTACGAAAATAGAGATTAGCTATTATGCCACTAAAGCCAATTCAGGTTGAGCAACCTTTCATAAAATGGGGTTTATACTTCATTGGCATGATTCATCCTCCATATAGTGCTAGACGTAAGTGTGTTTTGATAGATATAGACTATTTCACTATGTGAGTGGAAGTAGTGCCTTGGAAAGAGGTAAATGAGAGCTTCATGTTTGAATTCTATGAGAGCTTAGTCACTCATTTTGGAGCACCTTATACTATCATATCATATAATGTTTTGGAATTTAGAAGTAAAAAGGTATGTGAATGGGATATTGAACATGTTATTAAGTGACATCTTCATCAAATTACTATCCACAGGGTAATGGACTAGTTGAATCTACTAACAATAACTTGATTCAGATTATCAAAAGAATAATGGAAGATAATCAAATATCTCGGCATAAAAATTTGAAGACTGATTTATGGGCTGATAGGATCACCCCTAAGAAGGAAATTAGCCATTCACCTTATCTCTTAGTTTATGGAAGAGAAGTAAGGTTTCCTATCTCATTGGAGCTTCCACACTAGCTAGAGCTTATGGAAAGTGATGCAATGGATGCTAGAATGAATGAATTGAGAGAATTGGAGGAGATAAGAGATGATTCTATGAATACCATGTGTTCAAATCAATAGCAAGTAAAGAAGACATTTGATAAGAGATATTCATCAAAAACATTTTATCAAGGAGACATAGTGCTCAAATGGGATGAAGAGCATGCAAAGCCATCTAACCACTCCAAATTTGATAGTATTTGGAGTAGACCTTATATTAACACTGATTTTAAGAATAAAAATGCTTTTAAATTGTCCAAATTGAGCGGAGAACTTCCCATTCTTGTAAATGGGATGTTTCTTAAAAAACACTATTAGGAGAGTCACTCATTTATACATAATCATAGTTTTATTTCCTATAAGTGCTTTTTTGCACATGCTTCAGTAGTTGTTTTACCTTTTAATGTTGTTATTTTCCCTTCCTATAAGTACACACATATAGATGTTTTTGATGTTGTGTCATTTTCTCTTTTTGTGTATTGGTCTGTAAGCTTTACCATTTTTAGTGTTTGTCTTGGTCTTTCCTTGCCAAAATTCTAAGTTCTTTTGACTAGCAGGCTGGTCAACCAAGAAAGTTTCCAATTTTTTTTGTAATTTAGCTTGTCAAGGCCAAATTAATACCCCTATTTTTTAAAACTTTACCCAAAATGGTCACTTTCCCTTTATATCTGGTCAATTATGGACTAAAAGTGTAAATTTTGGCCAAAAAAGTAAAAAACTGGGGTAAAAAGCATCTAAAATGTATGAAAAGTTATAAAATTATGACAAAATATATTTATTAATGTTCAAAAAGGTCAAAATATCCTAAATCCTATGTTTCAAATCATGATAAAGTCATTTGATATGTTATGATAGCTAAAAAGGGCCCTAAAACCCCTCCCACATGCTAAATTGTCAATTTTAAAACATAAAAAGGGTAAAAAAATATGACAATTTTCATGTTAATCCACTAATTTATTCTCCAATGTTCTATTTTAAGTGGTGAAAAGTATAATTTTGGATTTAAAAGGCAAAAAGAAGCTCTTTTCCTTCTCTTTTTAAGCAATAGTAAAAAATCAATATGGAATCCATATAATCCAAGGTAGGGGAAGTCATCTATAGGAAATTTTAAACCTTTAAAATCAATTTCATGGCTTTTCATAGCCATACATACCCAAAATCAGCTTCTTACTTGTTGGCACAAAGAGACATGAATGTAGGTTTTCTAATGGTACGATCTATGGAGGAGGGTACAACTATCAAATTTAGGGTGAATAAACTAGACTCAGAGATATTTTTTATGGCTTAATTAGTTTCTCAATTGGATTATATAGGATCAAAAACCACCAAGTTGAAGTTAAGACAAATTTTGCTACCTATTATCCAGAAAGGCATCCGGTATTCTTCATTTTCTCTTCACTTGGGTAGAGTTTTTGGAAAATTCAAATTGTTTAAAAATCTTGAAGAATTTCTCTACCTTTTCATGGAATTATTAAGGTTTTATTTATCCAATTTAAATTCAATCAGAGGCCACAAACATAGACAATCCAAATCTATAGTGTTGACTTGCTTGCAAGGTGAATTGTAAGGTCTTGGAGGTGAAAAGCAACCTCAAATTGTCAATGTTTTATGATTTTTAGGGTTTTCATCAATATTTCATGGTTCAAATGCAAAAATATAAGATATTATTCAATTATCATGCCTAATAAATCCCATCTCCATGTTTTCAAAGTGTCTTAAGAAGCTATTTTAGCATATTTTAAGGTTTATTTGCAAATTTTGAGTTTTTTTGCAAAATTATAAGTTTGAACTAGGTTCTCTTTCCTTCCGTTAAATAGTTTACAACTTGTGATGGTATGATGTGTTTGTGTATATGATTGAATACACTCTTTCACCTTAGTTTTAACATGCTCCTTTCCCACATCCATCTCCTTTCTCCATACCACTGTCTACCACAACCATTATCAATGTGTTTTCACTTTCATTCCACCCTTCATCATGTTTTATCCATAATTATTCATGTCTTTCCACTCCACTAAACCTTCATACTCATCCTAATTCTAATAATATTTGTCAAGAGAGCCAAGGACTAGTGTAGCCACCATGAGCATGAAAAAGAACATATGGGCTAGTCAAAGCACCAAACTCAGACACAGTCAAAAGGTGAAAATTGAAGGATCATATTCTATGTTCAAGATGAAGTAATGCATTCTTAAAGGTCTAGGTGTGCTAAAGAGGATCCCTCTATAAGAGATAAGAATTTGTAGGGTCGTGAGAATTGATTAAGGTGTTTTTAGATCTTCAAGGGTACCAAGTACAATCAAATGAACACCTATAGCAAGTATACAACATCAAAGAGTTGTTCATCAGGTTATAATTAAGAACATGAAAACTATTTCAAGGCCTATACAATAAAAATTCACTCTATAATGAGTAAAGGTAAAGATTATCATAAGCATTAAGGGCATGTATTTTACTTATCAAACTTACATAGTCCCTAAAGGCATCTATAGGCCTGTTGTATGGAAGGTGACCATTTTGATAAAATTTAGGTGTTTCCTAAATTCTTAAAAAGAGAATTTTGGTTAAAAAAGTCATGCTAAGCTAAGGTTAATGATCTTAGTACATGGTACTTTCAAATTTTGCTATAAAGTTTTCAACTAGGGTTTGAGGAAGATGATATGCCCTATAGGCTTGTACATATGCACCTACAACCTTCCCTCAAAGTAAACCAATTCTTGGAACCATATAATTATGTTATCAAGGTTGGTGATGAAGTAAAACCATTGATCATGACTAGGTTACTTGAGGTAGGGTTTTAAAAATGCATTGATTTTTTAATGTTGAGGACCTTGAAGTTTGGATTTAAGGACAAGACTAAGCACTCAAATACTCTATTCTTAGTCTGTACAGGGGGCTGTTAAGATATTTAGTATGATGGGTATATCTAATACACATTTTGTGATCAAAAGAAATAGGAACAAGGTGAAGTTGTCATGTTTTCTTCATAGCTTATGAAAATTTTGTAAGTATAAATGTTGATTAGTGTTAACATGAGATGGAAATATAAAGTAACCCTATAGGGTTTACTCATAGTCATATGATCTAATGATCATCTCTTATATCCATGAAAACATTTTGACTACCCTACAGTCCGCTAAGGACACCTAATGGCCTTTTCTTAGGGTCAAAATAAGGAGGTAGGGGATAGTATTAGTCTCCTAGAAAGTTTGGATTCATTAAACACTCTTTACAAATATGAGAAAGTGATTTTCAAACTTACACAATGCTTACAGATGACACCCTATAGGCCCTTTAAGGCATAATTTCAATGCCTAGTGATCTTAGATATAGTAGATCAATTTAGGCTTCAAATTGACGGCCATATCTAGAAATAAGTGCCAAATATCTCAAGTTTTATCATAATGAAGGAACATATGTGATTCAAAATTTTCAAAGTGTCCATCTACAACTTATAGTACAAAATTCAAACTCTACAAGCTTGTGACAAAGCTTGTAAAGCCTAATCTTTAAGAAGTATGGATTAATAAGAATACAGACTATTGTGAAGAGGGATAGAGAGATCAAGGTTATAAGTTTGAGGTCATTAAGAGCCTAATAAAAATATGTAAGCCTAAAAAATCAAGCACCTCTATGTTTTGAACCTACCATCAAGTCCAAATGATCATCTACAGCCAGGTAGGTGGACTAAGAAATAAAAGAAGTATAAATTTTTGATCACTATCATCCCAAGGAGAATAAGGAGTATGGATCATGAAGCATAAAATGTTATTATTGATTAAATTATAACGTAATCACTTAGTATAGTATACAAGGACCATGTTCTTAATATGTACAAAGGACACCAATGTGAATCATCAGGCCAAGCATTGAAGAGACTATTTTAATGAACTGTCAGGTCTCATTTTATTATTAGATGGGTAAATTAAAGCATGGATCAATTAAAAAAAGGGTAAATTAAATTAAGGGTCAATTAAAATCAAGGGTCTAAAAGAATAAAGGAGCTTATACATCCCCAAATCAACCTACATGCCTATAGGTGTATATGTTTGTAATGAAGGGAGCTTAATCATATATACATCCTAAGAATGCATCATAATATAAACCCAAAGTAATTGTTATATAATAATATATTTAGGAACCTAGAACATAGTAATATAGACCTAAGGATGAAATTCTATAGCCTTCATCTGTAGGGTACATGCCTATAGTCATCCAGGTTTACATATAGCCAAATATGGTTATGAAGGTGCATTGAAGTAAAGGGTAAAAGAGACCACTTTGTGGGTCTATAAATATATTATTGCCAAGGATAAATTATTAGGTTAAAATAAGCATAGATAAGATAATAATTCAAAATAAAATCAAATACAACTCCAAGATCATCATCTACAGCCAATCCAACAATGTAATCCACAATCAAGAGTTACAAAAAAGAGAGCAAATTCTAAAGGCTAAGGGTTTGAGATTTCATAAGGGTAATATGTAGGATAGGTTTATATAAAGATAATAAAACCTTGAGTCGGATAGAGGAAGAGTATTACCTATAGTACCAAATTGAGAAACTACACTAGCTATTGTATGGACTAGGCATAATAATGAGGTCTAAAAGCTTAAAACTAGTCAAATTGCCATAATAAAGATGTGTTAAGAGGATTTATTTAATTTTAATGGTTTTTGATAACATAAATCAGATGGAGTAGTCACTAAACATCATAAAACTACATAAAAAACCTAATAAACACTAAATCATAGTATTTTTGAGTCCTAATTGCTTTGCTTTGATGGTCAAATTATGTTGTGGAATCAGGGGTAGAGGATATTTTATAAATATTTAAGAGTATATTGAGATATGTGAATATATTTTTGACCTTAAAACTTAGAAAATACATTAAATTCACATTTAAAACATGAAAATTGGGTCAAAAATGTAGACAATCTATGCATAGAGCTCAAAAGTGGGAGAAATTTGAGGATTCTGGGAGCTAACGATGGAGATAAGAACTAAAATTTTGTTAAAAAGGTAATATTGAGATATGGAACCATTTTAATAAATTTAATATCCTTTGGACAAGTGTAAATATTCACTATTTTGTCTCAGACCTCAGCCTGTTCGTTTAAGGTCACCATTGGAGCATGTTTCATTTTGTAGTGCCTCAAAAGATTCTAAGCCAAATTGAATAATTGGAAAGAATGGTATGATGTTTTTAAATTATAATTAGGCCTTTAATAAGTGTCATAACTTCAAATTTTATGTAAACTATGCTCACACAATATTTTGTAGGAAAATAGGCACTTAGGCTAAAAAGGCATTTTTAGAATTTTCATGGAAAAATTAATTTCAAAGTGTTTTGATAGCATGGTGCAGGTAATATAATGATTTTTAATAGATTTTTGAAGCTTTAAAGGAGGCATTTCAATTTTAGTGAAATTTTTCACTTTTTGTAGTTCTAGGCACCCTTCCAAGCCACCTGTTCATATGCTCGTTTTGTTCACCACGTGTGGAGTTAGGACAAATATTATTAGTATGTTTTGATTAACCCTATTTAATTATAATTCATGAATAATTTAAATAAATTGAGGGGATGTGATTTATGAATAATCACAAAGAGCACAAGTAGCTCAGAATGCAATCAATTTTTGATAGTCAAACTTTATTCACTTGGTAACTTTTCATATCTTTCACATAGGAGTATAATATTTTTAGGGATATCATAGGGGTAAATTTTATACACATAAATTGAATTGGTTTAAGATTTGGAGGTCTATACCTTCCTAAGCACCTTATAAACTAGTTTTGAGAAAAGTAGATTTTATTACAATCAAATCACCATAGATCAACCTAAAAAAATTTCAAATTTAAAGTAAAATATAATAGGTTTATAAATATATAAATTTAATGCATGGATCTATATAGATGATTGCATGAATCATGTTTTTTTATGGGAAAAGGTGTGTAAAATGAAGTACATGGCAATTTAAAAGAATTTAATCATTGGAACTTGAAGCTTAAAACTTTATTTTAGTCTTAAAATATTGATTTGGTTATAAATACTCTTTTATGTTCCCAAACCACCTCAATTAAAATGGCTAGTCTGCTGTAATTTTGAAAAAAATGGGCCTAGTCAAGCCTGTTAACTAATTGGTGAAGTTTTTCTCATAAAAATCATAACTTTGGTGATGAATAATTATTTTTTAGGTGTAATTTATTGTTTTTGTATGTTTCATGGCTTCTTATTTAGGTTTCATGTCATCCATGTTTTCAAAATGAACCTATTTGGTTTAACTAGTCTTGTTGGCTTAATTGTTCAAAAGGTTAAGTGTAGTTTGGCATTGGATGACTGTTCAAGAAGTTCAATTTGAGTTTCTATGCCACTTTGCTTATATTTCATGAGGATCTCATGTTTATATAACTCTTCAAGGGTTCATTTTAATGCAAGAGGAGACTTTTTGAGTTTATTGGTCTTGAGTTTGAAATGACTTATTATCAAAGTACCACATCTATTCATATTTATCTTGTTAATTGAAGGCTTTCAACACTTCCACTTATTCAAACTAGAGTTATCCATCGAAGATGTTGTGTAGCATTGTGAAAGATAATTTGACATGTCAAACAAGCCCCACCATCTCCCTTACATGCCAACCTTGGATTCATGCATGTTTGGTGAATTTTAGGAATTTGATTTTAATGACCTTTCGAATGGGCCCACCATATTCCTATGCCAAGTTTGAAAAGCATGTAAATTTTGTTGAATATTTTAAATATTATAAATGGATTTATATCTTGAGGTTATTAATTAAGACTAATCCCTATCTCCTGGAAACTCCACTTAGGGCTATTTTAGGTTTTAAAGCATATTTATTGGCTTTATCAAGCAATTTTTAGAGAATTCATGAAGCTAAGAGAGAAATTATAAGCTAGACCATTTATCAATAAAGGAAATTTTTATTTTGTATCTGACTTTTAATAGAAGAATAGTGTGAATTTAATTGTTCATTAGTTTATAAGTGATATTTATCTCCTTTTGATAGGTCCCTTCCTCACCTTTCTCTCTCTATCTCACCTTCTATGGCTCATTTGAAGAGGTTTTTAACCCTTCATCTAAAACATTTTTTATTAAGGATAGAAATATAAATTTTATTGATTATATGTGTGAATTTATTTTAGTAAATTTAGAGGATTTAGATAATTTAGGTGCATCACCCCTTTAATTAGGATTTCCCTTCAGTTTCCCCTTCCCCTTTGCACCCCAAAAAAGCCATAGTAGTTCAATTATAATTGATAAATCTAAAGGGAACTAGCCCTCTCTGGAGGTTCTTCTCATCAAAAAGTCACCCACACTCTAACAAGTTCTCATTGTATCAATTAGAGTGAAGGTGCGGTCTACACATCTTCAAGTAGGCTGCACTCTAGAGTGATAACAAAAGGATCATGAGAGGTGATCTAAAACATCATGGAAAAAATTCTTCATGAAATTATTCCCAAAATCAAATGTCAATTCTATTTTTTTTATCCATTATCTTGTTTTTCACTAGGAAAAACTCTTTTTACACAAATAAAAACCTTGCATATATGGTGTTAGTTTTTAATACGTTAATTTATTGATGCTAATCATTATCACAACTTCAACATTTCCCTTTTTCATCATTTTGAGTGTCTATCTACTTTCTTGCATGAACACTCGATGGGGCATCATCATATTCATTATCATTCACCAATGAAAACTTTTTATTCTCAATCATCAACACTCTACTTCATCTACTATTCTTTGAAATGATATTAATTTTAAACACCATTTTAAATATGGGTAAATGTAGACACCTAAATTTCACAATTTAGTGTTGAAATTAAATTTGACATGTTAACCATATTATTTCCCAAATTAAAATTCAACCTAACATAATTTCCCTAAAAATTTTGAATAATTTAATTATTCCTAAATTAATCAATTATGCACACATTTTATCCAAATTTATTTAATAAATCCATATTGTTTACCTCATCCAAAAATCATCCACATTTTTATTCCTCACATGTTAACTCATCTAACCACCTCCTCAACCACTTGGTGAGTCACATTGGAACCTTTAAACCAATTTGATCCTTTATTAATGACTCACTCAACCAAATCTCCTTTTGTCTCACCTTGTTTAATTGCTCATCATCCCCATGGATGAAAACTAATTCTCCACTATTGATTATTTAAATAATTATAAATATTCAAATAATCCTATACCATTCGATCAACCTCCAAAAATCATAAAATTAGATGTGAGTTCCATCACTCTCATCATCCTTAATTGTGATAATAAAGTGTTATCAAATTATCTATTAAATCCCAAGAGAATCCAATCCATCTATAGATCACTTGCATACTAAAACACTGCTGAAATTTCTTTGTATTTGAGAAGATTAAGAAACCACATTTATCGATCAAAACAATTCAAATTGAAATGGATAAAGGTCATAGTACTTCAAAATTATAAGTTTGTGTTTTTGTTTCTTTTAATTTTTATCTCTATCCTAGATTGATTTATTTTATATTAGATTTAATTTTAGTTTGATATCATATCTTAGTTTTAATTTGAATTCTCTTCACACACTTTAATTGGTCGAATGGATAAATGGGTGATGTTGCTTAGTGAGTTTGACATTGAATACACACACTAGAAGGATATTAAATGATAGGTATCAGCATATCAATTGGTTGAAACACATCTTTAAACTTCTATGCATATCATAGTGCACTTTCTTAATGTGTTTATTATGATGCTAGATGAATCAAAATAATGAAATCTATATTTTGGTGGCTCTTTCACATCTCAATATTCTAGAGTAGGTATATTATCAACTATGGCAAAATGATATCTTATCCCTAAGTCTTTTCACATTAGATTCCTATGTATTAATTATATGTAATCATAAATTTATCAGATCCACAAATCAATCCTGATTCAGAGAAGATAGATCATTCTTACACTTCCAATTAGGGATACATCATATAATAGGGAACATGACCAATATGTGGTTATGATAGACCCAATTATGGGATATCTTACCATAAAAAGATCACTAGGGAGGGTTCCAAAGCCTCTAATCATGAAAAATTATGTAATAACCCTAACTAAGTTCTATGTTTTCATATTCACTATACTAATAGTAAGTAAATAAAAAAAATTAATCTAGTATTCACCAAAGCTTATAGCACAATATGGGGGTTAGTAAACAAATGAAAATAAACATACATAAGATAATCCTAATTCATATATGTATAGGTAGGATGATAATGCATGGAGAAGAAGAGTGATATTATTCAAAATCCATTTCTTATGTTACTTTTATCTATTAAAGAGAGAATAAAAGTTTGAGATACTTACCTGGAAGATGAACCCATCGAGACTCAATCTCTCCTTTGGCCAAAGGGTCTTCACAAGAGGTTTTTGTGGTTTATAAGGATCACTAAGAAAGGCCAAAACATCTAAGACTTCTCCATAAAAATAGATTCTCTAAGTAAAACCCCTAAGCTGAGATTCCTTAATTAGAATTATGGAAGAACAAATTGTAAAGAAGCACAAATGAAAATAAGTCTTGATGTCTCTATTATAATGGTGGAATGGATGTGTTTATATAGGTATATCTAACCCTAAACCCTTCCAAAATTTTTGGTTGACAGGCTTGACCTAGTATCATTATTTAAAAAAACTCACTAGGTCATGGGCTAGATTGACCAAGAGTTGACCTAGACCCTAAATGAGTTTCACCAATAAGAGCACAAGGTTGACCCATTCAACCTAATCATGTAAACTATTTAAATGTGTTTTAGGTTAGGAAAATGGGTATTGAAGGTGGTAACATATTGGATGATTATTCAAAATTGGATTATTATACCCTTAACCACTAGTGTGTCTAGGGATATGTGTGGTCAATTTATGGCTTACATACCTCTTTTATATACTTGTTACATTTATCTATGTTCTTAGATAGGCCAGCCTATGAAATAACCTTAGATAACTAGACTATATATAGGAGGTATTAGTTAGTCTTTATTCATTATGTTAAGTATTTTTATATTAGTGCATTATTTTTGAGGTTTCTCCCTCGAAGTGGATTTGTTATATTATCCAATATTCTGCTCTACTATCAATTATTGTTGTGTGATCTCTCATATTTTCTTATTCTATGTGATATAAAATAACACTATGAGAACATCTAAGTAATTTCATTATAAATGGTATTATATTTTTAATTTGGAATATTTACCTATGGCATTTTTTTTAGATTTGGCAAGGCATGGCTTTTAGGAGTAGTGGGAGCGAAAAAACATAAATTTTAATCTAGGAAGAATCAATTGTTTCCATCAGTGCAGTATTACTAAAAATATTTTTTTGAAAAAAAAATTAAGAAAAGAGTCTATAATTTTTTTTCCCTTTCTACAATTGCATCATTAGATTCATCTCGACGAGATGATCATAATGGTATATTATTTCGGTACACTTTTTCTATACCAAAATTTTTACCCTAGTATGCAAAGCTAGTCATTGGATTCATCTTAGCAAGGTGATCACAATGATACCATATCTTGGTACAATTTTTTCAAGGTAAAAACCCTCCTAGGCTTTGTATATGATAGGTCTTGGTACTCTAGGTAGAAAATGGGGAAATAAACTCCTAAGACTCTTATCATTGACATGGAATTTGGAACTTTAGATCTAGTGATTTCTTAGCTTTAGGAAGACATAAAGAACTTGGTGAGGAATGATGACTTTGTTATAGTCCACACTAAAATTTTAGGGATGTTCAAAGATTTTAATGGGTTTTAAAATGAAATGCATCATATCACTACATAGTTTTCTGCCCTTACATCTTAGTTTTAGCCTAACAACCCTACACTTGAACATTTAAATCCTCCTCTCAATACCAACAACTCCCATGCTAGTATGAAATCAATATTGCCAAAAGTGGACATGTGTAATTTTGATGGTAAGTATCCTCTCACTTGGATTACCCGAATTGATAATTTATTTTGAGCTACATTAAACCCTTGGTTCTTATAAGGTGATAGTGGTGTATTTGTATCTGGAACCTAAGAAATTCATTTGGTATCATTGGTTATGCGCTCAAAATAAAAATAATGGTGCTCCTATTACATGGTCTATTTTCATTGAGTATTTGTTGGCTCATTATCAAAATAATGTCTTTGATAAATATTTATCCAATTAGCTAAAATATAATAATTAATAACTATGAAGGATTATATCCATCAGTTTTAGAATCTCTCTTTATGAGTGGAAGATATCACTGAGGAAAATTTGACTCATCTATTTTTGGGTGGCCTCAAAGACAACATCTAATTTAAGGTTTGAATGTTTAACCCAAAATCTATACCAAAAGCTATCCCTAAGGCATGTATGGTAGAATAAAAAGAGATGGTCAAAAGAAAAACTTTTACTATTGGTCATGATCACACCTTTCTAGCACCATCATTTCCATATCGCACTAGATTAACACAATGAAAAATTGAGGAGAAATAAGCAAAAGGGTTGTGTTATGGTTGTGACAACAAATGCAGAAAACACCATCATTGTGCTAAAAGGAATTTATTTTACATTGAAGGTGCCAATGATGATGAAGATGATGAAGAAGTACATGGTGAGGATGTAGAATTTCCTAATGAGGAATGTAAAGACTCTCAACCTACTATTTCTTGTCATGCCCTTTTAGGTATTAGTACTCCCTAAACTCTTAAGGTGATGGGTTTCCTTAAGAAATAGAAGGTCACTATCTTGATTGATCATGGGAGAACACAACTTCATCAATAATAAGTTGGCTACTCATTTAAACTATTTCATTTATCTAGCTCCAAAATTTTAGGTTATGATTGTAGATGGTGGTACTATCAGCTATTTAGGAAAATGTCATAGTATTAATCTATCCATGGGAGATTACTTGTTGGATTTTCTTATGTTTTCTATTCCCATAGGTGGAGTTGATATTGTTCTAGGAGTATAGTAGCTCACCACTTTGTGCACTATTGAGATGATTTTTCAATAATTATTCATGCATTTTAATTCTTAAGAAAGGAAATTTGAGGTAAGGATATTAAGGGCTAAATCTCCACAGCTTGTTATCTCCCATAAAATTACAAAGATTCTCTGTAAGGGTTCTAAAGGATTTGTAACTCACTTATTTTCCATGAAAGTATAGACAACTCAACCATATCTACATCTTGATCTTCAACAAGTGATTTATGCCCATTCTATTATTTTTTGTGACATGCCAAAAATATTTCCACCTAGATGCATGCATGATCATGATATCAAATTTATTCCTAGCAATACACCACCCAACATTAGGCCATATAGGTATCCCTATGCCTATAAAAATGAAATTGAAAATATGGTACATGAGATGTTGGATGCAAGAATCATTTCCCATATTCAAAGTTAATATAATTCATGAGTTTTTATGGTGAGAAAGAAGGATGACACCTAGAAGATGTGACATGACTATAGAGAACTTAACAAGTACATTATCAAAGATAAGTTTCCTATTCCTATCACTGATGATTTACTAAATGAATTGAATGGTGATGTTTATTTTACTAAGTTAGATCTATGTTGTAGGTATCATCGAATGTGGATGCATGATGAAGACATACCAAAAATAACTTTCAAGACTCATAAAGGCCATTACAAGTTTTTGGTTATGCCCTTTGGTCTAACAAATGCACCATATAATTTTTAGAGTTTGATGAATAATATTTTTAGACCATTTATTAGGAAATTTGTTCTATTATTCTTTGATGATATCCTCATTTACAGTAAACATTGCTAATATCATTTGAAACATGTTAAATAGGTACTCTCCATTTTGAAACAACATCAATTATATACCAAACCTTCCAAATGTACTTTTGGGGCTTGTGAGGTTGAATATTTGGGTCATCTAGTTTCTTATGAAGAAGTGAAAGTGGATCCTAAAAAATTCAAGCAATGGTGGACTCACCAATTCCTAATACACTCAAGAAACTATAAGGATTTTGGAGGCTAATTTGTTACTATCATAGGTTTGTCAAAAATTATGGTAGTATTACAAACCCACTCACCTCTTTATTGAAAAAATACTCCTTTCAGTGGATTGATGTAGCTACCTAGGTATTTGAACAATTGAAATTAGTTATGTGCACTACTCCAGTATTAGCCACTCCTAATTTTCATAAGACTTTTGTGGTTAAATGTGATGCATTGGGGTACGGTATGGGTGTTATACTTATGCAATAATGTAGACCACTTGTATTTTAATGTCATCAACTAAAGGGTAAAAATCAGCACAAGCCCATCTATGAGAAGGAAATGATGGAAATTTTACATGTAGTCAAACAATGGAGACCTTATTTGATGGCTCATCACTTTTAGGTAAATACTGATCATGATAGTCTCAAATATTTTTTGGAGCAATGGTTGTCATCTAAAGAACAATAGAAATGGGTAGCTAAGATGTTAGGTTATGATTTTTAAATAGTCTATAAAAAAGGAAAGGATAATGTGGTGGCAGATGCACTATCTGGAGAGGATGAATCAGTTGAGGCATTGCCATGTGCCATAACCATTTTGTAGGTATATTGGCTAGACAAAGCATGATCAGAATGGGAACATGATAGTGCTACCCATGATTTGATTCAAAATATTTAGCAAGGTTTAGGTGGATTTTAAAAATTCACATGGAAGGGTAATGAATTATGGTATCAAGATAGATTGTACCTATGTAAGGATTCTATTCATAAACAAAAAAATCCTTCGGGAACTTCATGCAAATCCAATTTGGGGTCATTCAATATTTTTGAAAACTTATCATAGAATCAAGTAGGATTTTTTTGGGAAGGACTCAAGGGAGATGTCCATAAATACGTGGATGAATGTATGATCTATCAACAAAACAAAGGTAAAACCATAAAAAAAAAAAGGTATTTTATAGCCTTTATCCATCCCTAGCTAGCATTGGGAAGAGATGTCTATCGATTTCATTACAAGGTTAACAAGATCTGATGGTAAGAATGTTATCATGGTTGTTATGGATCATCTCAGTAAGTATTCTCATTTTTGTTCTTTATCATAGCCATTTTTTGCTAGTACAATAGTTTCTACTTTTCTCAATATAATTAAGAAACTGCATGGGACCCCTAAGATCATTATCAGTGATAGAGATTCCATTTTCACTAGTAATTTTTGGATTGAGTTATTTACATGTTTGGGCACCCAATTGGATCATATTTCATCCTATCATCCTCAATCTGATAGAAAAACTAGGGTAGTCAACAAATGTCTAAAACGATATATCCATTGTTTTTCTTTTGATAAATAAGATAAAAGGGTTTATTGGTTACCACTTCCTAAATTGTGGTATAATGTTTTTGTTCGTAGTTATTATAAAATGTCTCCCTTTGTGGTGCTATATTTATATCACCCTCCATCCATCACTTCAACTTTGAATGTCCATCCTAAGGTATGTGTAGTTGAAGAACATATTCACCATCAATAAGAGGTCCTTGTAAGTTTGCATGAAAATTTAGTTATGGCCTAGAATCACATGAAGCAATATGTAGATAAACACAGAAGTCAAGAATTTCAAAATTGGTGATTGGGTCTTTGTTTTCTTGCATCTATAAAATTAGATATCACTAAAGCAAAAAAAAAGGATAACAAGATGTCCCCTAAGTATTATGGCCCTTATTAGATCTTGAAAAAAATTGGTAGTGTGGCCTAAAAGTTAGAGTTTCCTTCATCAACTCACATAAATCTAGTATTTCATGTATCATGCCTAAATAAATTCATTAGACACAAAGTTGCCATTCAAATAAAATTACCAAATTGGATGAGGAAGGCAGAGTTGTTCTTGATCCTAAGGTGATCCTTTACATGTGCACTAATAAGTTGCATTATAAAGTGATTATAGAGTACTAATCAAATGGAGGAATCTACCATGTGAAGATGCCACTTGGGAAGATGAAGCATTTATGTAGTAACATCCAAAGTTGCTAAAATATTGAGGATAATGTAATTTTAAAGGGGAGGGTTTTGCTATTCCCTTAACCATTGGTGTGTCTAGGGATATGTGTGGCTAAATTGTGGCTTACATACCTCTTTTATATACTTGTTATATTTCTCTATGTTCTTAGATAGATCAGCCTATAAAATATCCTTGGCTAAGTAGAATATGTATAGGATGTAATGTTTAGTCTTTATTCATTATGTTAAGAATTCTTCTATTAGTGCATTGCTTTAGAGGTTTCCCCCTTGAAGTGTATTTTATATATTATCCATTATTCCACTTTACTATCAATTATTGCTTTGTGATCTTTCATATTTGCTTTCTTTGTGTGATATAAAATCATTCTATGTGAGCATCTAAGTAATTTCATTACAAGTAATATCTTGGGGGAATGTTTTAGGAACTAGTTGGATTGGTAATAAGGGGCAACTATCCTAAAAATCACCAATGGTCTACCCACCCCTTTCCTGGTGCACCCCTTAGGGTGTGCACTTAAAGAGATTGAAATTTGATGGGTTCATGTAAAATAAAAATCATCAGTAATTGATAAAGTATGAAAATATTATTTGTATACATATGCCCTAATTGAAGCCCATCACATGTCACTTAGGTGCAATAGTGGATAGTGATTTGAGAAAGAACATAGTAATACACAATGTTAAAAATAAAAAAATTATAATGTTATAAATAAAAAATAGCTAAAAGTAAATGACTAAAAGGGAAATAAATAAAAAATTAAATGTGATGCATACCTTGAATTACTTTTATTGTTGGATGGTCTTATGTGATGTTTGTAGTTTTGATTATGTAGGGTACAAATATTGCATTTGATAAACTCAAGAATATAAATTAAAGAGAAAAAATAAACAAATGTAGGAAAACAAAGATAAATGGTGTTATGTGGATAGGACATTCATGGAAATTTGACAAGCTAGGGTGATAAGTGCTATGTTAGACCAAATGACCAAGTCAAAATTTAGAGTAAATCAAGTAATTAAAAATCCAAGGATAATAAATACCAAAAAACTCTAAACAAGTAAACCTTAATTAATAAAGGTAAACTCACCAAATCAAACCAGGATACATGGCAAAAAGGATGGTAATTAAACATCAATGTGAAATTAGTAATAATACTTAGTTAAATAAAGAGGGGTAAACAAAATAGTAAAACAACATTAATGAGTGAGAATTAACAATCCTAACTCAATCATCAATGGAAAAAGGTACATAATAAGGAGAATAACATTGGTGAGTGGAAAGTAACAAGCCAACCTTGCTCAATAATGAAAAAAGTAGTTGAAAGTAGAAATGAACTTAGGTGTCTATAAAAAGGCTAGTATAACAATGACAAATAATAAAAGAAATCAAAGAAAGTCTATAAATTAGAGCCATGGTGTAAAGGGAGTATTCCATAGTTGCTCAAACATGTTTTTTTTCTCTAAGTATAGATAAAAATGAAACAAATTAGTGCTATCATGTTTTTAAAATGTGAACAAGAAAGAAATAGAAAAGAGGGAAAACATATTTAGAATCACTATTTGGCTATCAAGGGGAAAAATAAATTGGGTGGAAGGGATAATGGAGGAAAAACCAAGGTAAAGGAACTCTTTATCAAAGTCAAGACACTAAAATTAGGTCTATTAAAGTAAGAGGAATTTTGACCTTAAGGAATCTAAAGAAAATCTCTTAGCTACACAACATTTAGATCAATAAATTATGTAGATTATCCCATCAAGGCTATATGAATGAAAATTAAAATGCACCTAGATTCTCACAATGTGTTCCCCATTCCTTAAGACCCCTTAAAAAGCCATTGATCTACTGGCAATAGTGGTTACTTACATGAGAAAGTAGGTAGGAACATAGAGTTTATTGAATTCTCTTATTCCAATATACCTGACATACCGTACCCCAATAGAACTCACTTCTATTGTGAGGCTAAATGTAGAGGTTGATCTTTTATTGAAGATACGATATGTGCTTAATCACATATTTTTGTGTGATTTTGAATTTTGAGATTTGTATGTAGCCTTTTTTATATCATTAAATTTTGTTTCAAATGATTTAGATTTTAAATTTCTTGATGGATTTTTCTATTCCTACTCTATATGGATTCAGAAAATGAAACATGGGTGTTAAAGATGACTTTCATTTTAATACTTGGGCCCTGGTTGCTAAGAGAGATAACTCAAAGATCATGGTATCTAAGAGTCTTGTAAATCTAGGTGAAATAAAAGTGTTATCTTAACTTCAATCTTGATTTATCTAATGTGGAGTGAAAGGGAAGGAAATCAAGAGGAAATAAACATGAAACAATTTAGATTAATTCAAATCACAAGAAATTGGACAAAAGGTGAAAAAGGGATTCAATGATATAAAAGTGTGATTTTTTATCATAATAATGAGGATAATGGAGGAAAACATGCTAACATAGATTGTTGTGTAAATTTCATCTATCAAAAGAAGAAAAAGTTAAATCTCAGAATAAATATCAAGAATTCGTAACCATTGCAAAACACATTTTAGAAAAGGAATGATAATATGGTGATTTTATGAGGAAGTTCAGGTATTATCTATGGTCTTACACTATAAATCATAAAATAAAAACCCATGAGGGTGTAAAAAATTATTTGAAAAATAAATGGGATGAGGAAAAGATGGTATTTATGAGGAAGGTTAGGTTATATCCATGGTCTTACACTCAAATTCAAAAATATAAACCCAAGGGGTGCCAAAAATTTTATAAAAAGTATGGAAATAAAGAGGATGAAAGTAAATCATGAGTAAAACTAGGTCCTATCCATGGTTTTACAATGCAACTCATGAGAAAAAGGGAAACCAAAAGACCAAAAAAGAAGGACTAAGGTTTGTAAAAAGAGAGCACTATTGTAGAGGGTGAGACTTGTGTAAGTATCCTAAAAAAAGTGTTAGATAGATAACATATAGAAAAGAAGGGAAAGATTTAAGAAAAATACTTCTTGAAGAATTATACATTGTTGGGATCATTAAAAATATGGCCTTCAATGGTTTGATAGAGTTAGGTATTTGGATCAAGAATATATTTGAATAAATAAGGGACCCACCATTTTTGGTTGTATTTAACTTATTTGTCATGAGTGTAGTATAATTTAAGGACAAGATCACCAATATTAAACATGTAAACTTTAACACATTTGTTAATTTGTTTGGTAATACATCCCTTGTACTAGTGATTATATTGTTAAAAAAATATGATGTTCATCAACAAGATCAAGAGCGTGAGGGTGAGATTCACATAATTATTCATAGGATATGATACCATGAAGAGATATATGGAGAGAAGGAAGCTCAAATTTTAGTGGAATAACTAATTCATAACCATAGACTAGAGATAATGGCATTACTCTAATGGTAGTACATATGCTAGTCTGATAGGCCCAAAGAGTAGGATAAAGATGAAGGTGTCAATCCATGTAAGTTTCATGAATTATATTTTGGAGAATTTTATTAATAATTTTGTCATTGGACTCAAATTGGTGATTACATTATGGATGATAAGGTGTAGAGAATTTGTTATTAATTTTAAATTTAACATATAGTTGTTTGACATATTTCGTTTTGAAATTACCATCATTATTAAAAATGATAGTATGAGGAACACCAAAGAGGTAAATGATTTTATTAATGAGGAATTTATAGATGCTTGTACCAGTAACATTAACAAGGGGCATAGCTTTGACCCACTTGGTGAAATAATCAATAGTTATTATTATAAAGACATGCCCATCTTGATATTGAGGTAATTTGTTAATGAGATCTAATCCCCACATGAAGAATGGCTATGGATATTCAACAATAAGAATCTTGACTAGAGGTGATTGAATTAAATCATCATGAAGCTAGTAAGTAGTATGAGTTTTAGCAAATTCGATGGCATCCTTTTCCAGAATGGGCCAAAATTATCCCGTATGTAGGCATTTATAAGTTATAACATGTTTACTATAGTGTATATTGTAAATAAACCCATGTGTTTATTCAAGGAGAGAAGGAACCTCATATTTCATAAAACAATAGAGAAATGTACCTTCAACATTATGATAATAAAGGATGTTATATCAAAATACATACTTAAAATCTTGTCTATAAATGTGAGTATTTTTGTAGGAATCGAGGTTGGGAGGATAAGTTTGATGTTCCATATATTTAATGATGTATTTATACCATAGGATTTGTTGAATGGTGAAATAATTGATGTGGTAGATAAGTGAATCAAGTGGTTGAATAGAGGATGGATATTTTATTATTGGGATAAGAAAATTAAGATCATAAAAAACATGGTGTGGATAAAAAAGAGATGCTGAAGAAGCAAAGGAATCAATGATAGAATTTTGATCTCAAGGGATAGGATAAATAGTGAAATAAATGAAATATTTTGTGAGAATAGTTTTATTTTTATTATAAAAAAAGATATTTTCACTTTTGATTTGGTAATCACCATTTAATTGGTGACAAATGAGCTGAGAATGACCTAAGGTATAAAGACATTAGATATCTAAATAAATAATTTTTCTTATGCCTAAGAGTAGAGATTCATACTCTACCATGTTTTTAGTGATGTAAAACATTAAATAGAAAGTTAAAGGGATGATTTTCCCAGAGGACTGGTAAGAAAGCAAATTTCCCTAGCTCTTTAAAGGCATTTAGCACCATCAAAGTGAAGGGTCCAAGTATCCTCATGTAAATAGATATTTATTTGAGGAAGTTATTTGATAACCAATTTTGGTTTAATAATATCAAGAAGGATATCTAATTCATAAATATTAATTTCTTCAATAATGAATTTACAAAAGTAATCTTTAAGAGATATGGCTTGGTTGAGACCTTCAATATAGATAATATTATAATTGAGAATACTATCTTGAAGGTGATGTATAGTGAGTACATGAGTTATGTAAATTTTATTAGCTATGATTTGTCCTTTGATAGATTTTTGAGTAACAATTCAGAGATCAAATTCCATAAGAAGGACGATCCACTTGCCAATTCTATCTCTAGGAAGAAAGGCTCTAGAGAAGAAGTGATGAAGGGGGTCAAAATGAATGATAACATAAGTGGTCTGATAAGGAATGTAATACCAAGTTTATAGCTAAAAAATATATGATGAGGTAAATGTATTTGAATTTTGTGTAACATTTCTCATAATCAATTAGGCCTCGACTGATATAGTATATGGCATACTCTCTTCCCATATCATCTTGTTGGGAAAGCATTACCCTAAATGATATGTCTGTGGAAGAAGTATATCGGATCAAGGTCAATGTTTTTAAGGAGGATGAAGAGTAGGTGGGTGAAGAAATTATTATTTCATTTTATCAAATGTTTTTTGAAAAGGATACATCCATTCTAAAACATTACCTTTTTTAGGAAGAGAATTGATAAAGTAGATACAATAAGCCATTTTGGGAATGAATCATCTAATTTCCCCAAGTTTACCAAGATAAGTGAAAATATTTAGAATGGAAGGAGGGATGGGTATGTTGATGATAACACTAATTTTAGTAGCGTCAACATTGATATCATGGAGGGAGACTAAGAATCCTAATAGTTTTCCAAATGTGACACCAAAGACACATTTATAAGGATTTAATCTAACTTTGTATTGAATAATATGGTCAAATATGATGGAAATATTGAAAATATAATTCTTGAAACTTTTAGACCTATCATGAGGTCATCTAGATATATTTTTATAATTTTATGGATAAGATCATGAAAAATACGAATCATTGTCCATTGATAAGTGGCTCTAGTATTTTTGGGGTTGAAGTGCATTTTAACATAGCAATAGGTTCCCCATTCCTTGGTGAATCTTGTCTTATGTTGGTATTCAAGAGTAATGAAAATTTGTTTATATCCTAAAAACCCATACATAAGACAACATTTCATTACCATTTGTGGAATCAATAATGGCATCTATTAAAGGTAGAGGGAAATTATCCTTACGACAAGTGAGATTAATATTATGGAAATAAATGCAAATGTGAATGACCATAGTGACTTTTTATAAATGGGAAAAATGTTAGAAACCAATTCATAATAATCCACTAGTTTGATAAGCTTAGAATAAATAAGTTTGATAATTTCTTTGTGACATAAGATAGAAACCTTAAGTGGAAATTTTCATTATTTTTTACACACATGTTTAGCATTAGGATAAGTGATGATATTGTACACCACAATGCCAGGGTAAATACCAAGAATGTCCTCATAGGACCAAGTGAATATATCACTATATTTATCAAAAAATAAGCTAAAGTTATCATGTTCAGTAGGTGAGAGTTCATGATAGATAATAACTCATCAAGGGCATGATAGAGTACCATATTTAATGCAAGTAATTTATTTGATAAGAATAGAATTACCATATTATAATTTGTATGGTTCATTAGGTAAAAAATAAATTGGATTAGTTTTAGGATCAATGCTAATGATGAAGCTCTTGAAACAAGGGGCTTTATTTTTTAAAATCCCAAGTTTGTGATGTTATCAAGGAAGTTGAGCTTCTCAAGCATGAAATAATTTAAGAATAGATTCATCATTGGTAAAAGTGGGAAGAGGACCATAATAATCAACAACTACTTTTAAGATAAAATTTTTTATTACCGTGGTGATCATATTCAAAATGTATCGAATGGACATCGGTGGCCTTAGCATCTAGTGTAATCTCAGGAGTAGAAGTAGATGGATCAGATTGGATTGGTGTGTCATTAGTTTCTTTAATGGGGGAAGAATCAGATAGAGTGATGGGATTTGTATGTGGTAAAGAAGATGTAGGAATACCAGAAGGTTTATAAGGTATGATTTGTTTTACCACCCAAGGAATATCAAGAAGTGGAGAATTAACAAGAGACACACAACCTTCAGGATCTAATTCATGATCGAAGGAAATGGTATAAACATCTCCATTTAAAGCATGCATTTGAGCTAAAGTTTTTAAATAATGTTGAACATCCAAGTCTCAAGATTGATCTTGGTCCATTATGTAGTTATCATCATAGGTTGGATAAATGATACACGCTTGGGATTTGAGGGAAGTCTAAGAAGGTGAATTCCCAATGTTACTAAATGTTAATGGAGACATGATAATAGGATATTGGAATAATTTTTCCACTCCATAATCATTTAAAGTGAAGGAATTTTATGGTAAAGAAGGATCTTGATCTTTGCATTGAGGGGGAAAATCAATGATCTCATCAATGAGATGAATAGTGTGATCATGAGGTAATAAAGGAGGAATTCACTCTGAGATATAAGGAGGTAGCTTGGTAGTATTGCAAGTATGTTTTAATTCATTAGATTGATAATCATCCAAATCAATGAGAGTGACTTGTAAGTAAGGATTGATGTTGATGAACTTAATTAAGGGAGTATTATTGATGGTAGGAATGGTAGGAATGTAATATTGAGATTTTGGATTAAGAAGTTAAATACTCCAAGGGTTTGGATCAGCCTCATGCTTATATTATTTACTATGATATAATAATTTGATGCACTGGCTACCATAAAAAGTGATAGCCCTCATTCTATGAGTCCAAAAGTGACCAAGGAGTATGTTATAAGATAGGGTAAAATTAAGGACAAAATTTTTAGTTTGAACAACCTTAATTCTGATTATTAGGGAAAGCTAAATACAACCAAGTGTATTTTGATTAGTTTTATCAAATCCATGAAATGTAAATTGTGTTTTATTGAGATGACCTTTATTATATCCAAGTTATTGGATGAGCCAAAAATATGTCACATTAATACTAGAGCCTTCATCAACTAAAACTTTATGGATAAGGGTAGTATTAATAGCTATTTTAATGAATAGTGGTAGATCATCAACACAAAAAAATATTTCATAATTAATCATGTCTTCTTTAAGAAATTAAATATAAGGCTTGGAAGAAGGACAAATAGTTTCAATGGTATGTATGTTGGTAGGTTTGAAGCTCCATAGGGGGTGGTTCTTCATCTATAGGAGATGGATATTTGATTTATTATAATTTTTACATAAGAAATTTGAGATGATAAGGGGAAGTATGAACTAAATCCATAAGTTGAATATTTTAAGGCATGAAGTTAAGTTCTTGGAGAAAGTTCTAATGAGATTTAGAAGAACCAGTGTGAGTTTTAGAAGGTAAGGTAGATTTTGAAGGAATAGAAGTGGATAGGGGTTTAGAATAAAGAGATAATTACTTAGGGGCTTCAAAATATAAATTAGTGGTTATAGTATATTTGAGAATTTGTTCCTCCAAAGATGGCTTCTTATATTTTGTGATAAGTTCTTTATGATCTAGTTTGTGATGATAATTGACCCTAGTTGTGTTAACATATTCAAATTTGTTATAATATTTGTCATAGTCAGCATCAATATCATAGCCATCCTTGGTAGTTTATTGATTATTAGTAGTGGGAAAATATTTTTGATTATTGGAAGAAAAAGCTTTGGAAACTTGTCATTTTTGAGAAGCAGTATTGTACTCTTGATGACAAAGGTTGATTATGGCTTCACGATTAAAGGAATAACCTAACATGTAGGAGATAATAAATTTAGCAAGCCCTCTATAAGATTCATGTGAATGACCAATAGCATCATGGAACCAACAAAATTGATTAGGGTTATACCATTTAGGAGGATTATTAGGATTTGTAAAGCATTTAGATGGTGGTAAAAATTGTTTCATTTTTTGCATAGTGAATAGATGTGAGAAGATGAGGGATTATTAGATTTGGCAACTCCTAGTTTGGTTTGAGGATTATTTTTGGTGATATAATTAGTAGATTTTTGAAAATATCCTTTAAGTAATTTGGTATTAGTTTTAAATTGCTTTATGAGAAAATATTGACATTTATCATGGTCAATATCTTTGTTAAGTGTTTGGGGAGTAAAATTTTGAACCTTATATTAAAGAGAAAGAGATATATTGGAAATAAATATTTTAAATAAATTATCATCATTCATGTCATGATAAACTATATGGGATATATATTTATATTGTTCAATAAAATCATCAGATGATTTGGTGGGAGATTGATTAAGATTGATGAAGTGGCTAAGGAAAATTTTGGGAAGGTAATTATGCTGAAACTCTTTAACTAAAGGATTTAATAAATCCTCAAGTTACCAATTGGAATGTTGGGGAGGTTGGTTGTACCATTCTAATACATTGCCAATAAAGGTTTTAACTAGAAGTTTAGTTATGGTGAAAGTATTATTTTGGATCCACTCTTTGTAAAGATTGCCAAAGGCTTTAACAAAGGATGTAGGGTTTTTAGTTCCATCATACTTGATAGTTGGAGATATATTTCCAATATCAATAAATATAGTGAAGGGAGCTAAAAGATCATTTTGGATATTTTTAAGCATTTTTTTATTGATGATAGGTTAAGGAATAACATTTCCTGAGGAATCTCTAAGAGGTGGAGGAATAAAATTGGGATTGGCTTGAGGATTGATAGCCTAAGGTTGATTATCCATATTGATAAAATTAAATTTTAGTTGTATCATTTGAGAGGTGTTAGAAGCTTCTATTATGTTCATTTTTTGTATGACTTGTGTAATAAGTTGAGTCATATCAATTAGTGGGTTTGTGTTTTTAGGAGAACTCCCTAAATTGGTATTAGGGGGAGGGTTATTAGAAGATGGATTATTAGTGGGATTATTAGATAGACTCATCTCAATTACTCCTACATTATGTCAAAGGGATTGAAGATGGGAATTGTCTTGATAAGTAAAAAAAAGGATCAGATCCATATACTTTAGATTGGGGTGTGATTTGAACCATGTTACAATCCATAGATGAAGGAGGGGAAGAGGTACTCAAAGAGTAAGGGTTTTATTAGGAGGAAAAGAGAGGGAGAAATTAATATCCCATATAGTACATAAATGGATTTAGGTTGTTCAAGAAGATTCTGATAGGGGAATTCATGATGACTTCAAAAAAATGAATAGAATACTAAGGAAAAATAGAGAACTAAGTCAAATAAACAAGATAGGTAACAAGAGTATAGAGTTGACTAGGTCGACCTAGTACTAAAAACTAGGGAAAATTGAGTTTGATAAGAGTATAGAGTTGATAGAGTTAACCTAGTACTATAATCTAATTTATAAAAGACATATAAGTTTAACTGAGTTGAGTTAGTACTATAAGTAGGAAGAAAAATATTTTGTAAGATATTGTGTCAAATAGAATAACAGTGTAAGGAAAAAGATTCAATGTGTTTTGAATTAATAAATGAAATGAAACACACAATAAATTGGATCAATGAGAATGATCTAATTAAGGCACACTATGTGTAGAAAATATGTACCAACACTAGCCAGTGTAAGTTTTTGCAATACAACGTACAATGTTCAAAGAACAAGCAGTCAACTAAAAAGTAAATGCTAACTAAATGGTCATCTTGAATGTTGTTATATTATTATAAAGTGTTATTTTAAGTGTGATAGGGAATTTGGATGAAATTAGGGAACTAGAAAGCAATTAATGGATAGTTTCAATATGTTTAGGTTGAAAGGGATCTATCTTTGCAATGGTATCAGATCAATATTGGGGCCTACCCACTCACTTCAAAATCCTATAGTGATAAGGGTGTCAGGGGGTTTCCAAATATATACCATTAGCCACATGTCTATATTTGTCTAGAAAACCAAGTTGGCTTCCCCCTTGGTGATGAAATCAAATTAGGTAGTCCTTGGATAGACAAATGTTTAAATGTGTGAAATTATGTGATTTGGTAGTGTGTGTAATAAAGATAAAAATAATAAAAATAAATAATATATTGAGAAACCACCTAATTAGACTATGTGATCTACTCTAAACATACAAATAATTGAATTTGAAAATGTGAAGTAATTACTAACATATAGTTATTAATTACCAATTTGAAAAATATTATAGAGTCAGTTCAGATGACAGTGTATGCAAACATTACAAAATAGAGTCAATAGTGTCACCACTATACTATAAAAGCTAGGGTCTTTAAGAAATAAGTCAACCAAGTCGACCTAGTCTTTCAGATAGAAGATAGAATATAAAACTAGGCCGACCAAGTCAACTTATTTTATTTTATGATTACAATTTTGAAGACTCCAAACTTTACCAAAATATAAATATAAGGAATAAATAAAATGAAAGAGAGAGAGAGAGAGAGAGAGAGAGAGAGAGAGAGAGAGAGAGAGAGAGAGAGAGAGAGAGAGAGAGAGAGAGAGAGAGAGAGAGAGAGAGAAATTAACCCCGGGCATTGAAAGATGTTGAGGAGTGTTTTTGATGAAGTGCTTTGAATATTGCTTTTAAATTCTACCAACTATGTTAACTTGGTCGACCCAATTTTGTAATTCCTTATTTGTTGAAGCTTGTCAAGATGACTATACTAGATTGGGTGAACTAATATAATATCTAGAAGCTATTTTTAATACTATATTTACATGTTTAACCTTATTTATTATTTTTGAGTTGAATAAGAGTACTGTGTTGATCTATTTGATCTAATACCCTATTTATGATGAAGACTTGCACAGAAAGAACATAGTCTTTTATGTGACTATGCGTTAAACCCATGCATAGAAGATAAAAAATATATTAGCCCTATCAACCTAGTATCTAAAATATATAAAAATATTTAATAAAATTATAGAAATTAAAAATGTGAAATAAAAATTGCAAGGGTTAGATTCACATCAAGTTCACCAGAATGTATACTATTAGAAATTCATCATATCTACAAATCAATCCTATCTCTAATAAGATAAATCCTACTTACACTATTTATTGGAGATAAATTAGATAATTAGTAACATGACTAATATGGGGATCTATTAGACTCAATTAGGGTATCTCTTACCATAATAAGATCACTAAGGAGAGTTCTAAAGCCTCCAATCATGCAAAATTATGAAATAACCCTAAGTCCTAATTTTACATATTCATTGTACTAATAGTAAGTAAAGCAAACAAATATAATCTAATGCTCACCAAAGCTTCTTACACAATATGAGGGTTAGTAAACAAATGAAAATAAATATGCATAAGAGAATACTATTTAATCTATGTATATGTAAGACCCTAATGCATGTAGAACAAGAGTAATGTTATTTAAAATCCATTACTTATGCTACTTCTATCTACCAAAGAGAGGAGAAAAGTTAGATATACTTACCTAGAAGATGAACCCATCGAGACTCAATCTCTCCCTTAGACAAAAGGTCTTCACAAGAGGATTTTTTGGTTTGTAAGGATTAATAATGAAGTCCAAAGCATCCAAGACTTATGTATAATATTAGATTCTCCAAGTAGAAACCCTAAGCTAAGACTCCTCAAGTAGAATGGTAGAATGCCATATTATAAAAAATTACAAATGAATAATAATGCTTTATGTCTCTCTAATAATGGTGGAATGGATGTGTTTATATAATCAAATATAACCCTACACACTTCCAAATGTTTTTGATGATAGGGTCAACCTAGTTGACCTAGTATCTTTATAGATAAAAACTCATTAGGTCTTAGACTAGGTCAGCAAGGAGTTGACCTAGACTTGAAATGAGTTTCACCAGTAAGATTAAAGGTTGAGCTAGTTGAGCTAGTCATGTAAATTTTCAAAAGGTGTTTTAGGTTAGGAAAAAAGGGTATTAAAGGTGGTAAAAGACCAGAGGAGTGTGAAAAAGAGGAGTAATAACTTAGTGGAATGTTTTTAGGAGTTAGTTGGATTGGTAATAAGTGATAATAAGGGATAAAAATCCTAAAAAGCACCAATGTTCTACCCACCCCTTTCTTTGTGTACCCCTTAGGGCATGCATTCAAAGAGATTGAGACTCAATGGGTTCCCACAAGATAGAAAGCATCATTAATTTATAACATGTGAGAATATTATGTGTATACACTAATAAAATTACCAAATATGAGGCTTAATTATAAATATTCATCTTGTATTTCAATGGAATATTAAACATTTTTTCATATACAGTGATTCACAAATGATTATTAATTTATAAACTAGTCAATACCAAACTAAGGATGAAATGCTTGTGCCTTACACAGGAATGGTAGACATATTTAATCTCAAATTTTAGGTCATCCAAATTGAACATGTCCCTTGATGTAACAAAAAGTCCACTAATACTATGGATACAATTGGATCCATGATCAAAATATCTCATACTATCAAATAATATCAATTCTTAATTGAAAACTTATTAATTCTAGCATGCAACTATTTAGACTCTGTAATGATACATGTCATTATTGATCCTAATTCCCCTTTGTATGAAACCTATCACAAAATTATACAAAATATTTTATCAAAACAACCTCCTATTATACCTTACTTTGTAACACACTCTATCACATGGGTTTTGATGAAGCCTTACTTCATTGTTTAAATTCAAGAAAATATGACTTAACACTTAAGGAAGTTCATAATGGGATTTGTGGGGCCCACACTAGTAGTATGGTCTTAGCCAAAAATATCCTTTATACTTATTAATATTGGAGCACTATTGAATTATATGTATGTGCCTATGTCAATAAATGTGTGGCATGTCAAAAAAAATTGACCTTATTCATGTTCTAGCATAGGTGCTTCAACTAGTTACAACTCCTTGGCCATTTTATACATGGGACATTGATCTCATAGGAAAAATTAACCCCACCTCTTCAGATCACCATAAGCATATCCTCACCTCTAATGAATATTTCACTAAGTGGGTGAAGGCAATCCCTCTCAATTATGTGAATGGTAAGCATATTTCAAAATTCATACCAAACCAACTCATTTATAATTATATCATTATCCAATAACATATTAGTTAATGACATGTCCTTTAGAAATAATGGCATTGTATCCCTCTACTCATAATATCATATTAAGCAAAAAATTTCCACTCTGTATTACCCCCAAGGTAGTAACAAAGTTGTGGCATCCAGTAAAATCATTGCCAAAATTTCTAAAAAGATTGTCAATGACACTATTTACAATTATCATTTGAAAATATTCCTAGACTTTTGGTTATACCTCACTAATGTCTACATGCCCACTAATTCAACACTCTATTCCCTAGTCTATATTTATGAATAAATCCTTCCTATATATATTGAGCTTACCTCCTTTAGTATTTCATTATAGGACATTCTTGATGAGGAAGACTATTTATTTTCTAGATTAGTAGAGCTAGAGCTCTTAGACAAGAAATGGCTAGCCACACTTAATAACCTCAAATAATATCATAATTAGTTATGTTAGGGTTATAAAAAGTAAATTATCTCTATAGAATTTTAACCTAGTGATTTTGTCCTAAAATAAAACTAAAAGGACACTAATGTTGTGCAAGCAAGAAAAGGTAAGTTTGAACCCAATTAGTTGGGCCCCTTCATTATAATAAGTATTTATGGATTTGGTGCACATAATATGGATACTCCATAGGGATATGAATTAGATGAGATAATGAAATTTATGCATCTCAAACATTTTTATGCTTTAAATTCCAAGCTCATATTAATCAGTGTCCCTACTTGGGGATAAAAATAATTCTCAATTTTGTGTATTTTCTCATTTCCACCCATTTTTGGGTGCATATTTTCATTATTTATCTCCCCTTTTCCTACTAACACCTTGAAAGGATTATTATCAAATAGTCACAACATGTGAATCCAAATAAAAATTTAGTAGGATCATATTAGAGTTCCATAATGGTTTTGTGTTAGAAAATCTTTGGAGGTTAAATGTCATGATATTGAATGTCATGATTTTTATAATTATCTAAATTTTATAGCTCCATTGAGTTCCTATCCATTATTATTTAAATTCCCTCATTTCATTCCTTCAGATCATGTTTTTTTGTTTCAAGAGAATTTGTATGTTATTCAAATTTGTTATTGAATGATGCTCCCTAATTTGTTCATTTATATATGACCCTTTCACATTTCATGTTTGATGTTAAGTCCTTACAACTATCATCATTCTTAATTTTGATATCTTTTATTGAGGCTATAATTTACCATATATTGTATATTATTTTGTAAAAATACTCTTTTTTATATCTTATTCCATAAAATACTTAAACATCCAAATAGTACCTTAAAAAAACCCTAAAATTTTACACAATTCAATTTAAAAAAGTTTCCCAATATGTGCCCATATTTAATATGATATAATTAACTATTTTTCATCATTTTATTCAACTTAGATTTCCATTCACTTGTATCTAGGTGTAACATACTAATGTCCCTCATAAGTGATTTCATCTCATCATGAGATGACATATCAAAAGTGGGATCAGTTTTTCTCTTCTACACTCTCACCATTTTCCAAGTTAGTTATTCATGCTTTCACTATTTTGTGAATTAAACCACCCAATATCAATATTTTTTCCTTTTATAATCATACTCTTAATATTATGCTCCCAATTTTTGTCAAACTATAGTGGCTTGAGTTCCAATTGTACTATGTATATAGCACTTTGTTTTTGAGAAAAAATCATCCATACTTTATCCTATGATCTCACTATTTTGTGAGCATATCCCTATCCCTTCCCTCTCGATTTTTAAAAGATCATTCTATATACTGTCTCACTAGTTTGTGATACCATTTTTACTTATCTTATATAATCATCCTTCTTTACTTATCATCACTTTTCTTATTTCCTAATCCCTAGGAGAAGTACATTTTACATGAAGTCCATGGGGCTATGTAGACAACATACACTTGCATGTGTATTTAGAGTCATCTCAATCACCCTTTCATTATTATTATACTCCCCCTCTTAAGTCATGATTGTTTTATCACACCATTGGTTTCAAGAGTAATTCCTTATTACTACACACACTCATTTACTAATTGAATGTTTGTTTGATTTTGCTTATGTGTTTGTGTGTTTTTTTTTAAATTTATTTATGTGATATTTTTTTACTTCATTACCTTAGTTTGGCCTCACTTTAGTAAATTATGCTTTCTAATTCCAGTCTTGATTATTCATATCAACATTTTAAGTTGTGAACATTTGTATCAAAATTAAAATTGATTTAAGTGTATTAAGTTTTACATTTTAGAATTTACATAACTTGTATTAATTGTATTCATTTAAAATTTAATTAAAATTTTTCACTTTGAAAAACAAATGTTATCATGATGAATTTATATATTATGATTCATACTATCATTTTCAATATTAAAAATAAAGTATCAAAGGTCTAGCCACACAATAATGTCAAATCAACTATTTATCTATGTGATCAAATCATAATACAATAACAAACTAATGATAATCATTAATATCCATTTTAACCCACCCCCCCCCCCCACCCACCCAACCCACCAAGATGAATATATAACCTCAAATTAAAAAACCCCTATGACATTACATGTTTTTTATTATTCTCTGAAGGATAAATTCTAGCTTTGGTGTCTATTGTATCCTCTCATTCTTTCAATTCTCTTAATTTTTTCCCCTCTTGAGATTTTTTCAATACTCTCATTTAATCATTTCATGGGTCCACTCATCCAAAATATTATATGAATCTCCCCTTGAGATGGCATACATGGTTGACAAAGGGCCATTTTTAGACATATTTGAACCTATTTACTAACACATTTAGAAAAACATCAAATTACAACATCCATTATTTTATTATCTAATTTTTCATCCATTCATTTTAGCACTTTTTATTAGTATTTGAGAAGATGTTTCTTCTTCTATCTTTCAAAACCTCCTCAAATAGGTAGAAAATGTAGACACTCCATTTTAATCACTTTCCTATTAAAATTGTAAAACAAAATGACTTCCCACAAATTTTACATGAACTGGTCTAATATTATCTATTCATCCTAATTTCCTCTATGTATATAATGTAATATTTATAATTCACCTAGGGAAATCCCTAATTAGGGTAATTAACCATACTAGATCATTAAAATTCCTCTCTTATCATGTTTCTAGTCATTACTAGTCATCTCCCTTTCCCTCATTAATTAATCATTTCCTCTTATTCAATCAATTCAACCAAATTCATGCTCATATCATTTTAATTAAATTAATACCTTTTGATTAGTTTAATTAATCCTTACTCTAATTGTAAATCTCATGAAATTGGAATTTCTAATTTCATTTAATTCAATTTTTCCCTTTTCCACTTCATGTGAAGAACTCTCCAAGGAACATTCTCCACCCTCCATCTTGGAGACAAGATAGAGGGCCCTCATTTGACCTTATAATATATTTTTGAGAAGTATTTTACACCCTCAATCTTAGAAATAAGATGGAGGGATCTCATTTCATATCTCAAGATATTTGTGAGGGTAATTCTCCACCCTCCATATTTCATGCAAGATGGAGGGCTCATACTAATCCCATTGGGATATTTTGAGGAGCATGTTCTATCCTTCATCATAGAAAATATGAAAGGATAATATTGGTGATAAATTTCATGATCCATGTGATTCCTTATGGTGAATTTTACACCCTCCATATTGAGCGCAATATGGAGGGCTGAAATTCAGTCTGTTTACCTATAAATAAAGGGTCACCCCTATTCATATTATATGTTCATTATTTATATTGAAACTCTCAAGTTTTTAGATCCACCTTGTGCATCAATTCAAATTATTATTAAGCTATTATTTAAATTTTTAAAAGGGAGATTCTCTACTCTTCAAATATGACATTGATGAATACACTTTGATACTACATTCAAAGAAATATTCTATTTGAATTTAGTAAGACAAAGAACTTGTAAAGGAAGATATTATTTTCATGCTTTTATCTTCATATTTGGTTTTATATTCATCCTTACTTTGGATCACTAGGTTCTAGGATTGAGGTAGTTTGTTTAATTTCTTTGATTTCGGCATTTCACTAACCAAATTAACATTAAACTTTTCTAATCATATGGATATAAACTCTTCCTAATGTCACCACTTTGAATACCCTAGTGGCGACCCCAAAAATGAATATAATTATGTGAAAAATTCAAATGATTCCTAGCCTTGTAATACCAATGGTTACTCATATAATATTATAGGTTGATAAAAAAAATTACCACTATGGTTATTTTAGTTACCATCACTTAGGTTACTCCAATCATGGTAACCTAGAAGAAGAAAAAGGTATCTTTCATTTTGCACTTAGTTAAAGTTTTATTTCCACCATATTCCCTACCATAATTACCATAACTCTACCTTATCTAGGTAAGAGGTCTAAGAAGAGACAAAAGGTAAACTCATCTCAGCCTTTTATTCAACTTGTTCCTCCCATTTATCCCTAGTACTATTTTTATATCACTTTTAACCTCCAATGATTCAACTTTAATGATATTATTTACTCATTCTTATTTAATATCCTATTATGTAGTTCCATTGGCCCATAGGTAAACCTAACCCATGATCAATGGTTTGCCCAATTTTCACCTTATAGATCCCCATTTAGATTTCCTCATTTTTCTCCCTTGCCCCTGCTCATTGAATCATTTCCTTATTCCTTATTTTGGATTTTTCCATTCCTCCTCTAACTATATCTCCACCACACACACACACACACACACACACACACACACACACACACACACACACACACACACACACACACACACACACACACACACACACACACACACATATATATATATATATATATATATATATATCCTTGACATCCTTCCTTTAACCTCTTCCACCTCCTTGGGATTTAATATAGGAATAATCTAAGTTGGGACCTTAACACTAACAAAATCATAAAGACCATAAATGGTTTATTAAGGTGACCTAGATGTATAATCATAGTTTGATAGAGTGATGAGGAACATGAATAGGGCTATTACATATACATTTATTCAAGAAGGAACTAGTGGAGTGGAGGATTGAACAATATCTCTTCTCCCTCACCAAAGTAAGAATTACAAGTGGAGAATATATGGTAGCAAAAAATCTTTCCTCAATGCTTTATGCCATGAATTACCTCATAGAGAAAATGATGCAAGATATTATGGATTAGGTAAAAACTTTGGAGTCTTTGATACAGAGCACTATCCTTATAGGATTAGTTAGAAAAGTGGAGAAAGATCTCACCCAATTGTTCATCATCATTGTGGAAGTAATAAAAGGACTTTATAAAATCAAATGGATCCTTCAAATCACACAAACATATTAGGAAATCATTATCTAGGTGGATAATAAGTGGCATAAGTTCATTGATATCATCAATATGGGGGTATTCTAATAATTGAATTTTATGCCCTTTATAGACTTAGACCTATGCCAAAACTTCATAAGATCTATGATAACATGCATTTAGGAATGGTTGATCACAACCCAAGTGACCATCAATCAACTAAAGGAAATTAAGGACCAAATCCTTACTTATTTCAAGAATGTTAACATTTTAGTTCTCTTCCACCCTAATGGTACCATACTTGGAAGGGATGAAATTGGTGTCCACTTGCCACACCTAAATGAGATCATGAAGAGAAAAGTATCAAAATCTTACAATGTAGGAAATAAATCTTTCTTGAACTTAGCCACATAAAATCATGACAAGCAATAATAATGTCCAAAAAGTGAAGGTATCCTTAGATTCCCCACTCAAGGATCTTGAGAAAATGGTGACTCGAGTCGAGGTCATATTTTTAGAGCCACCTGTAAAGTTGTAGAAGATCAACCATGAGGATAATATCATTAATCAATCATTGGTGACTCAATAATTTCTACCAAAGTGGTTGGGAAGTATCCCACCTCCAACCTTATCTTAGTTCTCTCTTAGTGAGCCCTAGAGAATCCACTCTATTTATTTTTAGTTATGGGATATTTTGATATAATTTATTTTTAACTATTTTAGGCAATGATGGACCAAGATGGGACTCATGATATTATGAGATGATCCCATTCTTATTATATAAATATTTTGTTGTATTATTTTGAATGGGTTGACTCTATTGTAAAATTTGTTGTGGAATTTATTTTTATATATTAATATGTTTGATTCATGGATGTATTTCATTTCATTTATATTTTAATGGATTAACAATAATTATATGATAGTTAGTTGTGTTTTTATTCAAGATTATTGTGTTAATAAAAATAAGTGGTATCTATTATTATTGAACTATTTCATTATTTCATCTCATTTTGAATCTGTTAGGAACTATTTATGATTTACAATAGGTCCATTCAAATTTACCATTAAAATAATCTCTAAATCAACCATTTCCCCTTTCCCTTGAATTATTTCCCTATGTGACTAAAGATTGATCCATCATGAAATTTGGCATACAGTGGTATATTATAGATGACATCAAGGTAAAAATATTGTCCTCTTTTAAATAATTGAATATTTTTACCTTGTGTATAATGGGAACATGTTTATTCTTCTCAAGATATTAATAATTTTATATATTATGCATATTTCTTAACACAAGATTGGTGGGATTAGTCAATGAAGTATTGTACATAAAAGTATATCACAAAACCTTGTGATGGTACTATAGTGTCATATAGCTACATATGTTGTTAATTGTATTGATTACACCTTGTGGCATCCCATGGAAATTAGACCATAAATGTATATGCATGAGGATGATATGTGTTTATTGATATTTTGTATTGTATTTAGTCTTATCAATGAATTTTAATAATGGATATGAAACTAATATATCAAACTAAAGATTATATAGATATATATACTTGAATTACTCCAATGTTTTATTAATGACAATTGAATTGCATGACATTATTCTATGATTTGTAGTATCTCATAGAGAATTAGACAATAAATGTATACACATGAGGACAATATTTATCTTTTAATATTAAATTTTTATTATTGTATTTCATCTTAAAAATTAATTTTAATAATGGAGATGTTTCCAATAAATCAAATTGATCATGATATAGACATATATAATAAACTCGCTTCAATGGTGTATTAATGAGAATTAAATTGTGCATCCTTATTTTGTAACACAATATAGGATCAATATTCTTTTATTATTTGGAATGGATAATATCCATTCTAGTATTTTTAAAATTTTATATTATCATTATGTTAGAATTTAAAATGTTCTAATTATTATTCCCACCCTAAACTATAAATTATGTCCATTCTACACAATCAGTTAAGCCCATTCCACACAATCAATTAAGAATATTCCACATAAGGTAGGATCAATATTATAGTAATAATGTTGTACATTGGAATACATTTTAATCCTTTTTCAGATAAGATAGGATGAATATTATTATCTTATTCTTAATTAATTTAAACACAAATAAAAAGTGGAATTTTTAAGTGTATATAATGGTAAAAGACTTTATTTTAATCCTATTTAAATTTTAGATTAATTTTATGGTTTTCATGGTTATATTAATTTTTTTTTAAATAATATCTAAATTTTCTTTCAATTCTAACATGTATTACTCAATTTTTTTTTCCACCTTGAATTTATTAAATAATAATAATTTAAAATTCTAATTATTTAAAAAAACTATCCAAAGGAAAATAATGTGTGTCAAATGTTAAAATGTTCCCAAAATTGAGGATAAATACACTTCATTGGTATAAATATTTATTTCAATAATGGAATCATTCAATGAAAATTAATCTCACATTCATTATAGATTTAAAATTAGGATGAGATTTAAAGCTTTCTTTCCTTAGTGGTTATAATATTTCACATTGGTTTAGTTTCTTAAAAGCTTGCAAATTATGTTTAAATTTTAGTAATATTTTATACACAAGAAGAGTATTAATAATTAATCTCAAATCTAATAAATGTGTAAATTTTATAAGAATATAATGGTTAAATACTAACAATCTTATTCCAATTTAATTTTTTAATGAATATATGAAATATACGTGTCAAAATAATTTCTAAAGTAATTTCATTATAGTCACATACTTTTTTATTGGTACTTATAATGATCTTAAATAGACATAAAAAATTTGTGGATGTTTAAAAAATATTTTATGTAGGTATTACACTAGATATTAAAATAATTTATAGCACATGTTGAATAGGTATAATTGTCAAATCAAGTCATATTGACAAGCCCTCCTGAACTGACAAATATAGTAAAAATATAACACAAATCATGTTATAGTTAACAATATTAATAATTTTTAAATCAATATTTATGTAATAAGTTTAGTATAGGGTGTTTTTCAAAATTTAAAATTGGATCAGTAGTTGATGTATCAAGTATATTTCATGTTTAAAAATTTTCATGCTGTGTGACATTTTCTCATAGTTAGATGCATTATAATTTTTGAGTATTGAAAGAATCAGTTTTACTTTCCTATTTAATATTTTGAAATAAAATAAACCACATGAAATAAATATATATAATTTAATTTATTCAAATTTTGATGATGACACTGCATGAAATGAGAGTGTACTAGAATAAAACCCATAAATAGATAGAGATAGTCAAGTTTTAGGGATACCAATATCTATTTGGGAGACTATTAACACTAAATATTAGTGGAGATAGTAATATTTTAGGTATAATGGTAAACATCCTAGAGACTATCTAAAATAAATATAGATAAAGATAGTCAAGTTTCAAGGATACCAATATCTATCTAGGTGTTTATCGACACTACAGACAGATAAAGATAGTCAAGTTTTATGGATACTAGCATCTATTTAGAAGCCTATAAAAACCATATTTAATGAATTAGGATGAATAATATTTAAATGACATAGATAGGAAGAAATATCACATTAATTTTTTTCCTTTAGTTATAAAGAAGAATAAATACAACATCAAGCTATGTTGGCATATTGAGGAAGAACTACAACATCTACAATCAAGTTTTAAATTTTTTATGTATATATTATTCCTTATTATTTTAAAATTAATTATATATTCCTCCTTATATCTAAAAAATATAAATTGCATTTAGTTTTCTAAATTCAAATGTTAATTATAGTTAGATCATTGAAGCATTGGTTTCCTTTATATAATTTAAATTGAGTGTAACATTGACATAAAAAATGAAAATTATAAATACATGTGTAAAATACTTGTAATATCATTATATATGTAATATTAATAAGATGTCTGATATTTTATTTTAATGAAAAAAATCATAGACTAAGTCCTTATGTAATCACTTTGTCAATCCCTTTCTCACTTCCAAATTTATTTTCCAAGTCTAGTTAGAGTCTTTTTTTTTGTAGATGTAGGTTTCATGCAAAAATAATTAGTATCAAAAACTAATAAGTCCTTATGTAATATCCTTTTAGGTTATTTATAAATCTTTAATTTTATTTCCACTAGCTTGATTCTATCTATATGTAATTATCATACCACAAAAAAATAATTATCCAAAAGTGACTCCTTTCTACTTCATAAATTTTTCCTCTAAAAAAAAGGAATATAAAATTTTAAAATCATTACTATGAAATATTATGTATTTTTTAATTTGATAGGGTGAAATTATAGATTTTATATGGATCTAGTAACCATAATTTTTACACAAATATTAAACACTAAAAAAAATTAAACACCACAAAATAAGCTAGTCTTCTAGACTGAACCAAAAAATAAACTTATTATAAAAAAACTCTTAAAACCCCATAAGTCCCAAAATAAAATTTAGCCAAAACCATATTAGAACATAGGTAAACATTCCAAAAAAAATATTAATTAGTAAAATATTATGAAATATCCTCCTTGTGATAATTTAACTTATTTTAACTTTTCATTCATGTTTATATGCAAAATTAATTTTATATGAAAAAATAGTTATTCTAAAGTGACTTGATTTTGACAATAATACTTATTCCTCTATGAATGTGCACTAATAGATTAAAATGAGATATTTATGTTTATTGCTACCAAATTAAGTATTTATTAATAATTAAAGGCATATATTATACACAAGGTAATATGATTTGATTCTTAATGGATAAAACTATTTTTAATCTATTTAGAATGAGCACAATTACCTATTACACATAGATATTGTAATATTTTTTTATTATTATCAATTAAGAATCCAATGAAATTTGAATATGTATCATGGGCATGTGCCCATGACTCCACATTATTAAATCAATACTATTAATAAGATTCAAATATGCCCATTCTACACAATAAATTAACTATATTATGGACATATAAGAAGAACAAATCATCTTACACCCCATTATACTAATATATTAATAGTATTTTCAGAATATTTCTAATTAAGAATCCAATATTTATATATTGTGTAAAATGGGCATGTGGCCCTTACACATAATCCATGACTATTGGATTCTTAATTGATAATGTTGTACTTACCTTAATAGTGTGAATGGGCACATGCCCAAATATCTAAAAAATTAAGTACATCATCAATTAAGAGTCCAATAGTCTTTAAATGTTTAGGTTGTTCTATTCTTAATTAATGATGTCATTATTATCTTTTCAAAAAAAGCATGTGTTCATTCTATGTAAGTAATTAATATCATGAAGATTCAGTAAGAATTGATCATATTATACCCCTTTCTACACAAGTCCAGTATAATAAGAACATTATCAATTAAGAATCCAATATTATTATTTTTTTCAGGGGCACATGTAGATTATGCACAAGTGAATACTATTGGATTTATTAATTATTAATGTTCTTATGTAAATTTGTGTAGAATGGGCATGTGCCCATTCTACACATATTAATACCATTTTATTAGTAATTGATGATGAGAATGGGCATATTCTACACAAGCTAACAATAATATGGGAATTAGGAATGAAATCATTTCTTGAATGTTTTTTATGAAATGCTCATCTCTAAAGCTATATCAATAATTAATACTATAATAGTCTATAATGGATATGATGCCTAGTCCATATAATTTAAAATATGGGGTTTTCTTTTTGATCCTGGATGCTATTGTGGACAAGGTGGAGGACCAATTGTAACACTCTTTGCTAGCCAAATTTATTGGATTTCAACCTAGCATTTGAAGATTTAGAACCTAGATGGAAAGGAATTGGAGGTTGAGATACTCAATGGAAATTACAATAAAGTCTAGAAATTATCTCCTCATCACTTTTTCCAACAAATAATATTTGTTAAGAACTCTTAGGGAAGTTCTTAGATTTATGGGCATAAACTTTATCTCTATCTATAAATGTATATTGGTCCTATATCAAGATGAGTATTGATTTGAGGATTTTCTTATCTTTATTCCTCTCTTAAAACTCTCACTTGAGTTGTGTCATGAATAAATTATTTTGGGGATAGCTAGGGCTTTTAGTTTTCTAGTAGCAATTGATATAGCTACTTGGTATAAGTGAACACTCTCAAAGGCTAGAGTTAAGGTATTGATATCACACTCCAAATGAATTACAAAGACTATTTTACTAAGGTCAAAGGATGGATTGTAGAGGCAAGAATTTAAAGTGGATGGATTTCCAGGACCTTGTGAGTTTTGTTCCCATATTGAACACTTGGGGAATCCTTAATCAACTATTAAACTTCACTTTGGTAATAAGTAGCTTCCAATGTCTCTAAGGCACTCCTTAGGATATGTGAATAATGTGGACTATAAGGACTCTCCTTTATTAGAATTTGATTTGATTCTAAGGTTCAAGGATAATGGTTGGCTAAATCCTTAATAAAAGTTAAATGAAAATTTTAGGGATTTTGATGGAAGGTTCAATAGAGGATCGAGTTCACTCATATCTATCAAACAACTAGAGGAATCAAGTAATCACAAAGATAGTGATAATATTGGTTTGCTAGTTCCTATAAAACCTATTATGATGATGCAAAACCCTTCTCCATCTATAATGCAAGGTGTCCTACCCAAATATAAGATAAGGGGATTATTGAATTCTAACCCCATTCCACATGATTAATAATATTCATTCATTGTTCTTAAATCCCTCTTGGATGTCAATCTAGCCCATTAAAAGGTCCTCCCACAATTATTAGACTATAAAGTCTTCCCCCTTAAAAAATAGGAATGGGGTAATTCACGATCACCTAGTTCTTGGTTCCAACATAGAAATCACATTCCTAGTAAAGGGATAGTATAATATAGTAATGAAAAGAACCAATAAGGAAGGCCACCAAAACCTAAAAAGAGAGCTCAAGATATGGAAGAGGAAATTGTGAAGGTCACCTAGATTACCCTCCTAAAAAGGAAATCACCTAACTCCTAATGGGTGGTAAATTCTCTTCAATCAGAGTGGATACACATGTCTTTACTTAAGAACTGATTTGGTTGGGTGTTTAGGAACCTATGTGTTTTCCTTCATTATAACTTAGGTAGATTTTCTCTTTTATATCCATTTGGATTTTTTTTCATATTATCTAGTTGTTTCACTACCCATTATTGACTTGGAACTTCCTTCTCTTCCCTTTAACTAGGATCTCCTTGTGTTTAAATTTCACATGACCAATTAGATATTTTGACCATTTTTATTGGAAGCATTTATTTTTTTATACTCTAGATTGAAGTATTATAAAAATCCAATTTTGGTAGTTTATATTTGATCACATTTTTTATTATATTTTACCTTTATTTCTTTAAACCTTCTCCCTTACGATATTTTTACTACCTTTTTCTTACCCCATTTAATATAATGATGTTAAATCCCCTCATCAACTTGGTGGCCATCACCACTTAATCACTACCTCCTTCACTTGGGTTTTCATTCACATAGGTGTTCTTGTCATGATTACATTCTCAATGGCCATTTATTACTACTAGTCCCTTTTTGGTTTAAGTGTTTCTCATGGATTCCTTTCTTGCCACTTTTCTCTTTTTCCTCCATGATTTGCATTATGGTTTGTGCCCCTGATATCTTTTTTTTTATGGATTATCTAAAATATTCCTATTGGACCAAGAAAGGAAAGGATGTTAGATCCAAACATGAATCCCATGAGGGGGACACATGTAAACTAGGATTATGGAGGATTTAGCCCTAGTCTTACTCATAAATTAAAAACAACAATAATCTAGTTTGGAACATCCTTGAGAGATGGGGATTGACTGAGTTTATGTTGGAAACTATTAGGAATGATCTTATCTTGTCAAAATATTTTGTTACAGCATACAAGGATAGACTAGTAATCATGAGAGGTATGAGAATGAATATTTCTAAGGAGTTCATTTTTTATTTATGAGACTATTTCTCCATGAGCTAAAATACTATAAAGATAAAACTATGAAATATTAATGGGTCTCTAAATTTTTCAATTCGAATGAGAAAGTGAAAGAGGTCATCTACTAATCTTCTAGATACCTAGCGTAAAGTGTATAAATAGGTAATGATATATCTCATTTTGGAATCCAATTTTATCTTGGTTTATTCACACCATTTCATGTTGCCAAACCACTTCAAGGACATTTATAAAACTAGTATTTCTTTATTTCTATTATTCTCTTGAGGAATCTATTATAGCCTTTAAGATTAGGAACAAAGGCTTTTGCTCACCAAACCTTATTCTCTTAACCTTCAAAGATTCATCTCTAGATAAAATTAAGGTGATGAATCTAACCCTAGTTTATAGATTAGTTTCAAAAAAGTCCAAAAAAATATATAAAGGATAAATCTTGATCATTGATGGTTTAATGACGACTAAAGCTAAAGTTAGTAGGTTAAGAAAGAAGCTATTTGTAGAACCTAGGGATTAGAAAGAGTTGGTTGATGAGGAATTTGGGACTTAAGTGTTAGATGAAACCTTGTAATAACTCTAAAACCTAATTTGGAATCCCTAGAGTCCCATGATTAGGAGACTATTGTTCTGGTGATGAGTAGTTCACCAAGAGAAAGATTAGGTTCCCTTGAAATTGGTTTCAATAAAAAAGATCTAAAACTTAGGATTATGAGAAAGGAAATTAAGTAAATTTGGGGGGTCTTGTTCCTAATAAATTTCATGATTGTTAAGGATGGATTTATTTCTACTAATATCACTCCTTAGACGAAATAATTACAAGACTCAGAGGACCTTCATATTTTGGGCTTTACTAGGTGATATTCAAGGGTGATTGGTTATTCTCATCTAACCCCAAATAGCACCCATTATCTCTCTAGTGTTGAAGGAATAAAACACATATGCATATAAGGTCTTGACGCTAGGACTCGGGGGAAGGAAAATAAGATCCCCCTATAGGTTATTTAATGTCCTACTTTAGCTTATTCTATTTGATAGGTCCTTTTTTATTTCATTAGTTTTTTCGTATCCTTCTCATTTCTAGATGGGTCCTTTTTGTTTCATGTTTTTTGGATTCTTTCTTTATTTGGTCATATTGTGCCCCTATTTTTTCCTTTTAAACCCTCATGGATACCCAATCCTCTTACTATGTCCTAGGCTAGTTTCCACACTAGATCAAGGAGGGTTTACTTTAATCTAAACACTATTATGAGCATTGAATAAGAAGATTTTGTAATATGCACCATTATACAAAGGATTTTATATTGGGAATACTATAAATTAATAATCCCATATTTTTATCATATGTATAAAGGGCATATGCCCATTTTACACAAGCTGATATTATTAGATTATTAATTGATAATATTCTAATCTTTTTTAGAATGTGTAGGTGCCCATTATAAAAATGAAAAAAATATTATGTGTATTATACACATTAATATTATATTAATAATATATTACCATTCATTAAGAAATTTTTTAATAATTCAATCCTGCATATTCATGTGCATTCCCATTATAGTTATGGGTTTAACCCATGGCACACTTTTTTAATTTTTTATAATCATATAATATCATACTTATCCACTAAATTTAATATATAAAAAATTAATGTCTTCATCCTACATGTTAAGAGTCATACTTGGTTTGCCACTCGAGAAAAAGTGATCGATCAATTGGTGTGAATTCCACAAAATGTGGCATTATCAAAATATGTGTTGTGGGTGTTGAGAATGTCAAGACAAAATTCTATGACTATATTAATGGATATATTATTTCCCTTTATACATAAGTATATTATACTAATAATATTATCAATTAAGAATCTAATATTTCTATTTTGTATAAAATGGGCATATGCATATTATACACAAATAATGATTGTTGGATTTCTTATTTGATAACATTCTTATCTAATGTGCAAAATATGAATTTATCCATTATAAATAAATTAAAAATATTGGATTCTTAATTGATGATGACATTTTTATCTATTTTAAAATGGTCATGTGTCCTATTTTATGCAAGCTAACAATATTATGAACATTACTAAGATATGTCCCTTTCTACACAAGTCTAGTATACTAAAAACATTATCATTTAAGAATACAAAAGTTATATTTTAGGTATAATGGGCACTTGTAGATTTTATGCAAGTGAATACTATTCGATTTATTAATTGATAATATTTTTATCTAAATTTGTGTAGAATGGGAACATTAAGATTCTACACAAGCAAAGATTATTTAATTTCTTAGTTGATAACATTCTTATTTAATGTGTAGAATAGGCATGTTCCCATTATACAAAAAGCTAATAAAATTATGAGCATTGGGAAAAATGTGATCATACTATTCCCCATTTTACATAGATCTAGTATTTTAATCCAATACTTGTTGACATATTTTAAACCACTTCACTTTCCCCATACAAGATATTAAACAACAACATGCTAGTACACACCACTTATTAGAATATCTTCATCATTAAGGAATTTTTTTCCTATTTATTTACCAAAGAGGTCCACAAATGGGAAAAACCCTAACTTGGTCATATATTTATGAAATATTTAACCTCTAATGGTAATGAGCTCATCTACATATGTTAAGTTAATTAAAATCTAAGTTGATGGTATGAGACCAAATTAGTTGTTTCCTAATTTGGCATTAATTTAGCATTTTAAGCATAATCCTCATTTATATTGATTAAAGGTAATGGGAATCCTTGAGATATCATATAATTGTCTCCTCTAGTCAAGATAATAAACACAAAGATCATGGTGGGAACACACATATTTTATCCTTTGTGGAACTACAAAGGTTCTGGTGTTTCCATGTTTCACTTGGAGAGTGGAGGGATCACTATGTAGCATGATGACTAAGTGTAGTAAGGCACCTTTTCCCTAAAATTTATGCTTGTATGATTTGACCACCACTTAGTTATATAAATTACATGTGGAACTCCATGATCTAGTCAAGGCTCTAATAGATCTAACACCTCTACATGAAAAATACAAATGGCTCTTTCCATTTTTATTAGGCCTCTTAGGTTCCAACAGGTGTGACACACCTAAAAAATTAAATTTTTACATATTTATCATTTTATCATGCCTCTAAGGTTCTGATAGATATAAAACCTCTAGGCATAAGGGTACATATGCTATTTTAATTCAATCATGCCTCCTATGGTTCTAACAGCTCTGACACCTTTGAGTGTTAAGAGACATGGATTTTTTTCAATTTGATTGGGCCTCCTAGGTTTATGATAGATATAATTCCTCCATGTGATATAAAATACATGTATATTTATTATTCAAGCTAGACAAATATAGTATATTAAGATCAATATAAATTAAGAATCCAATTTTTTTATTTCATGTAAAATAGGCAAATGAAAATTATACATAAGTGAATAATATTGTATTTATTAATTTATAATCTTCTTATTTATAAAAATATAATTGGAATGTTCCCATTCTACACAAATTAAGACTAAAATATTGTTAATTTATAATGAGAATGTGCATGTTCTAAATAATTTAACAATTTTATGAGCATTAAACAATAAATGTTCATAATATGCATGATTATATATAGTTATGATCTATTGGAAACATTTTAAATTAACAATACCATATTCCTATATTGTGTATAAAGGGCATATGCCCATTCTACATAAGCTAGGATTATTGGATTAATATTTGGTAATGTTCTTATCCTTTGTAGAATGTGTAGGTACCTATTCTTACCATGAACACAATATAATTCATATTATATACATGCTATAATATTAAAAATATATTATCAATTCATTAAGACACTTTTTATTAATGTATTCATGAATATTCATGTGCATTCTAAATGTAGTTATGGGTTTAACCCATGGCACACTTTTCTCATTTTTTATAATCATGTAACATCATACTTATCTACCAAAATTTATATCTTGATTAATAAATTTATCCATCCCATATGTCAAGAGTCATTCTTAGTCTGTATTTCAAGGACAAGTGACTGATTAGTTGGTAGGTGTAAATTCCATAGATTGTTGCATTATGCAAATAAGTTATAATGGTGTCAAAATTTTCATGAAATGACACTATAGGTTACTAATCTTGTATTCAAGGAAAGATAATAATCACTAGTAGGCTATGGTGAAATTGAGAATTATATGTTAACTAGAGGATAAAACATCAAGAACCATTTAAATTAAAACTCACACAACACACACTCTAAATTCCTATGTTTTGCCCAAGATAGCCAAAAACCACCTTTGATACAATAAAAATACTTTGGAAATATGGGAGTTTATGTGGTCAAAAAATAACCCATATACCTTAAACCATTAAGGAAAATAATTAAATTTTCAATCATTTTTTGAAATATATGATGACTTGGTTATTTTGAGAAGTTAATAGGGTTTGATGACACAATTTCTTGGGAGTTTGTAGAATATATTTTGCATGATGTATCTAATATCAAATAATTACAGGTGAATGTCACTAAATAGTTTCTATAAGAGGTAATTAGTCTACCTATTATAGGGGGATCTTGGTATAGGAATCCTAGTGCCACTACAACCAAGATTATACTTTGTATAGATGGAGAGCAAGTGGAGTCCTCAAATAAAAGTACACTTCATTATTCATTTCTATGAATTTTTAATAAAATATCCCTCTACATTTTAAGTACATAAATTATGATGGAAGATATTCAATGTTGTGTGCAGTACACATCAATACCCTTAATCATCTTAAGCATGAGATAGGGTGAATGCACCTAACTTTTAGTTAAACATATTGAAAAGGATGGAAAAGGAGTAATAAAAAAGAAAACAAAAATATTTTACCCATCATTAAATAATCAATATAATTTTACAAAGACATTTAATGGAACACATACCTAACCTAAACTGGGAAAATTTCTTGACAATGCAATAGCTTCGAAAAGAAGAATAATAGGAAGCAGTTGATGAAAAATAATAATAATAACATGTTAGATAAGATAATATAGAGATAATTTATAGGGGAATAAGGACAAATTTAATATTAACTCCTTCCTCAAATTATCAAGGCATAGGAAATAAGAGGGATGAAGACACCCACTCTATATCAATATCTTGGAAGAAGAAAAAGGTTCTAACTCCACTTGATCCTAAAATAAAATCATAAAGCATTAAGTGTATAATAAAAATATAAGACAATCTAATGTCCCCTGATGTTATTCAAATATATATTATTGAGTAATCTAAGATAGAGGTGGATCTAAGTTTAGATGAAATTTAGACTTCTATCATTTTTTATGAATGAAACATTACTTCCCATAGTGTTGCGATTCCATCCTTTAGAGATATGTAACATTTGATTAATTTATATAATTTAGTAGGATAAGATGTAACATTTGAGGAATAAGAAGTGGTAATGATAGAACAAGAAAACCCTATTCAGCCTAAGCATGAAGACAATTATAAATTGGTGGAATCCCTACAAAAAATTGAAACATTTAGGGAACACACTAAGGATCTTGAGAAAAAGGATAATTGGATAGATACATAAGAAAGGGTGGAATAATTAGAGAGTGGAAATTTGAAATCCCTTAAAGCTTAGACTTTAAACCATAATTTCATTACTATTTGTGTGGATGTATTTGACATCCTGAAGACCATCAAATTTAAACTCCAATAGATGAATATTGAGCCTAAACTTTCACACTTGCATGAATGCCACCCTACTCCGCAAAAATCTTGTAGACTTTGTGTTTCAGCCTTTTACTAAGAACCATTTTACTTGGGCTATTTCATTTAGCCACTTTCTCTAAAGGAATTTATACTTAGTCTTTTTCCTCGAAACAAATTCTTACAAACAAAGTGTTTGATAGAATTTGTGTCTTTAGGATCTTTGTCTCAAATAAAATGTTCAAAATAAATTTTACTTAGTCTCTTTTAGCATGAAACAAAAACTCTAAAAAAAATTTGCCTTCAAAAAGATTATCCTAGAAAATTTTCCTGAAGGAATTTGTGCCCATGTACCTTTTGGTTGAACCTTTGTCTTCAGGATTTGTGTATTAAAAAAAATGTTCAAAAGAAGCTGACCTTTACAAAAATTATCATGGGACAATTTTACCAAAAGAATTATGTCCTTAGAATTGGTTTTTAGCCTTTTTGAAATAGCTATTTAAAAAATGTCCTTCATAACTTCTATTTGGTTCACTTTACCAAGAAAAGGCCCTTCAAGAAAAGTGTTTGGGATACTTTGCTACAAAAATTAACCTTTCATGAAAATTTCATAAGACACCTTCTCAATAAAAATGCCCTTACATATTTTTGTTTTGGACCAATTTATGTGAGCCTTATGTTTCAAACAAGATTTCCAAAAGAAAAACTTCCTTCGAAACTTTTGTCAAACATTTTTCCCAAAATAATAATGACTTTTGGAAAATTGTGCAAACAATTTTTCTAAAAGAAATCTAAAACTTAGCTTTTTTTATGCAGACAATTCTCTTAAAAAAATTAGGTCTTTAGGAAAATTATTGTGGAACTTCTAACCAAAATAAATAATTATGTGGTATCCCTAACTTGGATAATTTTCCCAAAAAATCCTCAACACTTAGCCAAAATTTTAAATATCTCCCAAGTGCAACCTTGGGCTTTTCTAGAGATGCTCTTGCAACTTTTCAACACCATGAAAATCTACCACTTGCATATATGATCCATAAATGACCCTTAAGACACCAAAAGACACAAGGACTAAGCTTAGACAATGGCCATAACTTAGAATGGCATATGAAATGACATCAAATGAGATGAAACATACCCTATAACATTATGAAAATCCCTTAAACAAGGTTCTAACTATAGGGGTTGATCCATTTTGGATTTTGGAAAAAAATGGTCAACATTTACCACAACCAATTTCATATCTATTAAAGTTCATCTTGTCAGTCAAATGTAACCTCTAGATGTACACTTGTCTCCCATTGAGATGAAGTTAAGTCTTCAATTCAAAATTATTTAAAATGGGTAGCTACCTGTAACTTCTAAAATGCATTGATAAGTCTAATATCTAAGATCAAGGGAAGTAAATTCTCAAAAATAATGAAATGTTATAGATAATTTAGTAGTTATCAATATATTACATATTTAAAACTTATGATCTAAAGTATCAACTTCAAGTATGAAAATAATTTGTGTGTAACTACACAAATTTTATGAATCATATCAATTATTATCAAACCATGTATGTACCTGGGGGTGTCATGAGATATTTTTAGTATTTTTTAAGTATAATCTACTACTTTGGATTTTTTACTATGCATATTAGTGAAGTAATATTTAAAATTTTAGCAAATTGTATCTCATTTGTGCTTCCATAATGTACTAAAATAGGGGAGGATTCTTTGATGCATCTTGACAACACATGCTCCCAAAAACTTGTAAATCTCTCATAATTGAAAGGATTCTTTGACAAGATAATACCAATATTAGTTGGCTTCATAATTCCCAAGGGTTCGATGTGTGATTATTCAAGTGTTACTCATTCTTCTTCATCAACCATGTCTTTTGAATCATGCACACCATAAATGCTAAAGACCATTGATAGTCCCTCAATCCCACCTTCCTCATTAAAAATCCTATAACATCCTTCTGAAAAACATTTGTTATTTTTTTAGCCTTTTCCATGTAGATTCTTACATATTTACCACATGAGTAATCTTCGATCACTAAAATAATAAATATACATACACAATTCATTGCATTAGACCTAATGCATGAGAGTAGATCTATAATATCATTTTGTGTGACATTAATGATAACGTTGTAAAAATCTAGAATAACCACCTCTAGACTAAGATACAAATGATGTTTTAGTGTTCCCAATATTATACCCAATATAAAAATAAAACACACTGACATATGAACTCAAAAGTATCTTCTACCCTAGGTAGATAAGTTTTTTTAACTGATGATACAAAAAGTTTCAAGAGGCCAATGGAATCTATTGATATTGACATATTATCTTTTGTTATTATTTGGATCACTTTCCTTGTTTTATATTTCTATTATTCTCTTTGAATTTATGAATTTCTCATAGAATTGAAAAAATGAGGTTCATCCATGTAAGAAATTTCTATAAAATTTGATGCATTGCACCCTAAAATAACAACTTATTTATAAACCTATAAATTCAAATAATTTATAATTTTCACCCTTAAGAATATAGTCTCCTTCACTCTTTTACAATAGGAACTTAAAGTTTCTACTTTCACATTAAGGACAATACTCATGATCAGACAAACCTATCCATTCATAACTTTGTATATAATAACATCTAATTCTTCCACAAAGATACCCCATGTGCCTCTAAATAAACCTATTATCAATATTTCCAATGAATTTTAATTGAAATATAGGTCACAATATTTATTAAGGTTGTAATCGAGTCCACCATTTATGTAGATATAAAAACCTATAACCCATTTTCCCCATATGTCATCAAGAAGAATGATAAGTGTCAATTTATCTATAAGGCTTTACTTTTTTTGTTTTTAAAAAAAATTCTTAATCTATTCTTAAAACTCATGTATGCAAACATAAAATAAAAATACCTTAATCAAGCATATAGAATAGTTAAACTATTTTTTTGATTATTTTATTATTATTTTAACTAAATTCAATATTTAAAGTAACTTCTAGTTATATATCTTTTATTTTCCTAAACCGTCACATTCTGGTCTTCTTCTCACTATCCACAACATCCTATATTTGTACAATTGGTCAATAAAGTGTGTTGGGACTCATGTTTTATTGATCATATTTTTTTGTTTTTAGATACTGATTACCTACTATATTGTGTCTTTGGTAGAAATATTACAATTTAGTATTTGTTTTAATTTTATAAAATGATGAAAAATCATGGTTTTTCATAATAATTTTCATATCTATAATGGTATGTTATCTATTGATGATGTATAATTTAGTCTCTAGATCTTACAATTTATGTTCGAGATCAATGTCCAAGATATCACCAATTATTTTTTTAAGAGAAGTAATATTTACTCTAATTGAAGAAATAGAATATTACGCAACATTGAGCTAACCATTATATTTACACTTTTTAGATCAAGGGATTGGTATTTTATTTAATATGAGCTTGGTGGCAGTGTTCAGCTCCAATATTGAATAATTTTTCATTGAATAAAAAAGGTTTGATCTCTTTAGATGTTGAAGATTAAATTTTATTAAATACTTTATTAGCTTAAATCAATAGATTTTTCTCCTTTTCACATGCCTTTAGCTCTTAGAAATGTGATACTGGAGTTTCTTTTTCCAGCTTGGCCAATAGTTTCCTCAGATCTGTAAAGATTTTTTAATGATTTTTTTTCCCAATTTTTTTTGCCATATTCAAGTGGTGGGATATGGATTAAGTGAGTGAATGTTGATAAATTCTTCCAAATTCTATTTTAATTCTATTACAAAAATTTTCACTGGTTTCCATTCTAGTGATGTCTTCATCTATAAGCAATTAAATTTTGCAACTGTAAGAAAAACAAGAATTTTTCTGATGTTTTGACAAATGAACCATGCCACTATTTATATGTAATGGATCCTCAAGCTCCATTTTAATAATTTTGCATAAGTTTTCATTTTTTTCTATGTGTTCCACTAGAACCCTTATAACATTATTTAAAATGCATTTGATATTTATCACTATCCCAATTGTTTGATGTTCCCTTGTAAGGGAATGAAACAACTAAATTTATTTGTTATATAAATATGAAGAGTATATTTATACAAACCACTCCCCATATCTTTTCTCCTAGTCTGGTGCACCTTCAATAACTATAATATCTTGGTAGGGAACACTGTCCTTAATAGCCATTATAATTCCTATCATAAAAATTTAGTAATAATTTGTTAGTTTAACTAAATAATGATGACATTTGAAATCTGATTTTGTTTTGAAACCATGTAAAAACATATTATTTAGATAAATTAATCACCAAATCATGATTTTTTTGAATGGATGGTTATTACTTGAACTTTTAAAGTCTTAACATATGATTTATATATGAACATAAACACCCATCATCATTGAACACTTATTGATAATAATATTATAGACTTGTGTATAATGGGCACATGTCCATTATGAATTAAGTCTATTATAGGAATAAAATGAACATAATAGGCCTATATTCATAATATCTTGTGTAGTTGACACAACTTGAAAATATAGGGCATGTTGCATATAATAATTTTGTGGAATATTTCTCATTATTTTAATTTTAAGTGGTGATTATTAGTGTATGTGCCTAGCTACAATGATTTGTTAGTTTTTTAAACTAATATTGATTATTTATATTATTTTTTCTAAAAATTTAATATTTGTGTGCTAAAACATTATAATTTTAAAAACCCACACCATATATTGGTTTATGATGTGCTACTACATCACTATAATTTATAGTAAGTCAAATTGGAAAGGTTTGGACATCAATTGGATCATAGAACACCCTTATTTTATGCTTTACCTTTCCCTCCTTGTTATATTTTTTATTAGACGTTAATTAACTAGTTTATTTTCAAGATAACTATTTATATTTATAGTTGTAAGTGTTTATTAAAAATTGATCAAGTTAATGGGATACAAAATATCCTAATAATAATTTGGCTCTAAATTTTATAAACATTTATCCATTAATCATGTGGATGAGTGATGTCTCAAGAAACACATCTCTAAAATTGCATGTTTGAGTCATGCGTTGAGATAGTTAACCCTATCACCAATTAATTTAGGTGTCTTTGTCATTGATTACAAAGGTAAACCATGGAATGTCATAATATGTTTGCATGAGACATATAAAAACATACATCATAGTATTTATGATTCTTTATGGCATCACACAAAACATAATATATAAGAATATTCATGAAAATAAAAGAATATTTTGACATGAATCAAAATCAAACTATGAGTTCATAATTTGATGTTATAAAAACAAAAATGTAGATAATCTGTCTATTTATATTAGTTGTCATTCCTCTTGATCATATTATAAAATGATTGACATAACAAACTAAATGATTAATTTCTTGTGTTTAGACTTAAACTTTTTAAATAAAGAAAAGAGAAAAAATGGATAAAATTAATATGCTCAAGTTGAAATATAGTAAATGGTATCTTGAAAGATTAATATAAAGTAAAACTAAGAATAGTAGTGTTTGGTCTTATAAATCCTACCAAGAAAAGTAAGCAAAGATAATAAAGTCAAGCACCAATTCCATATCATCTGATGCCAAACACTTTAGATAAACTAGTAGATTAAGCATCTACAACTCCTCAGATAAATACACATATGATTCTAAGTGAATAAGAAATAACATCACATGAAATAAATATATGAACCACCTTGGGGGCATTAATAAACCAAATTCAATAACTAGAAAAGGGAAATTAAAACACAAAATAACTAATGTCACATAATGAGTCATAACAATTAATGTGATGGACAAAATAGGTTCAAAAAATAAGGAACGACTAGGTCAGTAAGATGGTTAATGCAAGATCACCAAAAATTATGCCCACTATCTCAATCACCACCTATAACTATAGGTAGATGTACAAATATAGATCCAACATCAATTTAATTCCTTAAAGTTTTATGAGAACTAAAACACTATGAAGTTTTTTCTAGCTAGATTTGAGACTTTGAGAGATACAATACAACATAATGAATGAAAAAATGGATGCCCAAATATTTATGGACATAAAAACACTCAGATTCCCAAAATCAATAAATGTTCCACCAAAATCTATGGCACTAGATCCAAAGGGAGCATTTTCTAAGCTACCATACAAGGTTTGTCACCTTAAAGATACATTCACATACATTCCTACACAAATTCTATAAATTGACCATACCATAATGTAGATAGACTTGGAAGAAATCATACACCATATACCAAAATATAATATGTGGTATTGGAACCAAAAAAAAAATTTACCTATATGACATTTGATATATTGGTAATATTTCCCTACTTCATTCTATAAAATACTACAATCACAATTTTACTCAACTAGGTACACAATGGTATTTTTTTCCTAACCAGTCTCATGTCATGAGCATCTAATACATTGAAATATTAATGGGGCTGATGTTTGAAGCAAATTGTATTATGAATTATGAAAATAATGGTTTATAAAAATTACTAGTAATCATCAGTTAGCTAAAATCTATTGAAGGAGAATGTGGAATCAAAATAACAACCATTCCTAATTTTATTTATAGATACATTATCAATGCAATAGCATGGAAAATATACTTTACCAATAGGTATGATGTCATGATCCTTAAGATCACACTAATAGAATTGGAAATGATGTTAACAAAGACCAAATTCATCCTTTGTCAAGGCCTACTTGATAACTTAAATTAAAAAAATTATAATATCAAGAGAGGTAAGAATGATTTCTTCTATGAATCTCTATTACTTTGCCTAGCTATGTATTACACAAACACCCTCACAAAAAAAAATGGAAAATAGAATGGGATAAAATAATTACCATAGGCTAACAAGTCAACAATTATCTAAAGCTTGTGAGTTTTGAACAATAATTTATCATCATGATAAGGTAGGGACTGATTTATAACAAACCCTCAATTCATAGTTTCATATCTACCCATAAATAGTAGATAAATACCATAAAGAGTTTTAATTTTATTCACCATTGATTATATATATATTTTTACATATGATTAATGTACCAAAAATTCTCCCCCATTATAGTTTGAATTTTTAGATAATGAAATTGAATAACTTGTTCCCATCATCTAGACCTTTCTAGGATTCTTAGGGAATTCTAGTTGAACTGACATGCAATCCACTATGGAAGAGTTAGTTGATAAACTACTAAGAGAATCATCCAATGGTAGATTAGAAGAAGAGGATGAAGATACATATGAAGTCATTGGAAAAATAACAACACTAGAGGAAACAAAGTAAAATATGGTAAAATAATTTTGGTTATGAGCTTGAAAATAAATAGAAAATTTGATAGATATATAGATACCTAAAAATGGTGAGCTAGCCAGTCCATCAAAATAGATGGTGGATCCATGGGTGGTAGGTCTATTCATATAATAAAACAAAGAACACATCCTTCACCATAAACAACTAAGATGCTACCCAAAAAGAAACAAAAAAAAAATAACATAAGATATAAATACATCCCCACACATTCATAGCCAAGTTTCAAAAAGACTCCTATCAATGTATCTGATACATCACTAGACATACAGAGTAAAATAATAAATACAGACCAATCTATATATCTCATGTTGGATAAAGACCAAAAATAAGCCACTAAATTTTTACCAAAGGCAAAGTTCAAACAGATGGAAAAATAAAATAAATACAAAGAAAAGGCCACTCCAAAATAAAAGGCCAAAGCTAACAAGAAGGATAAAAAATATACCCCATCAAAATACACAGTAGTCAAGGAATTAATGGTAAATAAAAATAAATAAAAATAACAAAAGGAAAAAAGAATAACATGAGAAATAACAAAAGGAGAAAGAGGAAAAAGAGATAAAAGAGAGAGAAAAGAAAAAGAAGAAAAATGAGAAAATGAGAAATAATAAAAACCATAAGAAGAGAAGAAAAAGAAAAAGGTGGTAGAGGATGCCTCCATCCTAACTGAAGAAAAAATAAATAAAAAGGTGGAAGATGGTGCCTCCCTCCAAGATGAAGAAGAAAAAAAGAAACAAGTGACAGAAGAATCTACCCAAAAATCAAAAGAAGAAAAGAAGAAGAAGAAAGTAGCTGAGGATGCTACGAAAAACATTGTAAACACACAAAAGTAATCCAAAATAGAAGTTAGGCCAAACATACTTACACAAACACCAAAAATACCATTTTTTCTTGAGCAAACAATTTCCACAACACCTTCCATTTCCACTCAAAAATTTACCACCACTTCATCCACCCTAACTCTAAACCACCAAAATTCCCTCACCCAAATTAAAGAAATTTTGGACCAACAATGAAAAACCAACTCAATCCATTTGGATTCCAACCTTAATAAAACAACACCACAAGTAACTATTATCAAGTTACATGAATTGACCTCTAGAAATAATGAGACACTCTAATTAAGTGGGTATAGATAATAACTATTGATATTAAGAACTTATGACACTCTAACTAGTGAACATAAATCTTGGTCTAACAAGTGAAGAACATATATCATCCCATGAAGGTTATCATGCATAAAAAGTAAAATTATCCTACATTCCCATGAACTTTTACCCACTCCTTAGTACCCATTATGAATCTATTGACCTACTAAAAATATTGAGTACTTATGTGAGAAGATAGGTGGCATGGAAACGTAGGAAGATATATTAATGTAATGATAAAATGACACATCTTAACCCATTATAATATCATACCACACACCAATATGCCTCAACTATATCATGATATAAATTATGGAGTTTTAGATTTGATTAATATAGGATATGTACCAAAAAATTACCACGTCTTTATGTGTGATATGACATTTAAGATATAATATTTTTTTTAACATTACCTTTTCTAATGATATGTATTTTAATTCTTTTGATATTTATATTTTTATACTACATATATATTTAGAAAACTAAACATGGATGAGATAAATAGATAACACACAAGAGATTATTCTTAGATTCTAGAGAGGAGAACATAATGATCATGGTTCCTAAAAGACACCTATACTTTCCCACAAGTAATGGTTAAATGGGGATAATGGAATATTATTTTTATGTGATGAAGGTGATTGAGATGATATTCATGTCACTAGGTAATCCATACAAACATATAAGGGATTAAACACAAGCACTGGTAATAATAATAGTGTTCCCAAAAGAGGTGGAAAATAGAAGACCATCCCAAAAGAGAAGGAAAACGAAATAAGGGCCAAATAATTACAAAGAGACTAAGGAAAAAATGATAAAATATGTGATAAAAAGGACAAAATTAAACATGATAACTAAGTTATAACAAAAAAATAAATGTTGAATATAAAGCGATGTTAAAAATGTGATATAAAAATGACATAAATGCTAAAAAGTAAAGTGATAAAATTAAAAAAACCGTGATATAAGCAATATAATTAACAACCAACATCACAAATCCACTCATATGAAATGTGAAGATATGAAGATGAAAAAAAATATATACTCACACATGTCATTATAGATCTCAACATACATCATTAATAACATCTAATAAATTATCTAAAACTAGCATCTAGATTTAAAATGGTCTCCTCTAATCTATCATAAAGTAGTATGAAGAATATCTAGCAGATGAGATCTATGAAAAACGTATGAATACTGAAATGAGAAGGATGTAGGAATTTCTTTGAATAATACTCAATATGAGGAACCTGTAACATAAAGTAACTAATATCCTCTAATTTAATGGAAGGATATAATTAAGTATAAGGCTACCCCTTCATTTGAGAATGATCCTAAAAGTGCTACTGCGAAGGATAAGGCATAGGCCTTTGAAAGTCAAAAAAATGTTGTATAAGTGATATACATAGATAATTATGATCACTAGTGCACTAATGCCAAAGATATTGAGGTATTTTTAATGATGTCTCTAAGGTGGCCAAGAGTTTCCATGAGATGATATGTATGCATGGTTCTCAATGACAAAGTGCACCTTAGTGCTCACATAGTTTACATGAGTCCCTATAGGTTTTGTTCTTATTATGGATGTTGTTGATGATGTGTTCTTGATGTAGATGCCCTATAGGGTGTAATAAGTTCTTGGTGTTCTTGTGGAAGTGAAAAGAATCCATTTGAGTAGTCTTGTGAAGGTCTAGGTTATCCTAGTCATCTTGGTAGAGTTTTTTGAGTAAGTAGATTGATGATGTTATAATTCACACGTGTGAAGGTGTTAGAAGAAAGAGGTCACATGGGTATATTCACTTTTATGCGTAGAAAATTTATTTCAATTTTCATTCCTTGACATGATGCCTACCAAAATTTATGATGGTGCAAATTTATTCTCCCAGGCATATTTCACTATTTTTATACTTAGTCAAATTTGCATTTTTTAGTGACTATTAGAATTCAAATATTAGAATTTTACAAACAAAACTAGCTGTAATTGTTTGATCCATATCTTGATAAAATGGATGAATATGATGATGGAGTGAAAATAAAATTTTTAAGAAACTTTAAGGGAAATCTAGGAAAACTAATTAGGAGGTCTGATTGGTCGTACAATTTTATTTATTGTAGCTCAAAGCTGACCAAGGGTTTGACCTTCATTTGTTAAGGACCCAAGAAGGGTTTTTTAGTTTTTATTAATGATATTTGGATGTTTCATGATGAGTTATCTATTGGAGAGTGTTTTAGACTCCTTGAGGATCATATTTATGGATTTTTGAGGTTTTACCAATCCATATTTAGTATGAACCATTGCTTTGAAGTTGATTTTTTGAAAATCATTGAATGGTTTTTCATATTCAAAGGTGTGTAGTGATGAATATAATCACTTGAGGGTGTTTTAGGGGTCTTGTGTCATGGAACTATGTTCTTAGAAGTGGTCTTGTATTTCTATTTTTCTCGGTGAAGTGTTAAAAAGTGATGAGTAGGTCTCAATGGACCTAAAAGGGCTACTCAGGCCTAATTGAAAGGTGTTGATGCTTAAGGGTGATATATCAATCCTATTATTGACCTATGTAGGTGGTGTTGATATTTATATAAGTGGCTGACCCAAAAGGTGGTTATCATGAAGAATCTATAAAGATAAAAAAAATATATGAATGTTTCTAGAGAGAATGAGTGAAGTGAAGTGAAGTGATGTGTGAGTAAGCTTGGTGGATGAATTGAAGAGCATAGTAGTGTGAGGAATATGTGTGTGATCTAGGTCATGTTTATGATGTGGTAACAATGTTTTTCAAGGTTGATGGTTGAGGATGAGGGAAGAGGTGTAGAGTGATCCAAAAGGTTGTTTTGGATGCATTTCTAGTCTGTGAAGGCTTGATAATGTATGAAGGGTTGAAGAGAGTTTTTATTCACTATTTATTCATCATATTTTATAGTAATCAAAGTTTTGGAGGAATTGATATTAGAGGTGTTGTGTGGGTACTCAACATCTATGGTAAGTGGGTGTTTTTACATGCTTAGGGGTTGGTACTCCTTGTGAAGTGGGAACTTCACTAAAGTCTCTTGTTTGTGATCTCTTATAGAACTATAGTCCATTAGTTTTTAGGCTTGAGAGTGAGTTTTATTCCTCATGAGGGTTTACCACATAATTCATGTGTTATGTGCTTTTATCTTACTTTGTTTTATTTGTTCATTGCAATGAATGGTTTATATTATTCATGAATCCTTATGTTGAATGGTTAAGATTTTGAAAAATTGGAATTAAATTTGATTTACTTACATCACTGATTCATGCCTCCTCTTAGTGATAATATCTCTAATAATTGGTATCAAATCCACACCTTATTTATAAGTTTAACCACTTGAAAGTGAACAAAGGTATAATGGGTAGTCATCAAATACAAGGTGGTTTATATACTAAGCAAGCACCATTATTTAATGGATCCAAATACGCTTTCTAGAGTGTAAGGATGAAGACCTACATCATATCTATAGGGTTTAACATTTGGAAATATATTATGGATAGTTATTATACACCCCCTACTCCTCCAACTAGTGCATCTAACAAGAAATTGAGTGAGAACACTTCTAAATAAATTAATACTATCATCTGTGGGCTATCAAAGGCTGAGTTCATCAAGGTGATCCATTACAAGTCTGGGAAGTAGATCTGGGACAAATTGTAGATCATCTATGAAGGGGATTAAAAGGTCAAGTTAGCTAAATTGTATACTTATCAAAGGAAATTTTAGGGCCTCAAAATGAAGGAAGAGGATACCATGGCATCCAATCTTCCAAATTTGATGAGGTGGTGAACATGATCAGAGGTCTTGAAGATGATATATAGTATAAAAATTATTAAGGTGTTTCACCCTCAAGTTTGATTCAAAAGTATCTAATGTTGAATAAAGTCATGATCTCACCAAAATTAATATGGATGAATTGTATGGCATCATTACTACCTATGAGATTATATTAAATGAGGAAAACCCACCAAAGAAGGAAACAACCTTCAAGGTGATCAAGGAGACAAAAGGCAAGAAGAGTAAGTTAGGTATTGAAGACTTTGATCTTAATGAAGATAAATCTGAATCCGTGATTTCAATAAAATTTAATGTAGGATCAAGTAAATATGAACGTAAAATTATTTTTAAATGTTTTTCATGTGGTAATGTTGGTTATTTTAAAACTAAGTACCTAGATAGAGGGAATTCTAAATATAAGGAAGATCACAAGTAATCTCACGAGGATGAGCACAATAAATTTTAAAGTCCTAAAAAGTAAAAAATGTTATTCAACAAGAGAAATGACAATAAGGAGTAATACAAAGTCAATAAGAGTCTTTACCATGAAGAAGATATTAATACATCTACTAAAGAAGAAAGCTCCACATCAAAAATTGATGATGCATCAAATGAGATATGTTAATGGCTTTTGATGATGTTGATTTTGAATGTTCTAAAGGAAAATATCTCTTTGATGGTGATAGCTGAGAAGATGAAGATCCTAGATATAATTTTGAAGGTGAGAAAAGGTTTGTTGAGAACAATTTTAGACACCACTATTTATGTGTTTGTAGGTATCAAGAATAATTTAGAATCATAGGTGATCTTCCCCATGAAATAACTTACAGATAAGAACAATGAATATTTTAAAGTAATAGAGAAGCTAGAGTTAACATAGCATAAGGCAGTGAAACTCTTTTCATGACCCTCAAAGAAAGGAACTCTAGAGGAGATGACCTCATGCCAAACAAATATATAGCTAATGATTTAGATGATGATTAATCTAAGGTATATAATGAAAAATAACTTGTGAATATTCTTGTTGAGCTAAAACTCCAAATAAATAAGATTCACAGGAAGAGAGCTACAATTAAATACTATGAATAAAAAATTAGGTTTTTTGAGGTAATATTAGAATGAAACTCAAGGGGGTATGAAGGTCTCATAGAGAAAGAGAAGCTACAAGCTAATGTAACTATGCAAGCTTTAAGTAAAAAGAAGATGAATGCTCTAAGCTTAGCTTGGAGGTTGAATCCTTGAAAGGTAGTCTAAGGACTAAAGAGGTTGATTTCACCATGTTCAAGACATAATTGGTTCATGAAACATACAAACTGAATACATATCAAAAATTTGAGAAAAGTATAGTTGATATTGATGACCTATTGATCATTCAAAAGGTCTCAAATGGAAATTTAGGCCTAGGGTTCCATAAATATGTTCAAAAGGGTAAGAAGATTGAGAAGATAATGCTGATAGATTAGAAGAATAATCATGTTAAGGAGATTTATATTAAAGATAATAAGAATGTCATTATGAATAATAAGGAAAATTTTAAGAGATACAAAAGTCTAAATCAAATCAATAAACCTAATGCAATAAGGTATAAAAACTCCTTTAATGGTTCTTATTATTGTAATCAATTTGGGCATAGGGCTACTGACTATCAAATACTTCTTCAAAGCTAGTATCCATGGAGTAATGGTAGATATAAAAACCCACATGAGTAAAAGGAGTGTTTTAATTTTCATAAGGTAGGACACATTGGAATATATTGTCCTAGTAAGGTGAGAAGGTCTTCTAGTTAAGACAAGGTAGGTAGAGTTCTAAGAGTGCATGAGAGAGATAGAAACAAGGTATGGAGAGCCAAGGAGATAAATGAAAAATAGACTCAAAGATTATTGATTTTCATGATAATGTAGAGTACATGTTCGAGTATTCAAGAACAGATTTTGTCTACCCAAGTGGACAAAATAATCAAGCAAGATTCCAAATCTAAAGGAAAGAAAGAAGTTACGGACCTATTGACCAAATTTGACTCTTAGTCAAATTGAGTAAACCCATAATCCACCCAATGCCGCCACCTAATTCTACCAAGGTAAAGCTTAATGGGAGCAATAGAAAATAAGGTTTCCATATGTCCTATAGGATGTCATGTTGGTATATTATCCTACTTATCCTTCTCCTAGTCCTTGTTTAAACTCATCTCTCTTGAAATGGCCTAGTCAACCATAGTCAAAGTTGGTCAACATTGGTAAAACATACTCAAAGTTATAAATTATGTTGGATATGTCCTAATATGGTATTTCATATGTTTTAATTTGTCTTCAAGTCATAAATTGGTCACTTTTTGGGTTTCATATGCAAAAAAGGTCATTTGGTCACATTTTTAGCCCATTAAATGACTTATACGGACTTTCAAGGAGGAAAACTTGTCACCAAGATGTTTTTAAATGTGGGGAAGGTCATAGAATGTTATTATTGGTCAGATGACAATCCAAGAATCAATTATGTTTAGATAAGGGCAATTTTTCCTTGTTTTAAGGGCCTTTTGGGCACTTGTATGGACTTCTTAAGTTTACCATCAATGAAAACCATGGGTAGCATGTCTATTCAGATACCTAAACTATTTTACACACATTATTTTCAAGGAATATGTTAAAAATTCTAGTTTTTTCTCATGCTTCTTCCATTTTCTCTTTGCAAGCCAAGGAAGGTCAGTTTCAAACACTTGGTGTGGGTTGTACAAGTGGAATTGGGAATATTTATTTTAGGGAATGAAAGGTATTTGAGTGTAATTCAAATACATATCAATAAGTTAAATTTTGGGGCTTACTCCTTCATGAATAATCATTTAGACCTCAAGCAATGTTTTATAATTTTTCATTCAAGATGGGCCACTATTTGCACTTATTTTTTAATAGTTTACTTTGGTTTGATATGTTTAATGGTTTCATGTGTTTTTTAGATACCTTAAATATTTTTTACATGGTTCCATTGGTTTTGGATATCTCATTAACTCATAAGCCTCTTCTAGACTTACTTATGTTTGCAAATTGTATTCTCCTTTCACCTACAGATTCCTTGAAGGTGATTTCCACATTAAAGAGAGTGTTTGATGATTGATTTGAAAATCTACTTGATGTATATTATCTATTTGATGGCTAAAAATTGTATTGGAAGTGTTTAGAGGCTCTCTAAAAAGTTTTTATTATTCAATTCCATCCTTCCTTCCTATACATTGTCATATGCACACCTACAGGGGTTCCATGATGATCTTATTACCTTAATAGTAACCTTGGTAATGTTTTAAACTTATTTGAAATATTATAAGTGCAATTGATGATCAAAAAAGAGATCATAAGGACTAAATCATGTGCCACTATTCACTTTTCTCTCCTACTACCTATATGCACAAAATCCTTGCCTATAAATAGCTAATAGAGAAGCAAAGAAGTCATATTGGAGTGTTAATATTGATGGATGTATCCTACTTTGAGAGATTGAGATACTAAAGAGACTACTATAATATTATTTTAGGATCAAATTGGTAAATAAGGTGGAAAACCACTTCTAAAAATCCTAATGACTAATACAAGGATGTTTTCCCTAAATGAGCAAAACAAAGATCCCAAGGGTTGTTATAGACCTCTCAAAGCATGTCTAATTGAGGTTTTAAGACACATAACTTATCAATATTGATGCCTCTAGTGAGGAAAAAACTTGTGAAAAAAATGGAGCCTAGGGGTTCAATTTAAGGAGGAAGTTAAAAGCTTTGGAAATGTTCATAAACACATTAAATTCTCCCAGTGTTGTCTAGAGGGCTAAAGCAAAGAAAAATGAACTTTTCCATTCAAGTTGTAAAATAACCATTCAATCATGCTCAAATGTTTATAATGGGTGGAGTATAATTTTTAATCTCAAATTATATTAAAAATAAAAAATGAATTTTGGTATGTCTTATATGATCATCCCCCATCCATACACTGTCCTAGAATGAACTTATAGCTAAACAAGAGCAGATAGTGAACTTATTGAAGTTATTAGGATGTTTAATGGGTATTTAAGGCATATGTTAGTGAAATCATATATTTTATCACTTCATAGGGTTAAAATATAGTGTTTAGCATCATGATAAAGCTGAATGAAAACCCAAGTACACCTACAGGTAGGCTTAAATTTCATGAAACATAGTCATGTTGGTAATACAGGTAGCGAGTGAAAGGTTGAAGTATTAGTATGGTAATATATTGAGTGAAAGATTCCACACTTATAATTACCTAATATTTTTTCATACAATTAATATAATTTTTCAATGTTCCCCCCAAGCCATAAACACCTATAGGTAAGGATTTGGGTAGAACACCATAATTCAAACAGTAAGCATGAGAGAGGGATTATGCAAGTAGTGATTTTTAGGTTAAAAAGAAGGAGAAATATATGAAATGACATGATGAGAGTTTAAATATTAACTTAAATGGTTTCCACACATCCCAATCAAGTCTCTAGAGAGCAAGGTAGTGAATTACAACAAGCACTAAGAGTTGTCTTAGTTAGTAGGACTTAGTTTAAAGTAAAAGGCTCAGTTTAAAATAAAAAGGAACTCAATATTGGTAGGGAAAACAAGTAGTCACATAAATTAAAATTATTTTTATATCTTAAACCATTCAAAAGGGATAAAAATGCTTTCACTAAACTCTAAACCCATGTCTCAGTCCACCTACAGTCTAGATAAACAAGGTATGTAGGCAGTTAGTTGGAAGTAAAGTGTCTTGGTAATAAATGAGGTTGTGTTGGTGGAATATGACTTATAAAAAGTGGAGAGTGATCTCAAGATACCCTCAACACGTTTTCAAACACATTTATAATTTTTTTTGACAAATAACCTCCAATCATAATTAAAAGTGTCTTAGTCCAGTCAAAACATGAGACCTAGTTCAGGGTTTCCAAAGTGTATAAAGGAGTGTGTGAAAAGATAAAAAATAAACATAGAGGTAAATAATGTCCATAATTATCAATATAAAATTAATTAATCTCTCACAAACATATACCTATCTAATAGAATTAATTTTCAAGTGTAGGTACAGTTAACATTTCAAATACCCTGCAAATAATGTGCACTCCAAAAGTCTACCTAGGAAATGTGGAAGGTTTGAGGGTCATATATTGGATTAAAATTTAAAAAAATGATAAAAATTATGCTTAATAGTTTAATAATATCCTAAAATTATCAAATTTTCAATACTAATAGAGGAAGTTCCCTATAATTTGTCTCAGATAGGGGGCATTTTTTCCTTGCACCAAACCTTGCAGATGTGGGAAATTGGATGAAGTGATCAAAAAAAAGGAAGGAGGAAATTTGTGAAGATTTTTGAAGATGTTAAATTCCTATAGAGACATAAAAAATCAATGTATAGGGTTTATTACTAATCAAGATGCTCTAACCAACAAGGTCTACATGCATACCTATAAGGCAAGGAATAGGCATAATTCTAAATAGGAGGTCACTTTTAGTTCCAAATTTTGATAAGAATTATAATGATTTTGATAATGTATATAGGGGTATTAGATATTTTTTTAAACCACAAGGAGGTATGGGAACCCATGGAAAGATCAAGTGAGCCTGAATTGCAATCAAAGTCAAGAAGAAGGGTTTAAGCCCAGTGAAGAAATGAGTAGTCATTCCTACTTCCAACATGATATGACTATTATAATAAAATGAAACATGTTTATGAGATGATATTGGAGATTTAAAATCCTTCATATTTCAATTAAATCCATCAAGAAGCCATTTTATTGGCTTGAAGAACTCCCAAACCATAAAAAATGCAAGAAAGGAGCTCAAAGGGTATCTTCTAATGCTTGAAACTTCCACTAACATTTGCATGGGACTTTGAGGTGACTGGATAAGTCAGAGAGGGTCCCTAATAATCCCTTAGTGGAATTTTTATGGGCTTCAAATATGTATCATTTATGAATAAAGGCTAAGACTAAAAGTGACCAAAAAGCCTTGTAAACCCTCAGTATAGACTTGATTGAGAATATGAAGGAACTAAAAAATGAAGATGCAATTTAAATATTATGAAAAAACTTGGAAGATGTAGAGGAATATCTCAGGCACCCCGCAAAGCCAATTTGTTGTATGGACCTATATGGAAGGGGTTAGAACAAGTCTCTTTTTGACATTCTTGTGTGTTTTTCAATATTGGGAAGGTTTCAAGAGACAAAATCACTTTTGGGAAGAATTTTAGGAATTTTTATCATTCCTAATTTATATTTTAACAACTATATAGGCTCCTAAACCTATCTACTATCTCATTCATTTTAGCTAGTCTAGTGGGCAAATAGTGAAAACTTAGGGGAAAGTGATGAAACTCAATTAGGGAATACTTTTAAGGTTTTTTTCTTGAAAATAATGATATGTAAAAAATTTAAACATGTAATCCCTCATTTTTAATTGATAAAATTAATAATTGGGAATAATTTCGGTGTCAATTGTGAGAGGTGCATGAAGAGAGCTCATTTTGGTACTATCATGGATGATGGTGAATGGATAGAAAAATAGGAATGATGAGAGGATAATACAATACATGTGAGGGATTATTAGTAACCCCTCCCACTTATAACCATCATAATACCTAATTAATTACAATGATAAGGTAGTTTTGTAAGGGAAATCATGAGGGGTAATTTTTTGTGTAAGGAAAGGAGTTTCTAGACCACTTTACAAGAGTTGGATGATTTGAGATGACACTTGTAGCTCTTGAAATTGCATGGATAACCCCATATCTATCTTATATTTATAAATAAATAATATTTATAATGTGACAAGTGTCTCTATGACTCTTGAACTCCCCTTTTCTCTCTCTTCTCATAGCTTCTATAAATTGAGCCTTTTTGGATATTGTATGGATCTCTCAACCTTGGTATGGTGAAGCCATGAATATTTTTTGCCTTTAGATAATAAATATAGTTTTTTTTACATCATTAAATATTTCACCAAGTGTACATAATGGTTGTTGGTCTTGTGCAAGTGTATCTTTGTTTACCTTCACATGTTACTCTTCTTAGTACCTTGTGTTTTGTAATCTCTATTTTGTAGATAAAAAAAGAGTGCCTAATGGGACTAAAGGTGTAGTGAGTATCCTACCCAATAGTTTGTCTTAAAATTACAATTGTCTAAGTCCTCATATCCTAAGCTATCTCCAAGCCACATGTTGAAACATTGATGTGAGAGAGAAGGTTATCATTGGATGAAGTGTATGTGAATACTTCTTCTTAGATCTAAGTGCATGTCAAAGGGTGTGAGTAGATAATATGTTTGGTGTAGCACCTCCCATAGATTAGATTTTAATCATCTATTTTTATCCCTTTTCATCCCCCTAAGTGTTAGTAGTATGATTTGAGCTATAGTGATGCATCAAGGGGAACTAGCCCCTCATCTAGAGATTAACCTCAATTTAGGGACACCCATATCCATGAGGTGGTTTCATTGTGCCACTTGAATGAGGAGTGACTTGTCATCTCCTCATTGGGTTAAAGTTTAAGTGAAAATAGTTTTTGGCATGCCCAGTGGGACTCTTGTTTTAAGAGATTAAGGAGTTTTGGTGTTCTCCTCAAGATACTAGCCTTTGGAGGCAAATTCACTAAGCACCAATGGTGATTCCAAACATAAATGTTTTGGTTAATTAGTTTAGGTATTCTTATTTAATTTTTTTTCTTGTTTTACACACTTCTCACAATTTTCATTGATTATTTTGATGTTGAGTTTGTCCTAACACAAGTTGAGGAGATATGTCCTACTTGTCCTATTCCTCCTTAATATGAGAAAGTACTTGTCTAAACTTGTCATGATCCCTATGCTGCCTATAATCATCCCTATCAAGATTGTACTTCACCTAGTCCATCTAGTTCCTATCCAGGTCATCCTATTGTAAGTTTAAAAAAGACTCTAATTGGTAACCAAGACTACATGTTAGACCTTGATACTAGATATGGTTATGGTCAAGTCATCCCCAGTGTTTGTATCAAGAGTGTAAGGATGCTTTAGAACAAGTCAAGGAAGAATGGATACCTATAGAGAGATATAATTATCTAGGTATTTAAAATGAGATGATTGATATTTATGGCCTAATTTTTTATCTAGAGGAGAGGTTGAGAGTTCATTAACTAGCTCAGTCTTGGCAGCCCCAATATACTTCACATCAACCTTTAAATGTGTCAACCTTGCCTACTCAAGATGTTAATCCAAACATATTCCAAAATTCCCCAAGTCCTCCATGCATTCCCCAAAGTTTCCCTTCTTGGAAGTCCATCCAAGATAGAAATCAAAGGAGGGAGGACATCATGGTTGAGCGGATTGATGTATATCAAAAATATTGTGAGAAAGGAGGTTTGGGTTTTGAGGCTCATCTTGAAAAGAAGATTGAATTGGCCAATTAAATTTTAATAAAATCTATCATGGCAGCAAAAAATGAATCCTCTAAGCCTTATTTTCCAAGTTTAAATCAAGATACCAATTCCAAATAAATTTCAAGTTTCATAAACAAATCATTCACCCCTTAATTAGTATCTCAGCCTCATGAAGAATCCTCTAAGCATACCTTCCCAAGATGGAAATAAGTGGTGGTAGCTTGTGAATAAAAGAAAAAAAACATGTTTAGGTGGAGAATTTTAAAGAAGAGAGAAACTTTAAACCCCTCAACTTCTTCCCTCCCCTCCTTAATAATCCATTGAACCTATCTTTCCACCTTCTCTAACTAATCAATGTTTCCCTTCTAATGTTGAGGATTACCTTGCTCCTTAGGAATATTCTTTGGATAAACTTCCTATTTTTGAGATGCCTACCATTGACACTACTAAGAAGGAGGATGAGTTTGAGATTTTAGATTGGATTGAAGATAAAAGGGAGATAAATGATATTCATCAGTTTGTGGAGATGAGGAAAAGGATCCTCTTTATGTTGAAGAAAAGGTCCTAAAATAGGTTAATTTGGAACACAAAGGAGAATATGAAGAAGACTTTCTTGTTGTTTCTTTCCATGATGCCGACATGTCAAATCCTGATGACTTGTGGCAAAATTTTGAGGACATATGCAATGACGTTGAAGGCCTTAAGTGGCCTATAAGTCCTTTAGAGCTAACTACAATCATGGAAAACAAGAGGTTGTGTCTCGAGAGGAAGACATGGGGAAGACCTACATGAAAATGTTACAATAGTATGAAAAATGTTAAAAGTCTAAAATCCTAATGAAATAAGTCCAATATTTTGGAGAGTAGGCATATATTGAAGAACATCATCATCAAGAGAGTCTAACTCATGATGGAGCAATCTATGATGATCTTGAGAATTTTGAGGATGATTCAAAATTTGATCCTATAACCACCTATTAAGTTGATCCTATCAACATCAAGGAAATTGTGAGAAAGAAACACTTCCAAATTATCATGATGCAATGCTTCTTGAAGACTTTGAAGATGCTGTAACAAGTGAGAAGAATGATGAGACCCTTTAAAAAGACATAAATTTACAACAAGTTGTCCCATATATGGATTTGCAAATCTATCATGAGGAGACAAAAGGAAAATAGTATGAGACATGTTTCTAGGTCCAAGAAATCTTCATCTACTTTGGAGACCTATTTGAGATGACTTCTTCAAATAACATGTCAAGTTAAGGAGACAAAATAAAACATGAGTCATCTAACACCACATCCAAAAGGAAGAATGCTTAGCATCATCATTCATATAGTGAGGAAGGATATTCAAGGTACTTAAATTTCAATAAAATAAGGGAGGTATGATCAAGTTGAATGTACATAATTTGTTTCCTTTCTATTGTGTCTTGTGTTCCCTAAATGCTTAGTAACACAAGTGTGTCTTTATTTTGATATTTGCTTTGTCCTTTTGTGTGTTTTTCCTTTCCTTTATGTGTTTTGAGGTAAACCAGATGTTTTTTATCCAATTCAAGGTCTGGTCCTATTGTTTCCAAGTGTATTTTTAATTCCTTTGCCCAATGGATAGGATAAGGCTACTAGTCTTTAACATAGGCAAGCATGTTACCCTTAGGAATTACCAAATTGTTGACCAAATTTGAATTTTATTCAAATTGAATCAACCCCTAGATTTTTAAATTTTGAATAATGTTTCCATATGTCCTATATGGTTTCATGTTGGTCTATCATCCTACTTATCCTTTACGTAGTCCTTGTCTAAGCTCATCTCTCTTGAAATGACCTAGTCAACAAAATTCAAAGTTGGTCAACCTTGGTTAAACTTAGTAAAATATCAAAATTATGTTTGGTATGTACTAATATGGTATTTTATATGTTTTAATGTGTCTTAAAGTCATAAATTGGTCACTTTCTAGGTTTTATATGCAAAAAGGTTCATTTGGCGACATTTTTACCCCATTAAATGACTTATATGGAATTTCAAGGAGGTTAAATTTTCACCAAGATTTATTTAAACGTGTGGAAGGTTAGATAATGTTATTAGTGCTCATATTACAGTCCAATAATTATTTTTGTTTAGATAAGGGTAGTTTTTCCTTGTTTTAAGGGCCTTTTGGGCACTTGTATGGACTTCTTGAGTTCAGCATCAACTAAAAATGTGGTTAACATGTCTCTTGAACTCCATAAAATATTTTTAATTCATTTTATGTAAGTAATATGTTAAACATTCCAATTTTTGCTCATGTTTCTTCCATTTTCTCTTTGCAAGCCAAGGAGGGTCAGTTTCAACCAATTAGTGTGGGTCGTACAAGTGGAATTCGGAAGAGTGATTTTTTGGAATGAAATGTCTCTAAGTGTGCTTAAAATCTATATAAATAAGTTTAATTTTTGTGCTTCCTCATTCATGAAAAATAATTTAGACCTCAGGCAACTTTTTATGCATTCTCATCTAAGAGGGGTCATTGTTTGCACTTGTTTTTGAATAGTTTTCTTTGGTTTGATATGTTTAATGGTTTCATGTGTTTTTAAGATAAATTTAATATGTTTAACATGGTTCCCTTGGTTGTGGATATCTCATGAAATCACGAGCCTTTTCTAGGCTTACTTATGTTTGTAAATTGTATGCTCCTTTCACCTACAGGTGCCTTGAAGGTGATTTCCATATTGAAGAGAGTGTTTGATGATTGATTTAAAAATTTAATTTATGTATATTATCTATTTTAAGGTTAAAAATTGCATTATAATGGGTTAGAGGCTCTCTAACAAGCTTTTCTTGGTCAATTCCATCCTTCCTGCCTATACACAGTCATATGCACACCTACATGGGTTCCATGATGATGTTATTACCTTAATATAAACCTTGGTAATGTTTTCAAATTATTGGAAACACTATAAGTGTATTTTATGATAAAATAAGATATCATAAGGCCTAAATCATGCACCATTGTTCATTTTTATCTCCTACTACCTATATGCACAAAATCCTTGCCTATAGATAGCTAATAGAGAAGCAAAGAAGTCATATTAGAGTGTTAATATAGATGGATCAACTATACTTTGAGATATTTAGATACTAAATGACTATGATAATCTTATTTCGAGCTCAAATTAGCAAACAAGGTGGAAAACCACTTCCAAAAAGCTTAATGATTGATACAGGGATGTTTTCCCTAAATGAGTAAAATAGAGATGTTAAAGGTTGTTGTAGACCTCTCAAAATATGTCTCCATTAGGTTTTAAGACACCTAACTTATTAATATTTATTCCTCTATTGAGGAAAAGACTTTTGTAAAAAATGGACACTTTGGGATCAATGCAAGGAAGAAGTTGAAGGCTTTGGAGATGTCCATAAACACACCAAATTCTCCCAATGTTATCTACAAGGCTGAAGTAAAGAAAAAGGAACTTTCACATTCAAATTATAAAATAGGCCTTCCATCATGCTCAAATGTTTCCAATTGGTTAAGGACAATTTTTAATCACAAAGTAGCTTCAAAATAATAAATGAATTTTTGTATGTCTTATATGATCATCCCTTGTTTGTACACTATCTTAGAATGAACCTATAGCTAAATAAGATTAGATAGTGAACTTCTTGAATTTATTAGGATGTTTAAGGGGTATTTAAGGAAAATTTTAATTCAATAATATATTATTTCACTTTATAGGGTTCAAATATAATTTTTATCATCACGATCAAGGTGAGTGGAAACCCAAATACACCTACAAGAAGACCTGAATTTCATGAAACATAGTCTTGTTGGTAATACAGGTAGTGAGTGAAAGGTTAGAGTATTGGTGTGCTAATATATTGATTAAAACCTTATACACTTATAATTACATAATTTTTTTATAAAACTAATACAATTTTTCAAGATTTCCCCTAAGCCATGAACACCTATAGGTAGGGCTTTGGTTAGAACACCCTAATTTAGGCAGTAGGCATGAGAGAGGGATTATGCAAGTAGTACCTTGTAGGTTCAAAATAATAAGAAATTTATGAAATTACATTATGAGAGTTTAAAAATATTAACTCAATTGATTTCCAAACATCCCAAACAAGTCTATAAATATCAAGGTAGTGACTTACAACAAGCACTAAGAGTTATCTCAGTCAGTAGGGCTCAGTTTGATGTAAAAGGCTCAGTTTGAGATAAAAAGGAACTCAAGGTTGGTAGGGATATTAATTATTCACCTCAATTAACATTATTTTTATATCATAAAACATTTAAAAAATATAAAAATTCTTTCATATAACTCTAAACCCCTATCTTAGTCCACCTACAGGCCAGGTAAACAGGGTATGTAGGCAGTTAGTTGGAAGTAAAGTGTCTTAGTACTAAATGAGGCTATGTTGGTGGATTATAACGTAGATAAATTGGAGAGTGATATTAATATAACATAAACATGTTTTAAAACACCTTTTTAATCTTTTTTTGTGGAAAGAAACCTCCAAGCATAGTCAAAAGTGTCTCAATCTAGTCAAAACATGAGACCTAGTTCAGAGTTTCCAAAGTGCATAAAGTAGTGTGTGAAAAGATAAAAAATAAACCTAGAGGTAAAACATGTTCACCATTATCAAGATAAAATTAATTAATCTCTCACAAATACATACCTATCTAATAGAAGGCATTTTCAAGTGTAGGTACAATCAACATTTTAAATACCCTAAAGATAGTGTGCACTCCAAAAGTATACCCAGGAAATGTGGAAATTTTTAGCGTCAAATATTGGAGTTAAATTCAAAAAATTGGTAAAATTTACCCTTATAAGTTCAGTAAGATCCTCAAATGATCAATTTTTTGATACTAATATGTGAAGTACCGCCTACTTTGTCTCAGACAGGGGACACATTTTCTTTGCACCAAACCTTGCAAATGTGGGAAATTGGATGAATTTATGGACAAGAAAGGAATGAATGAATTTTTGAAGATTTTTTAATCTTTAAAATGTTTAAAGATAAATAAAAAAATCAACATATAGGTTCTAGGACTAAGCATGATGCTCTAACCAACAAGGTCTACACACATACCTAGTAGGCAAGGAATAGGCATAATTTTATATAGGAGGTCACTTTTAGATTCATAATTTGATAAGAATTATAATGATTGGAACATGTAAATATGGGTATGAGATAAGTTTTCAAACCACAAGGAAGTAGAGGAACCCATGGGAAGATTAGGTGAGCCCAAATTGAAATCAAAGTCAAGAAGCAAGGTTTAAGCCTAGTGAAGGAATTATTAGTCATTCCTACTTCCAACTTGATATGACTATCCTAAAACACTAAAAAATGTTTATTAGATGATATTGTATATTTAAAATCTTGTATATTGCAAGGAAATCCATTAGGAATCCATATTTTGGCTTAAAGAACTCCCAAACTAGACAAAATTAAAGAAAGAAGCTCAAAAGGTAACTTCAAATTCTTAGAACTTCCACTAACATTTTCATAGGACTTTTAGGTGATTATATAAGTTATATAGGGTCCCTAAGAAGCCCTAAGTGTTATTTTTAGGAGTTTACAATGTGTAGGCTTTATGAATAAAGGTTAAGACATAAAGTGACTAGAAACCCTTTTAAACCCTCACTACAGACCCAATTGGGAATATGAAGCAATTTAATCATGAATATGTAATATAAATTCCCTAAAACCAATTTTAATATGAAGAGGACTCTCTAAATAACCACCCAATTCCAATTTGTTGTATATACCTGTATGTAAGGGGTGAGAATAGGGATTTTTTTGACATTTTGTGTGCTTTATAGTATTGGGAATGTTTAAAGAGACTAAATCAATTTTGGGAGGAATTTTAGTACTTTCTCTAGGTCCTAATTTCCATTTTATCAACTATATTATCTCTTAAGACTATCTATTATCTCCTTCATTTCAACTAATCTAATGGGCAGATAATGAACACTTAGGGAAAAGTGATGAAACTCAATTAGGGAAACCTTTTAAGGTTTTTTATTCAAATTTATGATATGGACACCATTAAAACATCTCCTCCATCCTTTTACATAAATCATACTAAATAATTAGGAATGTTTCAGGCATCACGTGTGCGAGTTGCATGAAGAGAGCTCATTTTGGTACTGTCATGGATGATGGTGCATGTCCAAAAGAATAGGAATGATCAAAGGCTAATATAATGAATTTGGGGTATTATTAGTGACCCATACAACTCATACTAGTCATCATACCTGATTATTTATAGTGATAAGGTAGTTTTGGATGGTAAATCATGAGGGGCAGTTTTCTATGCAAGGAAAGGAGTTTCTAGACCACTTTTCAAGAGTTGGATTATTTGAGATGACACTTTTAGCTCCTAAAATTTAATTTATCACCCAATATATATCTTAAATACATAAATAATTTATATTTTAAATTGTGACAAGTGTCTCTGGAACTCCCCTTCTCTGTCACTTCTCACATATCCTATAAATTGAGCCTTTTTTTCTATTATATGGATCTCTCCTCGTTATGGTGAATCCCTACCAAATTTTTGCCTTGAGATAATAAATATAGTTTTTTTAACCTCATTAAATATTTCACTAAGTGTACACAATGGTTTTTTTCTTGTGTAATTATAGCTTTGTTTACCTTCACATGTTACTCTTCTTAGTACCTTGTGTTTTGTAATCTATCTTTTGTAGGTTAGCAAGAAGTGCCTAATGGGACTGATAGTGTAATTATTAGCCTACCCATTAGTGTGTCTTAGAATGCCTATTTTATAAGTCATATTATCCTAATCTATCTCTAAGGCCCCATGTTGAAACATTGATGTGAGAGAGAAGGTTGTCATTAGATGAAGTATATGTGCATACTTCTTCTTAGTTCTAAGTGCATGTCAAAGGGTGTGAGTATAGCATATGTTTGGTATATCACCTCCCATATATTATAGTTTATTTTATCTATTATTATCCCTTTTCATCCCCCCATGTATTAGTAGTAGGATTTCAACTATAGTGATGCATCAAGGGGAACTAGCCCCTCATCTAGAGATCCACCTCAATTTAGGAACACCCACAACCCTGAGGTGGTTCCATTGTGCCATTTGAATTAGGAGTGACTTGTAATATCCTCATTTGGTCCAAGTTCAAGTAACAATAGGACCCATTCAATTTAATTTGATGATGAAACAAGACTACAAGTAAAATGAGATTATAGAGATATGGGAGTCTCCTAAGTTTTGGGACTTTTAGTCTCTATGAAAAATGGGTGTATATACCTATGATTCTTAGGAGACATATTTAATATGTAGAAGAGAGTGTGTGTGATCTAAGTGATGTACAAGATTCCATAATAATAATAGGGGTATGTAGTGTTTTTGACTGGTCTTTAAGACCAATGCCATTATGGTAAAGAGTTAATGATATTATATTGCCAAGCATTGTGTTGATTAGATAAGAGGATTGTCATGTTGTATAATTATTGAGGGGAAAAAACAAGTTCATGTGTTTTCTTTAGAGGTTTATGATGAAAATCTTTAAATAACCTGCTCAGGGACATTGGTCCTAAAGATAATTCTTAGTCAATCTTTGAAGCTTGTTTTAGTTGGTCAAATCATAAAGAATGAAGGTAATATTGATTTAAAGTGTGGAGAGTATTTTTTAAGTCCAATCCATGGGGTTTCATGCATTGGATTGGTCACATCAAACTTTAATGATTATTTTTTCTTTTCAGTCATTTGGGGTATTTAAAGACAAAATAGAGTTGAGAATAGTTTAGGTTGATTAAAGAGTGTTTATAACGTGCCTTTAAAGTGCAAAAATGATCTCATGACCTTTTGAAGGTGTTTCGGCATAGTGACAAGTGTATACATAGGGTTTTAAAGCACTTTATGATTGGTTTAAAGTGTCAAATTAATATTGGTGAGTGTTCAAGGTTAATTTATGTCTTATAATGGTTTATTAATATCATATAGTTGTCATCTAAGTGGTTTCATTCTTTGAAGGCCTCTTGAGGGCAAGTTGAAGAGTTTTGATACCTCTCGGTGGTCACATTTCTTATTTGAGGGTTTGCAGGACAAAAACCATTTCATGGTTGTATGGGTTCCCTAAGGAGTTAGACCTCAATAATTAGTCCATTAGTGTGATCTAATAGCCTCTAGGTGTGGAATAAGTCTTAGGTGCTAGTGTTGACTAAATATGGTAAGTTGACTTTGGTTTATGTGTGAAACCTAGGTTTTTGCACCTTGTGAGTTAGTTTCCTTGCTAATTAAGTTGAAGGTCAAATCTCCTAAATCAGTTGAAATGGCCAAATGAGTGCTCATAAAGTAAATCATAGTCATTTGTAAGTGTATAGTTTGTTTTATGGTTAAGCATTTGTGCAAATGGAGGGCTAATTGCAAGACATTTTATGAAGGAGCTTTGATATAGAGGAAGAGTTAAATGATGAATATTGGAATGCATGAGGGGGCATCTGAGTTTTCTATATATATGAAGTTTTTAGTCATGAAGGTATATACATAATAAGTTATGGGATTTACAAGGTTAAGATAGGGTTACTAAGCCTCTAGACAAGGATAAGTGATTCAAATTAATGTTTTGGTCATTTTCTTCAAAAGACTGAGGTATGATTATTCTCATATGATTTTTTAATTTTATCTTGAGCATATTTCATGTCTTAATAATGGATTGAACATTTTTTGGTGACCATGAAGTTGGCTTATGAGAGTGAATATGAAGATAAAAAAGAAGATTCTTATTGGTTTGAGTTGGTATAATAGTATTCATATGACTTAGGGAGAGTTCTTCTTAATGTTATTGAGGTGTGATCACTCCTATTTACATTATATTATTCATTTATTCTTCATATATTATTGCATTGTCAAAGAAGAGTGTTGTTAATGAGTAGTTTTAAGGTAGTCATGGTAAGAAATGATATGCACAGTGATAGGGGGAGTTTATATCATCTCTTAGAGTAGATCCCTTATTTTTGTTAGATTTGAAAAAATTTACAGGTCCTTATGATGTATAAGTAATCCCACTTTGTAATTGTGTCAAAGGGGGAAAATTATTTGTAGAGGGAGTAAGAGTATGTGCATAGTTTTGTGTTGGTATTTACAAGTATGTTGATACACCTAAATGTATCAACATATTCATATAATGTTTAAGAAACACTTCTAATTTATGAATACAAAGAATCCATTACATGAGTTGTTGTTTATGATCTTCCTAAGATATATGGTGGAGTAGTAATCAAGCTAAATGACTTTTTCATAAAATGAACATGTAAATGGTTGTTGGGAGCAATCATGAACCTAAATATTTGTGAAGATGAAAGTGATCTAAACTAATTCCAATTAATAATATTCAAAACGTAAAGTTTAAATCCTAATTTAACATGGATATTTACAATTATAAGCTAAACTAAATTGAATTGGTAAAAAAAGGACCAAAAGGGAGGGTAAGATAGAAAGAAGGTGTTTTTAATCTTTAACCCAAACATTATGACAAAATTTAGATTTCATCTAGACATGCATTTGCCTAATGTTCAACATGAAGTATCATAATCTCAAACCCTACCACACATTAGGCAAATATCTAAGGAAAGTATGAAAATATGCAAATAAGAACAAGATTTACTTTAAGAATTTTAACCCTACAAGCAAATAACATTAGCCTAGATGTAAGAAAAGTAAAGAGAGTGAAGCAAACCTAAAAAACTTCAACTAATGTAGAATTATCACAAATTAGTAACTCTAAATTTAAATATGTACATCTAAGATCTATAAAAACAATTTAAATCTAAATATCAAACTAGATAATTGAGGAAGCAACCATGATAGCAAACACACAGACAATTATTGGACAAAGCTTATTTGTAATGATTGCTCTAAGTTTATAGAGTAATTTTGGTTCTAATAAATCCCCCCATTTACAATTGAAAATACCTCCTTTATATAGGCAATTCTTGAGATATGTTGGTCATTCCTTCTCAACATGCAACTAGACAAGTGTCAACATGCAAATAGACAACTGTCATAAATAAGTATCCCTTTATAAATGCTTTAAGACCAATGACACTGTTCAACTATGACTAACTTAAAATCCATATATGTTCCATATTACTCCCACTTTTACATAATACAATATTCCCTTCAAATTAATTATAGGGTCTTTTAAAAAAGAATCTACTATGTCAACTTAATTGACTTTGAGACTCTTTGTAATTTCAGCCTTTTCCTTTTTTCCTTGATCTTCATGACTTTATTTAAAGTTTTTGATCTTCATTGGTCTAGAAAAAATATAATTCAAGTGCTTTTAGGTCCAAAGGACCTTTCAATCTAATGTGTCATGTCTATGTGGAAATACCCATGCTATCATATTCATTTGATCTCAAAGCATGACCTCTATTGCCTTTAAAAATATTTCGCTTCCTTATTGGTGATGTGCCCTTTAAATTTTTTGTCTAAGTTCACACCATTAGATCTAATTGCATGGATCAATATAGTTCATTGATTTTGATCCAAAAAGTTGAATTACATTAGTTACTTTGGATTCTTTAGCCCTAACCTTTACCATGGATTGTTTATCTATTCCTAAAGCTCTTGAGATTTTTCCACTTGGCAATTTTTCATTTGCTCTTGGTCCTTTGAAAAGTCCACCCTGCTTCACATTACTGATCAAGATATGGGAGGTAAAATGCTATTGTCTGATATTTGTTCCATTCACCATGATTAGGGCATGCATCATCATGATGTTCATTCTAAGTTTCATTACAATTTTAACATTTATCTCACACCATTGATCAAGATTACATGAATAAAATGTGCTTTGTTGATCTATGTATAACATTTGACATTTAACATCGAGCTACAGTCATGACACTTGTTAAAACCACACTTTCTCATAGGCTTGTTGACTTATTGACTTGTGGAATTCCCATGAACCATTGATATATCATTTGGGAATCTTAAATGTTGCCACTTGTCATTCGTGGATGCCTCTGTAGGTATGTTGACATGTTGATGTTTCCCTATATTGTTAGATATTTGATCTACTTATCAAGATGGTGAAACTCAATGTTTTATCATTAGTTATTTCCTTAAAATTTCAAACCCTCACTCTCTATTATATCTTCTTTGAGTTAATGTGCACCATTAGATTTTTATCCACTAGGTTGGGCATGATTTGTTCCTATGGATAATAAAGATAATTAAGTCAAAGATTGGGAAATTTATAAAACTTAAGATAAAATCTTGGACTAAGTTTTTTTATTTGTATTAATAAACATGAATAAATTTGTAGGGTAGAGTCTTTATGCTAAGTTTTAAGACATAATAAAAGGGACCCAATGATTAATAAAATCAACTTAGCCTAAAGTTTTTGGGAAACATAAGGGACTTAGGATAAAGTCTTAGCCTAAGTTTTATTCATGTTTTTTTTTAAATATGACTAAAACCTTAGGATAAAATATAAGATAAGTATAATTTTAAAAATGAACATTCTCATATAAATTTGATCCCACAAAATTTAAATTTAAAAGTATTTAAGTTAAATCAATTAGACTAAGGTTTTTTAACAAGAGTCAAACATATATTCAAATTAGTCTTCAACAGACCAAAGGTTAGTAAAATACCAAATTAACATTAAATCATGAAACCCTAGATATTTTTCATTCCAAATGGACTCCATTAGACATGAAACCCTAATCATAGAGATCCAATTTTAGAATATTTAGATAAGATCAAATCAAAATCATGTGTAAATATGTAAATCCAACCATGGTGTGGATGACCTTCAAATAAATATAATGTAAAAAATCCTCTAATGGTACTCTTATCTGATGAATTTTCAATTTAAAGCACAAATTTTCATAATTTGAAAAAAGGGTCCCCATTTTCAAGAATGGGTGTATGTTGACCTCAACAAATGGAGAATTTTGGAGAAACATAATAACATGTTAGAATTCAAAGCTCTGGTTTAGACTAATAACTAGGCTACTTAGTCCACATGATCATGTACCATAATTAAGATCAATTCATGATTAAAAATAGTCTTACAAATTCAAAATTAGTCACAAACATAGAAACTCATCTATGTTATGTGTGTGATTTCATTCCACTTACTATTTACCATGGGATTTGGGGAACAACTTCCATAGTCATGACCTTAACCATTAACACTGAATTATAGCATATTTATACATTCATTAATAACCATGTTTTGTATGTGAAATGATTGGAAATTTTTCTCCTACCAAAATGGAAGCCATATACCAAATAGAGATACCTTTGGCTCCACTCAGAGCCTTACTCCACTACCATCTAGGTGTCCATAACCCTGATAGAAATTAATAGAATCAACTTTGCTTAGAAAGCTATTGAATTTTGTAATAAGGATCTTATTTTTGTATTTTTGAAATCATTTTTTACTCTATATCAATGTTTTGGAACTAGGTTAGCCAAGTTTTTGGATTTGGTCAAGTTTTTTGATCTTTAGACAATCATCCATGGTTTCAAACTTTATCCCAGGTAATAATGTTTATTAAGTGTAAACATGATTATGTTTTAATAATCCAAAATTTCATGTCACATGTGAAATCCTTATAAGAAAATATATTAGATTATAAAAAGGCTTAAAATATCAAGGAACAATTAACCTATCCATTAGTCTTTGATAGTTTCTCCAAACTATAACTTCAAGCTCACATTTCAATAATCCATGATCAACAAATATTGAGAAGTCATACCTGCATTTATATATTGTGAAGTTATTGAGTATTTAGATGAAATTTTAATTGAGGTTTGTCCAAAATGACTTATTTATAAGTAGGGAACAAAATCAAATAATCAAACACACCAAACAAAAAAAACTAAGGAAGCAAATATTTACAAACAAGGGACAAGAAGGAAAGAAACTAATCTAAATACCTACACTAGCTTCACAAAGAACTTACCTCCAAGATCAAATGGAATCTATTTATTCTAATAAATAACCTTGAAACATGATTAATTCCATTCAATGACCTCTTCTTGTGTATAGGATCACTTTTATGCATGTGTCTTCTAGATGATATAGCTTGGTTTCCCACCTATATTCTCAAGCATATAGATTGAATATATGGATCCAAGATCCAATCATCCTCTTCCCAAATTATTCATTCTTTCATTAGGAAAGCTATTTATACTTCATTCAAATACTAATCATGTTTTATCTCATTCTCTTTCCATGGTTGTATTATAAACTCAACTGGTATAGTTAGATTGATTCTTTTTTAGGATCTAACTCATCCTACTTTGGGATCTCCATAATATCATTGCCTTCTTAAATAATTTATGAAATAGTACTTTATATAATACATTCATCAATATCCACATGAAATGGGAATGGACTATCAATATTTGATGAAAACTCTACAAGTCATCTCAAAAGGTATCTTCATCATGATCAATAGAAAGGATATGAGATTTATTTGGAATATTACCATTTGAAACATGTTAATCACATATATCTAAACTTTTGATGGACTCATATGAAGGTTCTTGATCTGTTGCATTTGATTCATCTTCATCTCCTTTACCTATAAGTGTTTCCATGACATATTTAGGAACTCCATTCATCTCAGTTGAGATTTCTTCTAATATTTTAAAAAGGATAGGGTCTTCCTCCTTAATTGGTGTATTATATCCCTCCTCTGAAGTATCTTCAAATTCATCTTCATCCTTAAATGGATTATCAAAGGTCTTTAACATAAGATATATTCTAAATATATCTCAGAACTTGATGACCATGTAACATTATTATGAACCCTATAATAATTATCCAAAGGCACATCACAAGTGTTTATGTCAGGCATGTTCATAATTTCAAATTGCTCATTTTTATAGTTGTCATTATTGTTTTTAAACCTAGATGTGGGTCTATTGAACCCCTAAATAGAATAATTTCTATTATAACCTTCCCCATTGTTACTTATTTGCTTTTATGTCTCTATAAAATCAATGCTCAACTTTTGGAACATTTTTAAAATAGAATCATTTTCATTTTTAGGTGGCTCTAAATTGTGAACTTGAGGACTACTTCCAATTATTGGCACCATAGTTATTTGATCTTGTGGATGAGATCCACTTGTAATGTTATTCAATAATTTTAGGTTTTGACCAAGATGAGCATGACTCAAAGTTAATTTGTTTAAAACAAGAGTTTTATTTAATGTAATCATGGGAAAATTAGGATTGATATCTGGAAAGGTATATGCCTTTTAACATTGATGTTGCATTTGGTAATTACTTACCATAAATTTAATATAGGTTAAAGCTAATGTATTAATGAATCTAGCAAATCTTTTCAAAAACACAAAAGTTAATGGATCTAAATATTCTTCACAAATATCTAAAGCTAAATCCTCAATGGGTATATAAAGAGATATAGTTCTATTCAACATATTTTGAAATCTAGCATTAAAATATCTAATGGTTTCATTTCAATCCTTTTCTATAGTAATGAATTGTTGATAAAGGACATATGGACTTATGATATTTCCAAATTGATCAATGAAATGATTATTGAAATAATTCTAGATGACAATGAAATCTTTAGGAAGGTTAAGAAACCAATTATATGCCTCATCTCTAAGAGTAAAAGGAAATAATCTGAAAGTAACATCTTTATGAACAACATTTAATAATCTTAAGGTAACTTTAAATCACTTGATATGTTCTTCAACAATCATAACACCATTAGGACTAAAAGAAGGCAAATACCTTTCAATATTTCAAGGCAAATCATGTACCTAACTAGGCACATTGATAGAATATCTTCCTAACCATGCCATACCTAGATGAAGATCTTAATTTTGGTCATTTCAGCTCTAAATCATATTCAAAATATAACATAGAAACTAAATTTTTACAAAGATAAATGAATCTTTAATGAAACATAAGCAACCTTTTCAAATTTTTCACATAAATTCTCAAATAATAGGAATCTTTAGCTGAAAGAAGCCCAATGATTGGTATGAAACCATTAAGATCAGTGATATTTACATAAATATGCAAATAATACTTTAATCTTTGAACATAATTCACTAATATTAATAAAGATAATTCAAATTCACAAAGTTTTAGCTTATCCCTCCTTCTAGTGCCAAGTTTCCCCATTGCTAAGACACCTAAATATATCAATAGGTTTATATAGTGTTTAAGAAACACTTCTCATTTTTGGATCCAAAGAATCAATTACATGATTTTTTAGATGTGATCTTCCCGAGATCTATGGTGGAGTATCAACCAAGATAAATGATTGTTTCACAAAACGAACATGTAAATGGTTGTTGGGAGCAACCATGGTCATAAATCTTTGTGAAGATGAAAGTGATTTGAACTAAGTCCTATGAATAATTTATAAAACCTAAAGTATAAACCCTAAGATAATAAGGATATTTAAAATTACAAGATATAATAAAGTGAATTGGTCAAAAAAGGAGAAAAAGGGAGGGTAAGGTAGAAAGAAGGTGTTTCTGATCTTTAACCTAGACATTATGACAAAGTTTATATTCATCCAGACATGCATTTAATCAATGTTCAACATGAAGTAGAATAATATAAAATATCACCACACATTAGGTAAATATCTAAGGAAAGTATGAAAATATGCAAATAAGAACAAGATTTACTTTAAGAATTTTACCCCTACAAGCAAATAACATTAGCCCAGATGCAAGAAAAGCAAATGAAATGAAGTAAACCTAAGAAATTTTAAATAATATAACATTATCAAAAATTATAAACTCTACATTTAAATATGCACATATAAGATCCATAAAAATAATTCAAATATAAATATCAAATCAGATAACTGAGGAAGCAGCCCTGATGGTATATTGGACAAACTTTATAGAATTCCTTGTTTTTACTACTTATTCCAAGTTTACAAAGTAATTTTGGCTCTAAGAACTCCCCCCCCCCCATTTATAATTTTTAATACCTAATTTATATAGGCAATTAATGAGATATGCTATTCATTCCTTCTCAACATGCAATTGGACAAGTATCATAGACAAGTATCCCTTTACAAATGCTTTAGGACTAATGACATTGTTTAACTATGACTAACCTAAAATACATATACATTATATATTGATCCCAATTTTATAGAATAGAATATTCCCTTTGAATGATTTATATGGTCTTTTTCAAAATAATCTACCATGTCAACTTAATTAACTTTGAGACTCTCTACAATTTAAGCCTTTTCCTTTTATCCTTGATCTTCATGGCTTTGTACCAATTTTATGATCTTTGATAATCTATAAAAAATATAATTCAAGTGTTTTGGGGTCCATAGGACCTTGTAATCTAATGTTCCATGTCTATGTGGCAATTTCCATACTGAGATATTCATTTAATCTCAAAACATGACCTCTATTTGCTTTGGACATGTGTCACTTCCTTATTGGTTATGAGCCCTTTAAATAGTCAATCTCAGATCATATTATTAGATCTAATTGCATGGATCAACATGGTTCATTAATTTCATGTGTGAAGATTAATGCCATTGGCTGGTTGTGAGTCTTTAACCCTGACCTTTATCATGGATAATTGATCTATTCTTGAATCTCCCAAGATTTGTCCACTTGGTATTTATTCATTTTCTTTGAGTCCTTTAAAAATTACACCCTTATTTGCATCATGGATCAAGACCCAAGAGGTCAAATTCTATTGGTTGATCTTTTTTCCATTCACTATGGTTATGACATGCATCATCACTATACTCATTCTAACTTTTATTGAAATTTAAACATTGATCTTGCACTATTGATCAAGATTACAAGGATCAAATGCATTTCATCAATCTCTACATTTAGTTTCAACTTTAACCTTGATTTTTAGTCATGAAACTTTTCATAATTATGTTTACTCATAGGCTTTTTGACTTATTAACTTGGGTAAAGGCATTCAAACTATTGATATATCATCTGGGCATCTGAAATGTTTCCACATGTCATTATCAGATGCCTTAATAGGTCTATTGACATGTTGACTTTGTCCCATGCCATTATAAATTTGGTCTACCTACTGAGATGGTGACACTTGGTGGATTAGCATTAGTCAGTTCCTTTGACATTTTAAACCCTCACTCTCTTTTGGATCTTCTTTGAGTTATTGTGAACTGTTAGATTTTAATCTGCTAGGTTAGGTGTGATTGTTCCTAAGCACAATGAAGATAATTAAGTTAGATCTTAGGAAATATATATAACTTAAGCTAAATTCTTAGACTAAGGTTTCTTTTTGTATTAATAAATATTAATAAAGTCTTAGCCTATGATTTTATTCATGTTTAAATATATATATATATATATATATATATATATATATATATATATATATATATATATGACTAAAAATTTAGGATAAAATATAAGCTAAGTCTAAAATTAAAAATGAACATTCCTTCATGAATTTGATCTCACCAAATTTGAACTTAAAAGTACTTAGGTTAAATCAAATAAACTAAGGTTTTTTAGCATGAGTCAAACATATATTCAAATTAGTCTTCAACAAACTAAGAGCTAGTAAAATACCAAATTAACATTAAATCATGAAAACCTTGATATTGTTCATTCTAAATAGACTCCATTAGATATGTAACCTGAAGCATAGAGATCCAATGTTAGTAAATTTAGATAAGATCAAACCAAAATAATATATAAATATGTCACTCCAATAATAGTTTGGATGATCTTCAAATAAAGATAATGTGCAAAACCCTCTAATGGTACTCTAATCAGATGAATTTTCAATTTAAAGCACAAATTTACATCATTTGAAAAAAGGGTCCCCATTTTTAGGAATGGGGGTATGTTGAACTCAAAAAAGTGTTGGGGAGATTTTTTAGGTGTTTTCAATGATGTCTCTAAGGTGGGCAAGAGTGTCCATGATATTATATGTATGCATGGTTCTCAATGACAAAGTGTGCCTTAGTGATCACATAGTTTACATGAGATGCTATAGGTTTTGGTCTTGTTAAGGATGTTGTTGATGATTTGTTCTTGATGTAGAGGCCTTATGGGGTGTACAAAGAGATTGGTTTTCTTGTGTAAGTGAAAATAATCCATTTGCATAGTCTTGTGAAGGTCTAGGTTATCCTAGTCATCCTTGGCAATGTTTTGTGAGTAATCATATTGATGATGTCATAATTAACATTAGTGAAGGTGTTATAAGAAAGTGGTCACATGAGTCTATTCAGCTTTTTTCCTAGAGCATGTGTTTCAAGTTTCATGCTTTGACATGATGTCTATAAAAATTTATGATGGTGCACAGTTGCTCTCCTAGGTAGATTTCATTGTTTTTATACTTAGTCAAATTTACTTTTTTTAGTAACTATTGGAATTCAAATATTTGAATTTTATAAAATAAATAATTTGTGATTGTTTGATCTATATCTTGAACAAATGGATGAATTTGATGATGGAGTAAAAATCAGGGTTGTAAATAGCTTTAATTAAAATCCAAGTAAATTAATTAAGAGGTTCGACTTGCCATACAATTTCATTTATTATAGCTCAAAGTTAACCAAGGGTTTGACCTCCATTTTTTAAGTGTAGACACCTAAAAATAGCCACTGATAACCTCCAACCAGGATTTTGACCAATTTCAACCTAAAATGCATAATTTGGCCTAAAAACACTAAAACACACTAAATTATTTGAAACTGATATATTTAAGCGTTGATTTAGGCTAGGGTATCCCCAAATGGGGCAATACAATTTATGGGCTAGCTAACTTTAATTAGATCAATCTCAATTAAAATGCCAATTTTATACCTAAGTGCTCTGGATTACTATTTCCTATCAAATATCTTGCATAAGATACATAATTTTATTATTTTTTATTGGTAACATCCTAAATTGGATAATGGATCCAACACATCCAAAAACACCTTCAATTCTAATCCAATCAAATTTTGAACAAATAACAAGGCATTTTGATCAATTTGAGTAATTTGTACATAATGTACTTAATCATGCTTAAGAGATAATTAACCCAAATAAAGGCATAATTAATAATTATATGGAAACTTTTTGAATAACTTGTTTTTAGAAATGAATATTGAATATTTGCATCATCATGTGACCTCGTTTCTTGGGAAGACATTTCTAGGCCATAAATACCACAAATATCAAGATTCATGTCCTCCATGTCTCTTAATTTCACCTTCTTCCAATGCCATGATGAGGATAATTACAAAATTAATTCCAAAAACTGAATTAATCCTTAAACATATATCTCAATCTTAGGATTGATGGTTTAATTTGATTCTAGACGTTTGAAAAAATATATAAATAGGATGCCTTACCACATCATTTCTAAGGTATTTTTGGTGCAAAGTTATAATGCACAAATATCTTCAAGAAGCCATTGAAATTAGTGTTACCATGCCAGATTTATTTTAATCCAAGCCAATCCATAAGCCAAAGGTGCCAAGGAGAGATATAGGTAGTCAAGCTTCCATTTCCAAGGACTTCATGAGCATAAGCCAAGAAAGCCACTACTATAAAGGCATTTGGAGCATCCAAGGAAGGTGAAGGAATTCTTGTGTTTGATTCCTTAATTTTTAGTTGTGTTTGTTATTTTTTTTTAAAACTAATCTTTGTCTAGTATTTAGGCCTAGAAATGTTATGCTAGTTAGTGTGTTTTTCTCATTTTGTTTTCATTTTGAAACTAACACCATACTAACCATCCTTTCTTAAGTCAAATTCCTAGATCCACATATGGTACATCTAGTGGGACTAGATGAATCCCACATATGAAGAAGATCATTTTGTAGATTTAAAATATTTATTTGGACCCTTAAAACACTTGCAAATTGATTTTATAACTTTATTTTTCCATTTTTGTTTGCCATGGGTTTACACAGTAACTGACATCAACTAGTAAAACTGATATCAATTGCATAGCTTAACCGACATTGGTTGGTAAAATATACATTGGCTAGATACCTATCATCATTCACATTAGTATAATAGATGTTGGTTAGATAATTGACATCAGTTAGAAAATGTAACTGTCATAGGTAATATAAATTGAATTTGGTCACTATGTTTTCCTTAAAAACACAGACCTGAGACCTCTTTTTCTAAAGTTCATTATTTCAAACCTAATAGAGATTCAAATCTAAGGGACATGATAACATTTTTACTATGGAACCAAGCTTGAAATTTGCTAAAAACATGTTTTAGATCATCTTTTTCATGCTTAAAAATAAATTAGGAACCTTGTTTTGGTGTTTAACAAAAGAATTTAGATGTTTATGGTGAATGTTTTTCAATTTTTTCAACTAAGACCAAGGGGTCAAATGAACACCACCTCAATTTCCATTTGGGATTAAAAGTAAACTCAACTTTTTAAATCTTTTTGTATATAATTAGTTATTTAGATTAAATTTTGTTTGTAAAAAAGAGGGATGTTACATGTATGCTCTTCCATTTGACCCCTTTAGGTAACCCTTGGAATTAAAACTATCATTCCTATTAAAAGTAGCCTAGTCCAAGGCTTATAAATAAATTCATCTAAATCACTCCCCAAAAACTCATCAAAGTTTGGGTGACCTTGAAAATGACCCTAAAGTCTTTCTAATTTCATGCTTTCTTTATTTTTATGCAAACTTGGCTTGCGATGACAACTTATTCACCTCTCATGAGCTCTTTCGAGAAGATTTGACCCAAGGTTTCACCTCCTAGAATTGACTTCACTTGGCTCCTATTTTGAGTTGCACACGGGACATAGTGGCACTTTGGACATCACACTACATTGAGTGAATAGCAGGATGTAGTGGTTGTAAAAATGACTAAACCTTTTTACAACAAGCCAAGTGATATGGATCCAAAATCCATGATTTTAATTTTAATTTTTTGGCATGAAAGTCATTGTGAAATTTATTCCCATATATCATTTATAAACTTTTTAGATCTTAAAAAAATCCCCACTTACCATGGAAGTATTGTTGGTGCAAGGTGCACCTCAAGGTCCATGTCATAGTATTGTCATTTGAGAGGAGGGGGTGTAAAAAACCTACTATATAATGCACGTTTACTTTTGGATGAACACTTAAAATCCTCTCAAATGATGTATATTGATGGATTCCCACAATACCAAGCAACCTTGTGAGTTTAAGATCTAAGAGCGATTAATTAGTTTGTCTTGTCGTAAATTAAAGTCTTCTTTGAAGTCAAAAATTGTTGTAAACAAACAATTAATACCAAATATATGGTCCTAATTTTACTTTGAATAAAGAGGCATTATGCTACCCATGTGAGATCATCATTTTTCCTTGTTCAAAGTTTATCAAAAGCTTTAAAGTCATATCATCCACTTTGGCAAAGTTATGCTGCCCCAATTGAGTCTAGACCTTTACCAAAGTTGTTTTAAGTCCACTTATAATCTAAATTTGGAATTTCACCTTTACAAGTTCATAAGGTTGATTTATTAAGTGGGTTAACCATTTTCACTAAACTTTAGGGAACTTAGGTTTAATTTCCAATTTGAATTGAAGGCCATTCAAGACTCATAATAATTATCATCACTTGATACACTTAAGCTATTTTGTGCTAAGCACTTGCACTTTGATTCTATGAACCACAACATTTTGAGTTAAGAAAAGTAGTGTTATGTTATCAAAATTGTAGGAAAATGTTTTTGCCTTAGAGAGATTTTTAAAAAAACCTTTTTTTTCACCTTTTGGGTAGTATATCATTGTTATGCTACCCAAAACATTTCAAATATTGTTTCATAGACCCTCTTGCATAGATTTCAAATATGTTCCTACATTTTTAGAATAATCTGAGTGTACTTTTGTGATCCTTTATCTAAATCATAGTTATACCATTCACTTTTGTCTTTCTTATTTGTCAAAAGAACCAAGTTTTATACCATTTTTTATGAGAAGATAAAATATTTCTAAAGTTCCTTTTGTTTCATACCTTATACCTATTTGATCAAGTTCATGTCCAAGAATCAAATTCCTAGTGTTTGTTAGAAGTGTTTCAAATTTTTTATATTAAAACTTTCATCTATTTCAAAGTCTAGATTTTGATGCCATTTGGCCAAGAGTCCTAGCGCATGCCTTTTTTGAGCCTAGATTTTGACACCATGTTTAGCCAAAAGACCTAGCAAATTTTAAATTCATAGATTAGACTAATTTGAAACACTTCGACCTTAGAGTTTGGAATTTTGATGTTTGGTCCATTTATTTACTTATATTTGTGTGAACGGTGAAATGTTAGATACTTCATGCTAGCTTTTTTTCACAAAAATATTTTTATAAACCTTTTAATCCTTTTGATGAATCTAGAACAAGTTGGAACATTATCTATTTTATACATTGTCATTTATAGAGTTTGTATAACTCTTTGACCTTTTATAGTAAAAAATTGACTATGGATCCCAACATGTATTCCTATACTCGTAGTGGACTCATGTGAAATCTAGGAATTAGTAATGTAGTTACATAGGAAGAAATGGTGAAATAACCCTATGCAGATAATATTGCTTATGAGATGTATTCTTATCCCTCTTATAATAGTCAATTAGGGTCACAAAGCCAAGATCCATTGGCTAACTATCTAGTTAACACACCACCTTATTCAAAATAATACCAATAAAAAACTTCACAATACCTAGCTATAATACCCATAATGGATGAGTTGGTTCTTCAACACATAGATAAATATTGGACAAAATTTTCAAAATTCCTTACTTATATTACTTATTCCAAGTTTATAAAGTAATTTTGGCTCTAGGAACTCCCCCACCTTTTTTACAAAGACCACACTTCCTTATTATATAAGTCTTAGTGAGGTATGGTTTTCAGTTAGGTCAAATGATAATTGAACAAGTTTTATAGATATCTATCATTTTATAATGGCCTAATATCGATGAAACTTTTTCAATGACTAACCAAAATCTATATATGTTCCATGTTGCTCCTACTTTTAAAGAATAAAATATTCCCTTGAAATGATTTATAGGGTGATTTTATTCAAAAGAAAATACTATGTCTGATTAATTGACTTTGAGACTATTTTGCACTTTTAGCCTCTCATTCACTGACAAAATTAAGTCTAAGACATATTTGTTCATATTTCTGATCTTCACTAGTCTAGGATAATTATAATTCAAGTGGTTTTAGGTCCATAGGATCTTGAAAACCAATTTTTCATGTCTATGTGGAAATGCCCATGATGATCTATCTATTTGATTTCAAAACATGACCATCATTGCCTTTGGACACATGTCCTTACCTCGTGCTCTCTCAAGCTAGATCAAGTTTACACCATTAATTTTTTTTGGATTCCTATTTTTATTATCTTTCATTACAATCCATTATATCTCTATTAATACCCTTAAGATCATGCCACTTGGTGAATCCATGGGCTCTCTATTCATCCTACAAACATCTCTATCTCTTAGCATCTTTACACCACATGGAAACCTCTCATTAGGTATCTAGGACCATTAAAGTTTTGACCATCATGGGTGATTGGATCTTTGAGCTACCTCCATGATGGTGACACTTATCACTCACATATTTATTCTTGGTAGCTTTGACTTGTTGACTCATGTTTACTATTAGATCTTCAATTTACCCATCAAGATGGTGACATTTATAATTTTTGGGTTCACTCCATTCCATTGATCTATCATCTAGGCTTCTCAAGATGCTACCACTTGGAATTCTTGGATCCCTCCATAGATCTACTGAATTTATAAAAAAAATCATACACCATTAACTTAGATCTTTGATGCATTAACAAATGCTCATCATCAATCTTCCTTTATAATTTATTGGTGTTAAACCTTTCCCACATGTCATTGATCTACTTTTTGAGCTCTAATATATCACCACATGGCACATTTAGTTTAATCCATTTATATGCGTAATAAAAGTTAAGTTGGTCTTTGGAAACATATAGAAGATTAGGATAAAAACATGGCTTAAATTATTTTTTAATAATGTCTTAGTGGTATTAGTAAATATAACTAGGACTTAGGGTAAAGTTTAAATATAATATTATAATAAAGTGCTTCCCGTATTAATTTTATCCCACTCGAATTTGAATCTCATTTAAAAAATGTCTAGGTTAAATCATTTTTAGACTAATTTTTCTTAACATTATTTAACCATAGATTAAATTTAGACAATTAAGGACAAAAAATATTAATCAAAGGGTCAATCAATTGTCAAAGCACACAACTCTAAACAATGTTTATCCAAAAGGTATTCCATTAAACCTACAACAAGGAAACATAAGAATCAAATGTTAGCAACATTAGATAAATTCAAATAAATATTATGTGCTAACAAACCCATTTAAACTAGATAAAATTGACATTAAATCATGAAACCCAAATATTTTCCATTTTAGATGGATTATATTAATCTTGTAACCTAAAATACAAAGATCCAATGTTATAAAATTTTAACAAGATCAAACTAGAATCATGTGTAAATATGCCAATCCAACCATGGTGTGGATTATATTCAAATAAAGATAATGTGAAAAACACTCTAATGGTACTTTGATCAAATTAATTTTCAATTTAAAGCATAAATTTTCACAATTTAAAACAAGGGTCCCCATTTTCATAAATGGGGGTATGTTTATCTCAAAAAATGGTGACTTCTGAGGGAAACATAGAAATATGTTAAAATTTAGATACTCTTAGTTTAAACTAATAACTATAAAAATTATCCAACATGATCAAGTACCATTATTAAGATTAAATCAATTAAAATAAGTCTTTCATATGTATAATTAATCCCAAACATTAAAACTCAACCATGTTGTGTGTATGATTTGATTCCACTTATTATTTACCATGGGATTTAGGGAACAACTTCCATATTTCATGACTTCAACCATTAACACTAACTTATAGCATATTTGGATGTGAATTAAGGATCATAATTTATTTGAGGGAAGTATTTGTCATTGATCTAATACTAGATAGGTGTCTATAAACTCAATAGAGATGCCTTTGGCTCCACTTAAGGCCTTTCTCCATTGCCAGCCAGGCATCCATCACCCTGATGGAATTTACAAGAATAACATTTACTTTGAAAACTCTTGAATTTTGAAATAAGGTTCTTATTTTTTGTATTTTTAAAGTCATTTTGATTTTATATAAAATTTTGGGAGCCAAGTTATCTAGGTTTTGGGATTTGGTCAAGTGTTTGATCTTTAGATAATCATCCTTGGTTTCAACTAATTTTATTAAATGCAAACATGAATGTGTTTCAATAATTCAAAATTTTCCCCAACATGTTTAATCCTTATTAAAAAAACTAGATTATAAAAAGGTTTAATATTTCAAGGAACAATTAACCTAGATATAAATATTTACCAATTTTTCCAAATCATAACATCAGGTTTAAATTTTCAGAATCCATGATCAACCAATGTTTAAAATTCATCCCTATATTCTTGATTTGAGAAGCTCCTTGAGAATTTAGGTAAATTTGGAGTGTAAAAATTATATTGGAAAATACTTATTGAAATTAGGGAACAAATCAAAGGAAACGGCAAACACACCAAAAAAATAAATAATAAATAAACAAATGTTTACAAACACTATTTACAAACAAGGGACATGAAAGAAAGAAATAGGAAAGAAAGTAATCTAAATCCCTACACTAAATTCACACCTAACTTTACTTTGGGATCATATGGAAATTTATTTAGTCCACTAAAAAACCTTAAAACATGATTTCTTCTATTTAATGGCCTCTTCTTGTGGATAACAACACTTGTATTCCTATGTCTTCTGGATTATGTAGCTTGGATTCCCATCTCCATTATCAATCACATGGACCAAAGATATGAATCCGAGATATAATCATCTTATTCCCAAATTATTTTTTCTTGCATCAGGCAAGCTAGCTCTTCTTCATTCAAACACTGATCATGTGTTGTCTCATTTTCCTTCCATGCTTGTAGTGTGAACTCAGTTGGTATACTTGGATTGATATCTTCATTGTGATCTAACTCATATTACTTTATGATCTCTATAATATCATTTCCTTGTTGAATAATAGATACAATAATACTTTTTATAATACATCCCTCAATCTCCACATGAAGTGGGAATGGACTATAAATCCTTACATAAAAACTCTCCAAATTATCCCAAAAGGCTTTTTCATCATGATCAATAGAAAGGACATGAGATTCATTTTGCATATTACCATTTGAAACATGTTAAACACATATTTTTTACATTTTTATGGAATCATTTAAAATTTCTTGATCTATTTCATTTGCTTCATCTTCATATTATTTGCCTGCAACTATTTTAAAGACATCTTTAGGAACTCCATTCATCTCAAATATAACTTATTTTATTACTTTGGAAAGGATAGGATCTTCCTCCATGTTTTTTATAGTAGATTCCTCCTCTAAATTATCTTTAAATTCATCTTCATCTTTAAATGGTAAATCATAGGTCTCTACCATAAGAGTTGTTTCAGAAGATGTAGATGTCTTAGAAGAACTAGATGACCATGCAACATTATTATGAACCCTAAAATAATTAGCCAAAGGCACATCATAAGTTTTTATGTCAATCACATTCATAACTTTAGATATATTATTGTTATATTTTTCCTTATTGTTTTTAAACCTAGATGTAGATCTATTGAAGTTTTGAAAAGAATAGTTTTCATTAGAACTTTCCCCAATGTGAATTAATTACTTTTGAATCTCAATAAAATCAATGCTCAGTTTTTGAACCATTTTTAATATGGATTCATTTCCACTTTTAGTTGCCTCTAAATTTTTAACTTGAGGACTAATTCTAGTTGTTGGCACCATATCTCTTTTATCTTGTGGATGAGATCTACTTGCAATGTTATTCAGGAATCTTAGGTTTTGACTATGATGAACATGACTCAAAGGTAATTGGTTTAAATATAGAGTTTGATTTAAAGTAAGCATGCTATAAATAACATTATGAATTACATTAAACATTGGGAAATTAGGATTGATATTTAGAATGGCATATTCCATATGTCCCTGGGGTTGCATTTGGTCATTAATTACCATCGCTTCAGCATAGGCAAATGTGTTAATAACCCTGATAGATATTTTCAAATACATGGAGCTTAATGGATCTAAATCATAATTATAAATATCTAAAGCTAAATAGTCATTAGGTCTATAAGGATATATATTTATATTTAACATATTGTGAAATCAAGCATTAAAAACCCTAATGGTTTTATTTGAATCCTTTTTTACAATAATCAATTGTTGATAAAGGACATATGGAATTATGATATTTCTAAATTAATAAATGAAATGATTATTGAAATCATTCCAACTGATAATGAAATATTAAATAAGGTTCAAAAACCAATCATATGCCTCATCTCTAATATTAAAAGGAAACAATCTATAGGTAACATCTTTATGAACAACATTTGACAATCCTAAGGTAGCTTTAAAGCACTTGATATGTTCTTCAACAGTCACAAAACCATTAGGAATAAATGAAGGAAAATACCATTTAGGATTTCAAATAAAATCATGTATCTGACTAGGCACATTGATAAAATATCTACCTAACCATGTCATACCTTAATTAATATATTACTTGTGGTCATTCCAGCTCCAAATCCTATTCACAATACAACATAGAAACCAAATCTTCGCAAAGACAAATGGATCTTCAAATATTTTCAAAAAAAATCATATATATCTTAAAAGAATATCAATATTTAGCTAATTAATCCTAAATACTAGTCTAAAACCATGAACATTAGTTATATTTACACATTTGATCCAATAATAACACAAATATTTAAAGAATCAACTGATATTTAAATAAAATTCACTAATACTTAGTAAAGATACTTCAAATTCAAAAATATTTAACTAAAGTCCCTCTTTCTAGCACTAATTTTTTCCCTGTTGATGCACTTAGATGTATCAATAGGTTCATATAGTGTTTAAGAAACACTTCTCATTTCTAGATTCAAAGAATCCATTACATGAGTTGTTGGTTGTTATATTCTTAAGATTTTTTGTAGAATATTAGCCAAAATAAAATATTGTTTCATAAAATGAACATGTAAAGGGTTGTTGGGAACAATCATGGTCCTAAATATTTGTGAATATGAAAGTGATTTGAACTAAGTCCAATGAAGGATGTCCAAAACCTAAAGTTTAAACCCTAAGCTAAAATGGATATTTAAAATGACAATCTAAACTAAAGTGAATTGGTAAAAAAAAGAGCAAAAAGGAGGGTAAGATAGACAGAAGGTATTTCTAATCTTTAGTCTAGACATTATGATAGACCTTAAATTTCATCAAGACATGCACTAAACTAATATATAGAATGAAATTGAATAGGCAAAGATCCTATTATATATCAAGAAAATGTCTAAGGAGAGGTAATGCAAATAATAAATCAAGTTCACTTTAAAGATTTAATTCCATTTGAAAATAACTTTTGCACATCTTCAAGAAAACTAAAAGAGAATGAAATGAACCTAAGGTCTTTCAATCAACCTAGAATAAGAAAAAATTGACAACTCTAAATTAACATTTGCACATATAGGATCCATAAAAACAATTCAAATATGAATAAAAAACTAGGTAACTGAGGAAATAACCATGATGGAAAACACAGAAAAATATTGGACAAAGTTTGTAAAATTCCTTACTTGTACTGCTTGCTCTAAGTTTACAAAGTAATTTTGTCTCTAATAACTCCCCCCATTTTTATAGAGACCATACCTCCTTATTATACAAATATTAATGAGGTATGGTTGTTAGTGAGGTCAAATGATAATTTAACAAGCGTTATGGATAATTGTCCCTTTAGAATGCCCTAATATCGATGACACTTTTTCAATCTAACTAACCAAAACCTATATATGTTCCATGTTACTCCTAATTTTATAGAATAAAATATTGCCTTGAAATGATATACAAGGTCTTTTGATATAAAATAAAATATTGTATCAAATAAATTGACTTTGAGACTCTTTTGCCCTTTTAGCCTCTCATTCACTGACTAGATTAAGTCTAAGACATTTGTTTAGATTTATGATCTTCACTAGTATGAGAATATTATAATTCAAGCACTTTTGGTTCCACATGACCTTTTAATCCAATGTGTGATGTCTCTGTGGTAATGCCCATGCCAAGCTATCCATTTGATCTCAAAATATGACCATTATTACCTTTAGACACATGTCCTTACCTCATGTTCTCTTAGGGAAGATCAAGTTCACACCATTGATCTACTTTAGAGTCTAATTTGTATTAACTTTCATTATGAGCCATATATATATATATATATATATATATATATATATATATATATATATATATATATATATATATATATATATAAAGACCCATGCGATCATTCCACTTGGTGAATCTATGAGATCTCTATTCATCTTGAAAACATACTCCACTGCTTAGCATCTTTGTATGTGTGGGCTCTCTATGCATTCTATAAACCTACTCCATCACTTAGCATCTTTGTACCACATGGTAGCCTCTCATTAGGTCTATGATCCCATTTAATTTTTGATCCTCATGTTCCATTGGATCTTTGATATGACTTTGAGATATTTACACTTGTCACTCATGTATTTATTATAGGTAGCTTTGACTTGTTGACTCATGTTCACCATTGGATCTCTAGGTTTCCCACTGAGATGGTGACATTTTCATTTCCAATTTAATTCCATTTCATTGATTTGTCATCCAGGCTCCTTGAGATGTTTCCACTTAGAATTATTGGATCCCTTCATTGATTTATTAACTTTATTAACTCTGCCCCATGTCATTAGATATTTAGTGTATGAACAAATGCACACCATTGATCTTCCTTTGGACTTTATTTACTTTAATCCTTTCCTATGGGTCATTGATCTACTTTCTAAGCTATGAGATCTCACCATGTGGTGCCTTCATGTTAGTCCATTTATATGAGCATTAAAAGTAAAGTTAGGTCTTGGGAAACACATAAAATCTTAGGATAAAAACTTAGCTTAGTTGTTTTAGATTAATGTCTTAGTGGTATTTGTAAATACAATTGAGACATAGGATAAAGTTTAAACATAAGATTATAATAAAGTTATTCCCACATTTAATTGATCCCATTAAAATTTAAATTTCATTTCATTTCAAAAAGACCTAGGCTAAAGCATTTTTAGACTAAGGTTTTTTAACATTATTTAACCATAGATTCAATTTAGATAATTAAGGATAAAAAGGATTAATTGAAGAGTCAATCAGTAATCAAAGAACAAAACCTTGAATAGTGTTTATCCAAAAGGGACTAAATTAAACCTAGAATAGGGGAACATAAGAATCAAACATTAAAAACATTAGATAAAGTCTAATAAATATTATGTGCTAATAGACCCATGTAAACTAGATCAAATTTCCATTAAAACATGAAACCTAGACATTGCCAATTTTAGATAGACTCCATTAATCCTATAACCTAAAACAAAGATATCCAATATTAACAAATTTAGACAAGATCAAAATAGAATAATGTGTAAATATGACAATCCAACATTGGTATGGATGATATTCAAATAAAGATAATGTTTAAAACACTCTAATAGTACTCTAATTAGATTAATTTTCAATTTAAAGCACATATTTTCAGAATTTGAAATAAAGGTCCCCATTTTTAGAAATGGGGGTATGTTGACCTCTACATATTCTCTAAATGAAATGATAGGAAAGGGTTCAAGGTTAGGTATTTTAAAGATGCCACACTTGGAATTGTTCAAAATTACATGGGTTGGTATCATAGTTAATCTTATATATAACATGTTTATGTGGAATATTGACACATTTACATGTAAAGGATATGACTTCCCTCATGTGATGAGTTTAGGATTGATCAATAAAAATGTCATTGGATAATGTAAAGTTAAATATCATGCCCTTAACTCTAAATAAAACAAGAGTAATTGTGATAGGAAGACAAACACATCCACGGGGATGAATTTTACTTTTGTCATAGTTTGGCATGTATTATGGGTAAAATTAAGCTTACATTTGTAATATCCAAGGGTTTTGATGAATTTGAGGGAAGCGTGTGAGACCCCTATGTTCATAGTGCTATATTTTAGACACATTATGTTGTACACATGTTTGATTGAGATGTGGCATATGTATATTTGGAACATGAGATGTTATGGAGTATTTGAGATTAAGAAAATGATTATATATTTATGATATGCTTATGTTGTGTCTACATAGTAATGGTTGTATGTTTATATTAAATCATTATTCTATGTATTGATATTAGATTACTTGTACTATTTAGTTATTCGTTATGATTTTTATTGCTTAAATATCACTAGAGTTATTATCCTTGAGCATGTATTTAAGCATACATATGGTATATGTTTGACATTGGTTTTTCACCATATATTTTTCATGCCTTAGATATGTTATTTGCTTATTGTTTTGATAGATATCACTCTTATAGATTATATTCTACATATTTAAATTATAGGGTAGGTAAATTTAAGTGTGTAGTGAGTGTGAAGGTGATAGGGAGGCCAGGAAGGGAGCTAGGACTATATCAGGAATAAACACATAATCGGAAAAGCGGTGACACATATTCTTAACCTTATTGTGATCTTAACCACTCTTTGTGACTTGTTGTTGACCCAGTCAAATGTATGGGTGTCCTTAAGTAAGTATACACTATTCACCCCCTATATACACTATGTTCACCTTTATTATTAGCCTTAGGAAGTTTATTATTAAATTTTAATTATTTATTAAAGTATGTGTAATTGACTTAGTTGTTCCTCTTTTACTCGAAATTTGGATGGATGGAGACACAACATTTTAGAATGCCTTAAAGTAGATTTCAGATATTTTAGGTTGATATTTTTTCCCTAAGACAAATAGAAAGGTAGGAAGGTATTTCAAGAAATCTTATAGGAATTTAGAGGTAGCCCATGTCCCATTTATGTCTTCTGATAACGAGTACATTTATGAGGCATGATATTGATTTATTTCTCACATGGGTTTTTAAGTGGAATTAATGGTGGGGGTAGAAGGACAAGGGTAAATGTTTTTATCAGAAGATAAGGGATGGGAAGGGACACATGTCAATTTATAATTGGAATAAAGAGAGCTGAGTTGAGCCTATTTAAGTAAGGTGATCCTTCCTTGAGATAAATTTTGCCTCATTTATAGAAAATTTGAAATTGAAGTGGAGAGGAGAAGGAGAAAGAGAAGGAATAACTAGGGAAAGGAATTTGGCAAGGAGGATTCAACCACTACCCAATATTTTTAGAAGGTGTCTTGAGAGGATTTTAGTCATTGTAAATCTTGTAGAATGTGTTTTAAGAAGATTCAAAGAGTACTAAGGCATGATTCCATGATATTGCATTAGTTTTGTTGTTTATCAAAGTTATCTCTTTGTTTACCTTGTGTGTAAGATATTTCAAGAAGATTAATGATAATTGGCATACCCTCTGTTTCTATTTTATTTCCATGGTTGTGACTTTATCCACCATGAAGTTTTCATGCCAATTTTTGGGCTTTGGAATTGTAATGTCCATCCTATTTCCTAGTTTTTTTTATGACATTTTATTGTCTTAAATTGGTAGATCTATCTTTCCTAAATTTATATGTTCTTTCATGATTATTTTTATAACCATTTGTATTGAAAGTTTTAGTTGAACTGTGTTCCCATGTGCTCATATGTGGGTTTTCTATTTGTAGCGTAAGTGGTAATTGAATTAAGTTTCCATGCCCTCTTATATGGATTTATTATTATGTAGTAGATATGTAAAGTGGGATCATAACCACAATTCCCTCTTACATGTTATTGGTATGGTGAAATATGTTTATGTCCTTTCATGGAAAATAGATATCATAAGGGTGAGGAATATCCCTTGTCCTTATTGTCAATCAATGGGCCTATGTGTATTACAACTTGTATGGTTTCCTTTTATCATTATTTTACTCTTCATTTTGTTTTCAATTTGTTTTATTCTAGTTTTGAAATAAATGTATTCCCTTATTTGTATAGTTATTTTGTATCTATAGATGTGTTTTCCTAGTGAGCAACCTCTACCTAATACTGAACCACCTAAACCTCATTTGTATATATTTAGTTACCTCAACCCATGATGTGGGAATTATTGGATATGGGATTTTTAGGCTTAGTGGTGGCTAGGTCAGCCACATGGTGATGTAAAAAGGATGGAAGGAGATCCCTCCTTTGGTTGGTCTTGTGGTTGCATATGGAACCTTGTGAAGATAACTTGTTTGATAGTTTTGTTTTTTACTAAAAAAAGAATTATTGGTCATTTGAGAGCCATGTATATTATAATCAATTCAGTCTTAAATATGATTCTATTGTAATGGAAAATTATATTAAGTGATCAAAATTGTATGATGCTTTTAGTACTTGTATATAAATATTAAAGAGTGAATCGATTGTAAAATAAATGGAAACAATTATTTTGTGTTCAAATCCCATTTTTACATTATATTAGGGGAGTTTTATAGTTTTTTAATTTTATAGTAAAATTAAAATAATGGTTTCCTATTTTACAAAATATCAAAATGATTTGGTTAATGTGAATCCATAAAAGGCAAGTAACATTCAATTAATTTTTAAAAATTTAAATTGTTCCCAAATGTTCCCAATTTCTTATTTATTGTGAAGTAGGATAAGTCTATGAATTTATGCACTAGATGACATATTTTGAGGAGTTTGGATTAATTTTTATTACTTTTAAAAAAAATTGGTCTTAAAACTATGTTATCTCTTTTGTAAATTGTGTCCACTTTATCTAATTATTGGCATGAAAAAGGGTGAATTGGATGGTTAGAAATAGTTTTAACGAAATATTATGGATTTGTTTGGTCCTAATACTCATAGTTTCATAATTTTTAATTATACATTTTGAAATATATGATTTTTGTAAAATTATACCACTTAAGGGTAGTTTTAAAAAAGTAAGCCCCTTGGAAGGGCACTAAGCCCTTGTTATAGGGTGACAAAAACATTAATTGGAATTCACCCATATGACTACATGATATTGGTTAGATCCCATAGGGGGCTGGTTGAGTGATCACCATACATTCTATGATCTCAGGTTTTGTATTACCATTTTGGTTGGAATCGCATGTTATAAACCCTAATGTGCCTTATGTTAGTGGGAGGTCAAAATGCATTGACTACCACCCATCTGTAACCACATTGTTAGAAGTATAATCAAAATAAGAGAATGGTTTTTCATTGAAACATTTTTAAAAAAAATTAATGTTATCAAAATTTATATTTTAGTTTTGTAAAGTATACTTCCACATTTGAAAGTATAACTTAGGAAAACTAATATACAAGTTTTTTTCTTTTGATTACAAATCCATGATGAACTAAAGGTGGTTTAAACACAAAAGAGACACCATCCATTTTTATTTCACTTCTACACAAATCTAGTTTTGATCCCTAAAATTTATATTTCCCTAGTTTTTCTCTTTTTTTCTTGAAAGTGTGTCATAGAAATCCTTGACAACCTAGATAACAAATTTTACAATTGTGATTATAGAGACCTAGTGGTTCAGAGGTGATGGAACCCAAGAGAGACTCCCCCTAAAAATTTTGTCCCCTTCTTCTTGGAAGTGGTTTCAAGACATGAAACCTTATAGTTTCCATTTTATACTTATTTTATCTTAGGGAGGCATCTTTAGGTCTTATTGGCTACCATGGGCTCCTAGGTTCTTGGATTGACTTGATCGAAAAAGGGACCCCTATTGATTTTGAATCACATACAACTTGTGACATACATATTAACCTAAAACTAAAAATTTATAGAATTTTTACATTGTGGTAGCCATTAATGACTATGGAGGATCTTGAAGCTCCCAATAATTTTGAAAATTGAGGAGACTTAGACCTCATATAACCTTTATGGAAAGATGTGTACCTATAAAATCAAACCTTGTATGCATGTATAAAAACAAATTTCAAAACTAAATAATTTTAAAATGTATCAAAATATTAGAGACTCCATTAATGATAACCTTTCAAGGCCGAGATATGAGAGGAGGGATGACTATGGACAAGTCTTTCTCAAACACCTCCCTCCATTGAAAAATATGAATTTGTGACTTCATGTCTATTTAAAAGTATTTATGTAATTTAATAAGGATTTATATGGCTTACTCACCTTTAACCATATCTGATGGTCAAGGGTGAATCAATGCAATGATGGAGATGGGGTGCTCTATTCTTAAGGGGCCTATTTAGAATATTTTACACCCCCTTTGAGGTTATATGGGGACTATATAATCTTTAATTATGTTCTTCCATTGATTTTGAATTAATTCAATTATTGAGTTAGCTTTGAATTAAGAATGAACTAATCCTTGTGATTGGACATATTGACTCGATGATGTTATTGAGAACCCAAAGACTTTAATAGTGTAGTTAGAGCAAGGTTTTGATTGAACCCACATTACATTAATTGAATTTATTTTTTAAGCTTTGGACCATGGGGAATACTAGGTGTTTAACCCTAAAATATATATTAATGAATATAAGGCTAAAGGGGATAGGTATAACCTAGGGAATAAGGGTGATAAAGTATCTCTATATCAATCTAATTAATTATAAACCTAGATAATTAATATTCTAAATTTAAATACTAAGATATGATATAAATATTAAGTACAATAATTTATTTATATTATAATAAATGTAAAATAATAGTACGTAGCTATGTTATAGTACACATGTGAATATATTGTATAAAAAGTTGAAAATAGAATAGATCTAGATTTTATATTAGTTGCAAGATTTTAGAAATTTGACCTCTATGACCTCAAACACTTGCATCGACCTGAGATATGATTACATTGAGGCTTATATATAATTTTGATGAAATTATACAATATGAAATATCTACTAGATCTGGATGGGACTACCTATAATTTTTTGGGTTTTAGGTTGCCTTCACACTAGTGTATTCATATCTGACTCATGGAATGCCACTCTTATTGAATCATCAAAACCATATCTCTTAATCTTAATAGTGACATTGGGAAACATTGTTTAGAGTGCTCATAGTGTTGAGATAACATTGAAGACCTCTTTATCAATAGGTACTACCTATATATCCACTAATATAAAGAGGGCATATGCCTCATGTAGTTATCCCATACATATTGGATTAAGTGAGCATAATGATATAACGTATGATAATCAAGTACAATAGTGACCTAGATTTTAACATGAAAAATATATCTCACAGAGTGTTCCTTTAGTACTTTAGACTTTTAGATGTGTTGTCCCTATAATTAATATTTAAATATGAGAAAATAGAGAAACTTATCTCACTTGAATTCTTGATTGAATGACTTTGGTACTTTTCCTTATGAGAGGTAGTAAGTTATTAGGTGAGAAATGAATGAGGATTGACTATGAATATATACCAATCCTTTCAAAAAATATCTTATAATAAAACACTTAAGATGACCATAGGGATACATTACAGTTAAAAACTGGATGATTTTAGGTCATTGGGCATTTACATTGGCACATGAAAATTACATCAATATAGGTGACTCACTAGGATGCAATTTCCTAGGAATCTAGAAAATATGTACATGTCATAAACTTATATAGATAGATGATATGTAGGTTTATAGCATTTTAGGCAAGATAGAAGGCATGGGTCATCATAATATCATTGGTCAAACTAAGAGATAAGTAATGAGCATAGAGATATAAGAAGTGGAAGCCTTTAAAAATTAATAAAAGGTTTATAATTGAGATTAATAACCAAGGGTCATATTTACCAAATGTATAAGACTAAGGTGCTATATAATTTATAAATAGTGTATACTTTTTCCCCATTTAATCTAGTAATGAAATTACTAGTTTAAAATAAAACAAATGCATACTTGGGTGTATATAACACATCTTACCTTTGTGTGATCCCAAATTTAGTTTTTTATTGGTGACAGACCTAAAATCAAGAAAATTTTATAGTATATAATTATTTCATATAATCTAAAATCAAAAGTACTAAAATGATTGAAATTGAAAGAATGAAGTTTTAGGAGTATACATGTGTATCATTGTAACTGCCTTACCTTTTGGAAACATGATTTGAAAATTTGTATCATTTTGATCCAGTAAATATGATTAGGAAAAATATAACTATGAAAATTGCATAAATAAATAAATCTTGGAGGACACATGCCCCCAAACTTGGAGAAAGATGTGAGTTACCAACTAGTAGTTATGATTAGCTCAAATGTGTAACCCAAATCCCCCCCCACCAAAACTTGTGTTACAGAATATTGGTTAGAATGTGGATGTTCATACTATTGTTATCTTATTAAAAATGTGCATGTGCCCATTATACATGTCAATATTAGAATAATATCAATATTCATCATCATGCATATAAGTTTTTGGTCTAATTATACCATGGTATTATCACAAAGGTCCACATCATACTATCATGTCATATACACCATTGAATAATCCCCCTAAGCTTATGTTGTAGAATATTAGTTAGAATCTGGATGTTAATATTATTTTTATTTTGTTATGAGAATGGACATGTGCCCATTCTACATGTCAAGATTAGAATAATATCAATATTCATCCTTGTACATATAATTTTTAGGTCTAATGATTCCATGATACCATTTTAAGGGTTCACATTATACTGTCATGTCTAGTACTCCATTAAAGAATCCCCCTAAGCCTATGTTGTAAGATATTAACTAGAATGTGTACATTCATATTATTTTTCTCTTGTTTTGAGAATGGGAATGTACCCATTCTACATGTCCACATTGGAATATAATCAACAATCATCCTCATGCATATACATTTTAGGTATAATGATGTCATGGTACTATCATGAGGGTTGTGTTATAATATCATGTCCAATACTCCATTGAATAATCCCCCAAGCTTGTGTTGTAGAATATTTGTTAGAATGTGTATCTTCATATTATTTTTATCTTGTTGTGAGAATAGGCATGTATCCATTCTACATGTCAATATTGGAATACTATTAATATTCATCCTTATGCATATACATTATAGGTATCATGAAATTGTGGTACCATTGCAAGGTTCCAAATTATGCTATCATGTCTAGTACTCTACTAAAAAATCCCACCAAACTCATGTTATATAATATTGGTTAGAATATGGATGTTCATATTATTATTTTGTTTTGATAATGGACATGTGCCAATTTTACATGTCAATATTGGAATACTATCAATAATTATCTTTGTGCATATATATTTTAGGTGTAATGATGATGTGGTATTGTGACAAGGGTCCATATTATAATATAATGTCTAGTACTCCACTAAAGAATCCCCTTAATACTATGTTATAGAATATTGCTTAGAATGTGGATGTTCATATTATTCTTATCTTGATGAGAATGGCATGTTCCCATTCTAAATGTCAAGATTGGAATAATATCAACAATCATCCTCACGCATATGCATTTTAGGTATCATGATGTTGTGGTATTATCACAATTCATGGTACACTATCATGTAACTATGAAACAACTATAATAATATAAATTAAATATGAAACAACTACTCATACATTATTATGAATTCACATAATACAAAAATATTCAAGATTTATTATTAATAATTATTTATTAATATCTATAAATAGCTACATATGATATATCAATGTAAGTCTAAATATAATGATATACTTCAATGGTTTGTCACTTTATATATGTACCCTCTTATGATACCACAAGATGAAATCTATGCCATGGTAACTTCTTATATTCAGAAGTATGTCATAGTACAACCATAGGCCTCCATAATTTACTATATAGTTTGTTTAATGAACCCACCAACATTATCACTACATTTAAATTTTTGTCTCATCTTGGAGACAAGAAAAATTTCAAGAAAACCATAAAAATTGGTTAAGGACATAGGCCTTGTGGAAAAAAATGCTGATGTTTATTGAAAATATTAGTCTCGATGGCTTTCCATTATTGAGGTAACATTTGGTTCCTTAGGCTTTCTATTGTAAATATATATTTTCCCAAGTCATTTCAATGAGGTCATCAAGAGTGAGATGAGTTAAAAAAGTATTGAATGATATATTCATTTCCTTTGTAAACTACTCTACTTTTCCCATGAAATGATTTATCACTTTTCTTGATTATTTGAGATCAAATATTATCTTTACTCTTTTTTGATGTTGTTCTTGGAGTTTTTCACCTAGTGCATACATTCTCACCCTCTATGTTCTTATAAGATCTTTGGAATTATCATATTAGGCTATAACTTGGTTTAATTATTCCTTGATGTTGTTGAAGGCATTATTTTCATCTAGTTTTATTTCCAGTGTTGATGTATGCTATTTATTTTTGATTAATTTATGTTATCATTCATGTCAAATTCAAGATAGATGTCATTAATGTTAAGGTCAGAGTTGAGGCCATGCATGATGGAGTGGTATGTGATAAAGAAGTGTTATGAAAAGAAAAATTTTGAAGGCAACCTATTGTCTCTATATTGAGAGATAATTTTAATTCAACCTATTAATTCTTATGAGGTTGATTTCATGTCAAGGACAAGATCATGATACAAGGTAAGATACTATTAAGTACTAGGTGTCTTGAAAAGCCTAATCTAGACCTGAAAGAAGGTGTATGCATGAAGCATAGTGAAGCTTGGTAAATTGTGTTAGTAAATACATGAGAGAGTATATAAATTTTTGTAAGAATGATTAAAAGGAAAATAAGCCTTTATTAGAGATCTAAGGTTATTTTTTAGGCTTAGTCCTTGTATGAATAAACCTAGTGAGATGTCATAGGCCTAGTAGCATGTTGAGGTGAGTAGTATGAGACTTGTGTGATGAAGTTAAAAATCATTTGAGCCTTCTATGAGGTTTTATGACATGATAATGAGGTGTTAATAATATTACATGTGGTTTCAAGGTGCATTCAAGGTCTAAGTATGAATGGTAGTTTGAGGCCTAATGATCAAAGAGACTTAATGTGACCTAATTAGGGGTCAAGTTTAGTTCCCAAGGTTCCAAATCTCATAATATCATTTTTCGATGTGGGAGATGTTATTTAAATTTTAATGACAAATTTTGAATGAAAATTCTAAAGGATAAATAATTAAAATTGGTGTTGAAGCTTTATATGTGAACAAAATGAAGTATTGCAAACTCAAGAAGAATTTTATTATGATCATTAGCACTTTAAAAATTTGCATGAGGATCCAAGAATCTCATGGTAGTTTTGGAATGTTCCTAGTTTAAATTTCCTAGAATTAGTTTCGGATTTGAGAGGCCATCCTTTATGAATGATTACTAAGAATGGAAGGTAGTCTAAACCCTTCTAAAAACCTCATAATGACCCAATAGGAAATATATTGTTGTAAATTGATTATAATTGATTATATTACCTATTTTTATTATTAAAACATGTATAAGACTCTCCTAGGTTTATCCAAGTACATTGGTTTATAATAAGAGTAAGTGAAAGCTACAATAAACCCCTTATTTCTCATATTTTTGATGTAGCAGGTAGGGTTGACTAGGTCAAATCATGAAAATAATATTAGGATGATGTGATAGACATTAACTATTGTAAACTAGTCATGGAAGTTAACATATTTCTAAATAGGCCTATTAAGGAAGACAATGAGAAAACTAGGTAGAAGTGAGAATGAGATGAGGGATGGGTTATATTGGATTAAGTATGGATAAAAATGCATGAGTTTATTATTAATTAACTATATCACATATCCCCTTTGATTATAATATTTGGATATGCTCATATACAAGTAAATAATTTCTCTTAAAGTGACTTGTCTAACGAAGTGAAGTCTATATAGGGTGAAGGCATGAGATTGGTCTATAAGACCAATATTATTTGTGAAAATTTTAAAATATATATATATATATATATATGTCTTTGTGTGTGTGTGTGTGTGTGTGTGTGTGTGTGTGTGTGTGTGTATGTATGTATGTATATACATATATATATATATATATATATGTATGTATATATATATTTATATATATATGTATATATATATACATACATACATACATATATATACATACATATATATATATATATATATGTATGTATATATATATACATACATATATATATATATATATATATATTATACATATATATATATATACATATATGTACATATATATATACATATATATACATATATATATATATATAATATATGTATATGTATATATATATATGTATATATATGTATATATATATGTACATATATGTATATATATATATATATATATACATATATGTACATATATATATACATATATATACATATATATATATATACATATACATATATATATACATATATATATATATATATATACATATATATATATATATATACATATATATATATATATATATATATATATATATATATATATATATATATATATATATATATGTTAGGAGGCCCCTTATCCAATGGTAGCACAATTGATTACTTATATATGAGCAATTGAACACGGAAATTATACCAGAATGATTAAGAAACTAGAAACGTGAGACAGCAAAGAATTTGAGAGACAATACACACAATTGTATTAGATAATACTAGAAGAAAATACAAATAAGGAAGATGCCACTTCTCCCTCCACCTCAAAGGCTTGCCACACCTCAAGACCTTCTTCCCTCTCTCTTGCTCAACACAAAACCAACTCTAAAACCTGAGTTACAATCCCTCCTTGAATGCTATAGCTGATCTCCTTGACCTTACACCTGTAGATCTCCTTGACCTTGCTTGCTTCAATGCTCTTACTTGATCAATATGATAATTACAATGCATGCCTCATGGTTCTTTAAATAGAATCCCATGGTTACAAAAATAGACCTCTAACTACTAAAATTAGACACACAACTCGTGACTTAAAATAGTCTCTTAGCATGCAAACACTCGGTTTAACTAAATGACTGTTCGTAAACAGCAGTTCTGGACCGCACAGGCGACTGACGTCGGTCCCTGCTTGTCTGGTGCTGCCGACGTCGGCCGAATCTCTGCCGTCACCGGTCTCCTTCTCCACTACATCTAACCGACGTCGGTCATACTGCTGACACCGGTGGCTCTGGTTCTTCAGCATCCTTTCTTCATGTGTGTGCAAATGGTTGAAGCTTTTAGCTCCACACCCTAACAATCTCCCACTTGGAGATAAATAGCTGCAACCTGTACCTGTACTTGTACACCATCTATTTTGTTCCTTAGGCCCTGTATCCCTCTTCAAAGTCACCCTTGAAGACCAACCACCACGCAAACCTGTGATGCTATATCTGTCACCTATGCCACAAGAACTTTGCTGCTCCCAAATTCTTCATGACATACTTCTGAACCATCTCTACCCTTAGCTCAGAAAACTCCCTGTATATGCAACCCTACAAAAATTAACACAATACAGTAACAGGATAATGTAGCTAATATTATCCAACCTGGTAAAGATAAAATACAATGGTCAAACCTCCATTGCCCTACAGCTAACTCAAGACCATATACCATAACCTTCTGTCTCAGATGTCCATCCACTCTCTTCTCTAAAACAGGAATCCATCCCTCTATATCCAGCTGACAACTCCACCAATAAGTACCTGTTTGGCTCTAATCCAAGGACTCACACTCCTCATCCATGTCAAGCTCCCACTGTTTTTGGATTCTACCTGCATTGCTTCCTCCATCTTCCTAGTTCATGACTATCAGTAAGCAATATAAAGAAGGTAAATAATGAATATGAGGTTCACATACCTTTTCTGACCTCTGTATGGGTGTTTGAGACTCATAGATCCACCCAAACATCCGTTCCAGTGATCGATCTCGGCCAACTCCCAGTTGCTCCCGACCGATGTCAGTTCCTGCACTGATCCTGACTGCCAATGTCGTTACCCCTGGCCGATGCCAGTGTCCACCCTATCGACGTCGATCCTGATGACTGACGTCGGACTTCTCCTATCCGACCTACCGACCCTACTGGTCTGCACATGACCGAAGCCGGTGTCTGGATGACCGACATCGGTTCCAAGTAACTGACATCAGTGCCTGTGTGTTCCTGTGAGTGATGAATTCTTCATCTGCGAGCTCTTCTTGGATCAAATCTATATCCATGCTGCCCTGCTCAGATTTATTTACTGCCTGTAACTATTCTAAGGCCTTCATCTCCTCCATAAACACCAAGACATCCCTGTTCTTGTCAAAAGCCTCAAATTTCCTTTTCCTACAATGAATTCTATCCATGCCTTCTAAATTTGAACACATACCTTTTGAGTCAAGAACTTCCATTCCCTTCTTGTTCATGTGACCCTGCCTATTAGACCACATATAAGAATCTGCACCAGAAGTGGAATCAGTAGTATGAGTAGATAGATAAAGAGTACCTACTTTCTTACCTCTTGCTAAAACAAGTGCTCCCTTGGTAACTTTCCAAGAATCCACTATGAGGGTTATTGTGCATCCCTCATCTCCCAACCTTCCTACAGAAATCAGACTCTGCTTCAGAATTGAAACATGCATGACCTCCTTCAACACCCATGTGTTGTCAATCTACAATCTCAGCTGCACTTTCCCTTTGCCAACTATCTGACAAGGTGTACCATCCCCTAAATAAAGAACTCCAAAATCTCCCTGTTTATACTCATGAAACAAATCTCTGTTTGGGGATGCATGAAAAGATGAACCAGAATCTAATATCCATGATCCTACGTGACTATCCAAAGAAAGTATGAGAGCATCCTGTACCACAATATTTGCATCCTTTGCTTCTTCCATACCTGTATGTTGATTCTCTTTATCTCTCAACCAACACTCCTTCTTTGTATGTCCTTTCTTTCCACAAAACCAGCAGGTAATACCTTTAGACTCGGATCTCCTTCCCGACCTTGATTTCCCTTGCTCAATCTTCTCCTTTTGCCTTCCTCTGCTTTCCGCACTTAGAGCGTTCCCTGATGATTCACCTGTGCTTCTCCTGCGTATTTCTTCATTCAAAATCACACTCACAACATCATCAACCTTTAAGATTTTAGAAGCAGATGCAGAGTTACTTACTGCCATAACCATACCGTCCCAACTTTTAGGCAAAGAACATAATATCAAGAGAGCCTTTACCTCATCATCAAAAACAATGTTGACTGAAGCTAATTGGTTTACCAAACCATGGAAATCACTGAGATGAGTATGTACCGAACCTCCTTCCTGCATTTGTAAAGTAAATAGCTGCTTCATAAGGTATACCTTATTAGAAGCCGAGGGCTTTTCATATAAATTTGCCAAGGACTTTATCAACTCTTCTGTTGTTTTGCACTGTGATAAGCTGGAAATCACAGAAGCTCCAAGACTCAACCTTATGGAACCAAGAGCCTTCCGATCAAGAACACTCCATTCTTCATCCTTCATATCTATGGGCTTGCATGCAACCCCACCCAACGGTAAGTACAGATCAGATAGTCCTCAATCTGCATCTTCCAGTGTTGATAATTCTTGCCATTAAACTTCTCCATTCGTAGCTTGCTTTCTTCTGCCATTGCTGAACTCCCACTCAATCAAAAAACCATGTGAATGCCCTGTAATCAAAAACAATAACCTGCTTCGTGCAAATCGTAGCTCTGATACCAACTATTAGGAGGCCCCTTATCCAATTTTAGCACAATTGATTACTTATATATGAGCAATTGAACATGGAAATTATACCAAAATGATTAAGAAACTAGAAACGTGAGACAACAAAGAATTTGAGAGACAATACACACAATTGTATTAGATAATACTAGAAGAAAATACAAATAAGGAAGATGCCACTTCTCCCTCCACCTCAAAGGCTTGCCACACCTCAAGACCTTCTTCCCTCTCTCTTGCTCAACACAAAACCAACTCTAAAACCTGAGTTACAATCCCTCCTTGAATGCTATAGCTGATCTCCTTGACCTTACACCTGTAGATCTCCTTGACCTTGCTTGCTTCAATGCTCTTACTTGATCAATATGATAATTACAATACATGCCTCATGGTTCTTTAAATAGAATCCCATGGTTACAAAAATAGACCTCTAACTACTAAAATTAGACACATAGCTTGCGACTTAAAATAGTCTCTTAGCATGCAAACACTCGGTTTAACTAATTGACTATTCGTAAACAGCAGTTCTGGACCGCACAAGTGACTGATGTCGGTCCCTGCTTGTCTGGTGCTGCCGACGTCGGCTAACTCTCTGCCATCGCCAGTCTCCTTCTCCACTGCATCTAATCGATGTCGGTCATACTGCCGACGCCGGTGGCTCTGGTTCTTCAGCATCCTTTCTTCATGTGTGTGTAAACGGTTGAAGCTTTTAGCTGCACACCCTAACAATATATACATATACATACATATATATATATATGTATATATATATATATGTATATATATATATATATGATACTTAAGGATCATCTAAACCCATTTAAAGTTCATAAAAGTGTTAAAAAGTGTTATAAGTCATGGTTTCCATGACTATGTTTTTGGAGCTACATGCATTTTTTGTGTGTTTGTGAGAATGATGTTTCTAAGTCATTTAATAGATATTTGAAGAATAAATTGAACATTAATTTTTTATATAGGTATCATATGTTCTTTTTAATTTATATTTATGCAGGATAAACTCTTATAAAGGTGTTAAAAGTCAAGGGTTTTTGATTGGGTTTTTGAAGCATGTATGCAGTTTTGAGTGAGCATATGAAGATGATAAGTTTGAGGTATTTTGCCTTATATTTTTAAATATAATGGAATTTTTAATGACACTAATGTCATTTATTTTATATCCATGTGATTTTTTATATGACTATATGGAAAAGTTGAGTGTATTATTGACATATTGAAGATAGACTTTGTGGCAATGAGAAGGCCTTATTTTGAGTAGACCTAATGGTGTGGTTCAAGAAATGAAATGAGATAAATGGAGTTGGTTATATAAGGTGAGATTATAAATGTTATACTTGAATATTTTATGAAGTGTTTCATCCATTTGTAGAGGCTCAAGGTGTTCCAATATGGTTAAGGTGAAATGTGTACTTTGAGAAAGCCTATGTTCATTAGGTATATATTAGGCATAATGGTGGTTTTAATCCTTATGGATGGTTACCAAAATATGTAATTATTGGTAGGTGAAAGTAATATTCAAGATTCAAGTATAAAAAGAAGGTCTAAAAGGCCTAATTTGACTAGTTAGAATATTGAGGACATGAGTGAATGATATAGAGTTTTGAAAATTAGGTAGATGGATTAAAGACCATTAAAGAGATGTGTTTAATATGTCATTAATATATAATTATAATTATATATATTATTATCAAGGTAATTTTACCTAATTTTGCCATGAAGTGAGTTAGTTGATCAAAGAGGCCTAATAGGTTGTTTGAGAGAGATAAAAAAGTGATAAGAGCAAAAGAAGGTGGTCATATTTAGTTGAGTGAGTAATAGGTGTACAGATGTGATAAAAGGTTCAAGGTATTTGATTTGGTCCTAGGTTACCTAGGGGGTTAGTTCCTTCTTTCATGTTGATGCTTATTAAAGGACTAGTTGACTTGGTGCTTGACTAGTGAGAAGTTGGAGCTCCTTATGGGGTTGGTGCATCACCAAATCTTGATTAATTATTTATATGAATATATTATAAGATGTGTTTTAGTGTTTTATTATCATTAAATAGGTTTTTTCACATATTTCATGTGTTCTTATGTTTTTTACTTTTATAGATGCTTGTTTATGCATTGGTTAATGTATGTATGTGAATGAATGCTTTATGGATGATAAGTGAAACAAAAAGATTATTTTAATGAAAATAATTCACACCCCTATTATTATATATAATTACCAAACTTTTATCATATTAGTTCATTTTAAAGAGGCCTAATAGTCTAAAGGAGATCCTAATAGAGGGAAGATGTCTAGTCAAGCACAAGGTGGGTTTTATACAAATAAGGCTCTATTTTTTAATGTATCCAATTATGTTTTTTAGAGTGTTAGGATGATGGAATATTTTATGTATCAATATCATGATTTTTTTAAATGATATTTGGATGGATATATTTCACCCCTTATTCTTACTATAGATGTAGTAGGAAATACTGCTAGTGACAATAATTCAAAAGCAATGAATGGTATTATGTGTGACCTATCAAAGGCAGAACTTGTGAAGGTGATGCACTTTATGTATGCAAAATAAATGTGGGAGAACTTGAAGAATATCCATGAAGGAGACTCCAAGGTCAATTTGGATAAGTGACAAACCCATAAAGATAGTTTTAAATCCTAAGTATGAATGAAGATGAGACCATTGTAGCCTGCTTGTTGAGGGTTGATGAAGTGGTAAACATCATATGAGTCCTACATGAATAATTAAAAGAGTTTAATATTTTTCAAAAGGTTTTGAGATATATTAATCCCAATTTTCATTTTAAAGTGTTTGTTGTTAAATAAATATAATATTTAGACAAGGTAGAGATAGATGGACTTCATGGCACCCTAACAACTTATGAGATGAGGATAAGTGAAGGAAACCCTATAAATAAAGAAGATGAATTTATGGTAGAAAATAATTTAATGGATAATAATACATAAGATAAGAAAGTCAAATACATTTATGAATCTGATATTGATGATGATGAGTTGATAGCTATGTTTGCCAAAAATTTGAAAACTAGTTCAGGTAAATATAAAGGTAAGCTACTCTTTAAATTCTTTAATTATGGATAGATTTGACACTTTTCAAATAAGTGTAATCATAATAATACGTAAAATGATGATGAAGAGAATGATGAAGGTCATGATTATGATAAAAAAGGTCTTATATGTCTGATAAGAATAAGAAAATATTTGGAAGGTATGATGAAAAGAAGAAATTTTTTAAAAATAAAAGAAGCCTTTACACCAAGGAAGATTGAAGATCATATAATGAGATTTAGAGAAGTGATTCTAAGAGTGACCATGATGGTGATGGTTTTGATGTTAATGAATAAATATTCATGGCTAAGGAAGTAATCTATTTAAATCAAGAATATTCCATATGGATTGGAGGATCTATTGGTGATTCAGATGATGAAGAAGAAGAGGTAGACTTTAAAGCTAAGTTAATGAATTCTTTAGAAGAATTGAAGATAGTGAAGAAGAAGAATAGGGTGATGAGGTCTCTTTTCAAAGACTATTAGAATAAAATCAACTTTTTTTGTGTAATACTAAACAATAAATCCAAGGAACAAGAAGAAATAGTCAATAAAGTGGATACTCAACTTGAGATTGTGTCTGCAAGACTAAAGGCTAAAGAAGAATAATGTGCAAGGTATGTTACTGAAGTAGATGCATTGAGAGATGAATTTAATAAATCATTAAGTAAGGTTAAGTCCTTTTTGAATTTTGAAAAGAGTAATAATGATCTACATAATATCTTGAGTAGTGAAAAGACTACTAATGACAAAATAAGTCTTGGTTTTAATGGAGAACAAACGAACACTAATTTAATAAAGGTCAATGGTTAATCAAGGAATGATGGTGCTAGTAGAATGAAGACTAATCCTATCAGGAAACCTAATGTTATACTATATGGTAATCCTTTTGATGGTTATTATTATTCATATAACCAATTTGGTCATAGATCAACAATTTTGGAAGGCCTTCCAAGAATGAATATACATGTAACTATGAGGAGAGTCATTAGTCAAGAGGTATGGGTCATGGTTTTTTTCCATTAAGAGTAATAGTGTTTTTCAATTATCAAAAGGGTGGTCATATTGCAAATTAATTTAAGCATGTATTCTTAAGCCAAAATAAGAAAGTTGAGACCCTTAGAATGCAAGAAAGAAGATAAGACAATGAGTATAAACCAAAGGTAGCTAAGGTGAATAATGACTAGTCTACAAGTCCAAGTGGACTATTTTCCATGGTGGAGAATAGTTTAGATACAAATGAGTGTCAATAATTCTCCCTATCATCTCAAATTATGGATGAAGAAGTCAAGTCAAATGGATCAAGTCATAATGGTGTTCAAACAGAGATTAAAGAATTCAAGCCTAAAAGGATCATGAATAAAGTTGAATATAGTAAGGACATGTATATCTAAGAATATCCTAATTTTATGTTGTTTTAGTACTTAAGAGAGAAGATGTGACTCCATTAGGATTCATGGAGGCACTCATCTAGTGAGAAAAATCTTGAAGGATGATTAGTCTTTGGGGGAGATTTGTGTTATTTGTTGACATTTAGATCCATGGTTTAGTCAAGAGTATATTGGAGGTGTGATCACAAGAGTTGGGTCATAAATATTTTGTATGATGACTTGATCAAACCAAGTCATAATCATGATAGTGTTTGAGTATATCATAGAGACAAGGGGGCCAATCATGATCCAAGAGTAGGTATGTGATCTTGATCTATGTTGAGTTTTTGTCAAAAAGATATAATGAGTTTGTTTGGAGAATAGATATGTGATTTTATAGGTCCAATAATTATATATTTGAAAAAAAAATAACCCTTTTTCATTAATGTCAAATGGGGAGAAAGTTTCAGTTTGGGAAAAATATCAGTTTGAAAAATATCCATCTTGGAAAGATGTGAATGATTAGCTTTATTTAAGTGTTTTCCATCAATGAAAAAGGGGGAAATTATTCAGTTATGTTCCTATTTTTGGTTTTGAGGCATTCATGTTATCATTTATTTCAAATTCAAGATGGATGTCATTAATGTCAAGGTTAGAGTTGAGGCCATGCATGGTGGATTAGTATGTGAAAAAGAAGTATTATGACAAGAGAAAATTTGAAGGCAACCTATTATCTCTATATTGAGAGAGAATTTTAAGGAAAACTAGAAATTATTCTAAGGTTAATGGCATGCCAATGACAATATCATAATATAAGGTAAGCTATTATTGAGTATTAGGTGTCTTGAGAAGCCTAGTCTAACCCTAAAAGGTGTATACATGAATCATAGTGAAGCTTGGTAAATTATGTTAGTATAGACATGATAGAGTTTATAAATCTATGTAAGCATGATAAAAAGGCAAAAAATTCTTCAGAAGACTTCCAAGATCAGTTTTAAGGCTTAGTCCTTACATGAAGAGACCTAGTGAGAAGGCATAGGCCTGGTAGCATGTTGAGGTGAGCAGTATGAGACTTGTGTGAATAATTTTTGTATTATGTGAGCTTGGTATGAAGTTTTATGACATGATAATGAGTTTTTTATAATAGTACAACTAGTTTCAATGAGTGTTCAAGGTCTAAGTATGACTGACAGTTCAAGGACTAATGAGAAAAGAGACCGAGTGTGGTCTAATGAGGGGTCAAGTTTAGTTTTTAAGGTACTAGAGATCATAAGAGAATTTTCAAAGGTGGGATATGTAATTTCAAGTTTTTTTTACCAATTTTTAGGTAAAAACCTAAAGGAGAAAGCAAGAAAATTGGTGTTGAAGCTTTCTATGTGCATAGAATGAGGTAGTACCGACCCAAGAAATATTTTCTTATGTTCATTGGCACAATCAACCTTTGCATGAGGATCCAATAATATCATGTTAGTTTAGAAAGGGTCCTAGATTAAATTTATTGGAATTATTTTTGGATTTGAGGGGAAATACTTTATGAATGATTGCTTAGAATGGAAGGCAATCTAAATCCTCCTAAAATCCTCATATTGACCTAATAGGAAATATTTAGTTGTAGATGGATCAAAATAGATTGTATGACCTAATTTTATTATTTTGAAATGTATAATAATATCCTAGGTGGCATCAGTCTGTCAAATGAGTAAGTGGAAGCTATAAGAAACCCCTTATTTCTAATATTTTTGTTGTAACAAGTAGGGTTGACCAAGTCAAAGTATGAAAAGAATTGGAAGATGATGTTTTAGAATTTTATTTTATTATCATGTAATTTTATGATCAATTTTATTAACTTAAATATGTTAAACCAGTCATGAAATTTGACCTATCGCTAAATAGACCTATTGAGGAAGATAATGAGAAAACTAGGTAGAAGTGATAATTAATTAAGGATGGGTTATAGTGGATTAAGGATGTATTAAAATGCATGATTTTTTTTTAAATATATATATCACATATCCCATTTTATTATAATATCTGGATATGCTCATATATAAGCAAAAGGTTGCTCTCAAAGTGACCTATCTAACTTAATGAAGTCTCTATAGGGTGAAGGTATGAGATTGGTCTATAAGACCAATATTTATTTTAACCTTGTAATATATCTATTTATATACTGTATAATTATTTTTAAGGATAATTTAACCCATTTTAATTTCATATAAGTTTTAACATAGATGTTTTAAGTCTTGGTTTCCATGACTGTGTTTTTGGAGGTACAAACTTTTTGTGTGTTTGTGAGAATTATGTTTCTAAGTCATTTTTCATAGATTTGAAGAATAAAATGCACATTAAGTTGTTTTATAGGTATATTAGGTTATTTTTTATTAATTTTTATGCATTATAAACTATTATGAAGGTGTGAAAATTCAAAAATTCTTGACTAGGTTTTTGAAACCTATATGTAGTTCTAAGTGAGTATATGAATATGATCAGTTTGAGATCTTTTTTAACTATATTTTGAAATATAATGGAATGTTTGATGACAATAAGGTCATTGAGTTTATATTCATGTGATTTTTTTATATGTTTATATGGAAATATATAGTGTATTTTTGAGATATTTAAGATAGACTTTTTGGCAATGAGAAGGCCTTATTATGAATAGACCTAATGGTGTGGTTCAAGGAGTGAAATGAGATAAATATATTTGGGTACATAAGGTGAGATTATAAGAGGTTTAATTTAATATTTTATGAAAATTTTAATCCATTTTTTGAGGCTCAATATGTTCCAATATGGTCAAGGTGAAACATGTGCTTTGAGAAGGCCTAATTGCATTAGGTCTTTATTAGGCCCATTGGTGGTTTTAGTACTTGTGGGTGGTGACAAACATATGTAATTATTGATTCACTGGTGGAAAATGTTTTTTAATATATTACAAGGATTATAAAATCAAGTAATTTTTTTTCTTTACCAAGGTAGGTGAGATCAAGAGTCAATTATAAAAACAAGGTCTAATAGGCCTAATTTGACTAATTATAATATCGAGGACATGAACGAATGATATAGAGTTTTGAAAACAAATTATAAGGATTTAATAACATAATATAGGTGTGTTTAATATTTTATGAATATAAAAAGATTTTTCTATAGATTATTAGCAAGGTCATTTGACCTAATTCTACCAAGAAGTGGGTTGGTTAAGTGAAGAGACCTAATAGGATTTTTGAGAGAGATAGAAGAGTGAGAAGAGAAAAAAAAAAGGTAATAATATTTATTTGAGTGATAAAAAGGTGTCCAAAGGTGATAAATTTTTTAAGGTATTTGATTTGGTGGTGAGTTACCTAGGTGGTTGGTGCCTCCTTTCAAGTTGGTTCTTGCTAAAGGACTAATTGAGCTAGTGCTTGACTAGTGAGGGGTTGGTGATCCTTGTGGAGTTAGTGATTAACTAAATATTGACTAGTTACTTATAAGACTATATTAAAAGTTTTTATTTAGTTTATTTTATTCCCTAAGAGGGTTTCTGACATATATCCTATGTTCTTATGTTTTTTACTTTTATATATGTTTGTTTATGCATTAGTTAATGCATGTATGTGAATTAATGCTTCATGGATGATAAGTGAAATTGAAGGATTATTTTAAGGAAAATAATTTAACCTCCCTCTCAGTATATTTATATCTAAAATATATCGACCTAAGAGTGAATGTATAATATGAACTAACTATTGATATTACTTTATGTAGAGAATCAATATGCTGATTGACTTTAGTGTGGTGTTGTTTTTTATCCTCCAAGGGATTATTATTTTTTTAAAGTTATAAATTTTATATTTAACTATACCTGATGTTATTCCTTTTTTCCTTAGTGAAATTCTTATTTTTTATTAAAAAAAATTCTAAGTTTTAGTGAATAATTGAGTGATTAGATGTTTTTGATCTAGTTCAAATTGTGGCATGTATTTCATTATCGCATAGATGATGTCCTAAAGAATTTCATTTAAGATTGTGAATCTAAAAGTCTAGTCATGCTATGTACTCTAATCAAATATGTTTCCAAATTTATACTTTTTCTAAGGATTTCCATATCACTTACATGACACCTTGCATTCTTTATTTACATCATATTTTCCCTGATATTCTCTTACTAGATATCATTTTTATTTGATTACATATTTATTTATGATTCATAGTTTAAGACCTTCAGGACTTACTCAAGAGGCACCCACTTTTACTACATTCTCACACCTTTTATGCCTCTAGGTTTTTTGTTTGTGATTTTTTAGTAAAATACCTCACATATGACCAAGCCACTCACAAACATTTTGCATCATTACTTTACACACCATCTCATTATCCTTGTATTCATGACTCTAGGTGGTTGTGTCTATCTACATCAAATTTTAATTAATCCATTATTTTCTTGTTTGTTTTTTGTATTTCACTCACCTTACATAGGACATTTTTTAGGTATTCATTCTATGTTTGACTTGACATGCTTGTCTCAAATTTTGAATTATTTTTCATTTTACATCATTCATGTATTATTTTTGTTTGATTTATAATTAAGTTACATTATCTTTTTTTGAAAATATTTTTTTTATTATGATTACATTTATATTCTATTCATTTATAATGTTTCACATATCCCATAATTGTTTGTGTGTCTTACATTAATTTTATCATTTTTCACATCTTTCACTAGTTTTTTTTAGTCCACAAAATATTTCATTTATTTTTTATTATTTTGACCATGAATTTTATCAAATTTGATAGAAAATAATAAAACACACATCATTTTAAAAATCTCCCATAACATGACATTAAAACACTAATATGTGATAGAAATAACTAAACCCATACAACATACAAATAGATAACAACCCATGAGAGAAAAATATATTATATACATACAT
>JARHVA010000839.1:1562500-1690000 GCA_037957365.1 Torreya grandis
AGAAATTCCTAAGATTCCTTTTTTTTTTATTCAACCTTAGGAAGCTAACCACTCATTTGATTTTTAGTGCACTAATTAGCGATTATAAATAATAATTTACTCTCAAGTTACCCTTGAAATCAAGTTAGCTCATGATGGCAATGATATTTCCTCTATAGTCAGTGCTCTCAAATATTAGGTTGACACTATCAAATGGATTAATAAGTATATTTGAGAGACTTTTAAATAATCAAATCCTTTTAGCACATCTTCTTTATCTTATTTTTATAAAATTAGTTATAACAAATAGTTAAAAAATTCACTCTTACTTGTTGCTTATTATTCTCTTTTGTATTATAGATTGTCTTAGCTAGTGTTGATATAGTTATGTGATTTGTGTTTCAACTAGGATGATCTACACTGATCTAGTTGACTATGTGTGAAAAAATTGCATAAATTAAACCAAAATTACTCTCCTATAATATGTACTTTTGAATTTTTTTAATCATACTATAACATCCATAATTATCTATTTCTAATCTTGTTAAAATATTTCCCATATTTGATTACATCGATCATGGTTGACATAGTTTTATTTCTCTATCTTTTATACATAACTAAGTTAACCTTGATTAACCTACTTTTATTTCTATATCTTTTATATAGAACTAAGTCCACCTTAGTTTACCTATTTTTATTTCTCTGTCATTTCTACATAACTATGTCAACCATGGTAAACCTAGTTTTATTTTTTACCTCTTATACAAAATTAAGTTGACCCTAATTGACCTATTTTTTCATTTATCTTTTCTATAGAGCTATGTCTAACTAGGTCAACCTAGTTTTATTTCATAATGATGTCATATTTTTATTTTCCAATCAATCAATAACATTACACAATCAAGGATTTAGATCAAAACCTCACTTGTATTATCAATTCAAATGAAACTAATTAATTCTTTCTTTCATGTCTTCCTAATCCTAAACCTATTATTACATCATGTAAATTAAATTTTACATCCTCAATACAAAAAAAATGTAATACAAGTTAAGTTACTCACCCTAGTCCTCCTCCTAATACAAATGTTTTAAATCCTCCACCACCTAGCAATCCTACTCCCCCCATTGATACTATTGACCCCTTGATCAGATACTCAAACAAATGACCAATATATAGATAAATCCTAGTAATCAAATGATAAAAATGTAATCCCATATATTGAAAATGACTATTAGAACATCCTTTAGCTAATTTCATTATTTCCATAGTCATTTAAAACATATCTCTAACTATCACATATGATGAGATTAAAGATTACTCTATATTTCTTCAAATATTTGGTAATCTCTATAAATAATGGGTCAAAACTAGCATTTGTTATACCACCATGATCTTAGATAAAACACTTTTCGGTGATGCACATTAATGTTATATCTCTATTCATAGATATTTCATTACATAACTACAAGATTTATTTAATTTTATAGTGAAGGAATGACAACATAATGACCTTCCTAAGAATAGCCTTAGTAATTTAATCAATGTTATTAAACTTCCTAAGGAATTTACTCATACTTTCATTAAATTATGGAAGTCTCTAGATCATAATTATATAATAACATGATGATGATAACATTTTAAAACTATTTTTCGTCACTCTTAAAACTCATATTCAATTACAAAGTTTGGATGTATTCCCATAAAACTTTAGAACAAATCTTAGTCCAAGCAAAATGAAAGATTTATTATGAGTGAATTTGAATCACCTCAAACAACTATTAATTAATCATTCCAATTATTTTATCATAATATTGATTCATCTAAGCCTATATAACCTCAAAGGGAGCATATAATTAAACTAATTTTAACCCAACCCACACTCCCTTGAGTCTAGAAGAACTTATGAATAAATTTCCTCCTTATAAACCCATGAGCTTTGATCCTTCCAAACCTCCTCAAAAATGGTAAATCCTAATAAGTTATATTGGTGATATGCTATAATAGGTCATTATCCTAGTACTTGTCATCATATTTACTAATTATTCCTTAAATTATTTTTTAGTCAACATTTTAATCTTGATACTCCTAAAAACAAATTTATCTAGACTATACTCAAGCCTCACAAGCCCTATCTACATAATCACAATCACATCAACATCAGCTCCCTAATGATTCGAAATAATTATCCCATACCTCTACCTCATTCAATAATGTTATCCAAACCATAGTTGATCCTTCTAATTGTACCAATAAGTAAATTATAACTAACATGCCCAGATTCAAATAGGTGGTTAAATTTTTAAAACCTCAACCTATTAGGTCATAATAACCCAAGGAACAACTAGTTAAAATGCCTACTCCAAAGTGAATCATAAATTCTCCTTATTTACATTATAAACCTATTCATACCTCTCCTACATGTCCTATGTCAATTTAAACATCCTTAAAATCTAACATATTGTAGACACTATAATTTTGTACCCCTAGGGATGATTAATTAGGTGTAGTAGGTCCTATTTATTTAATCCCCTAAATAAACCCTATCATAAGGTTTACATTATTTACAATTTACTAGCTCAATAAATATCTTTTTACTTTTACCTCTTTACCCTTCCCAACCTCTTAATCCATTTATAACATAAGAATCTACCCGCGTAACCTTTTTATCTCCATCTGGATTCATTACCAACAACTCCACCCATTTTCAAGCTATTCTCACCCATGATTGAAAAAAAAGCCCATTTTGGGTGAATTGGTGATGATTCTCCTATGATTGGCACTGATTTTATGGATCAACATCAATCCATAAATATGTAGCTTGCCTTTGTATTACAAACCAAAAAACTTATATCCTAAAATTTTTGTTATAATTTTTTGATATTTTATGACATTCCTAATGACACTCTAATGGATTTTTCTTACATTCAGTCATATCCTTTGTGAAACCTAAGTAACTACCTCCACCTATGGAATAATTTCATTCTATTCATAAGTCAATCAAAGGTAAGCATCATATTCCATTTTATCATTCTCTATCTACTAGTGTTTTATCCATATATTTAATCATTAGAATATTTTTATAATCTATTTGTATCTATTTATTGACCCTTATTATCAAAATTATCTTGTTCTACTCTCTATTTTATTGAACTCATCCATAGGAGAGAATTAATGCTAATTTATTCTGAATCGGCACCCATTCTACCAATAGGCACTAATCATGTAAATATTGACATCAATATATAATGTTTAATACATTGGGTTTGAGACCTTAATCCTAATCTTATGTTTGCATTCCTTTTCTAATTACTATTGTTTTAACATGGCCTTTCACTTGTAGATTACTCTACCTAGTTTACTTCATGATGTGACCAATATCATGGATCTCCCCATAGTTTCCCAACCTTTATTTGTAGATAAAAGTGACATAGCCTTTGAAATATTACTCTATATAATAATTTATTCACCCTCTCTTGAAGCCACTAAAGAATCATTAGCTATTATCTAAGATGATGTAGATTTTGCTTCTGCTTATTGGGAGGAATATTTCCTTTAGATTGATAGCTTATTTGAGGACTAAATATTAATTAACATTGTAATCATATAGTTTATCTATTTATAATTTCTTATGATTTTTATTCACTTAATTGCATAAATAGTCAACTAACATCCTTATAAGTGTACCACTTCTTCAAACTAATCTTTGATCAGGTAGTCCACCCATCTCTTTTATTAATCTATTTTTGTCAAGTATTTACATGTGTGTGGGTTAGCCTTCCCATCCAAAAAGGATATATCACTATCACTATATTCAAAATGGTGCACAACATCTTCTAATCCATAGGTATTCCCTATAAACCCTATTTTGTATCAATTTTTTAGTAAGTAACATTTAATTTGAAATAAAATGAAAAAACTACTTAAACATTCTAGCACACATGGTAGGACCCCTAACAACTTACTCTTCTTGTTAAAATTCATTTATGAATTTATTAATATTTATCCCTTTTATTATATTTGTTGAATTCATTCAAATAAAATCAAATTGCATTTTTCCTTTTTAAAGATTAAATAATTTGCATCCATTTTACCTACTTATTTCACTCATATAAAATAATCTAGGTGTTGAAATTTATCATAGTTATCACTTTTTATCACACATAAACTAAATCACATTAAAAAAAACTCATAAAAACATATAACATAAGTGAATTTATGGGGATTTCATCACCTCATGGTAACCTTATTCCCAATGATCTCACTTAGATTTAATCACCAAAGGGAGGACCAACTCAGTTCTCTAGCTAAGTATAAACTTTGGTCTATCAGTATATTCTAGCTAAACACCCAACATCCTTATATTATGATGTGTGAAGTGAGGGGATAGGCCTCAATACGAAGCCAAGTATTAATACCAATAAATAAATCCTTGATCACCAAAACAAAACCCCAACCCATCCTTAGATTGATACTTCTTAAGATCCTTATTATCCTTATCTTTTTTCTTTTATCACACCTTAAATTTCAAAAAGTAAAAACATTTTAGGAATGTCTTTAGCATGTGAATCTTTTAATCCTCACTTAAGATAAGATAATTAAAGAGAATATTTTTCATGCCTTTTTGTTATTTCTTACTTCTTATCACTACATGGTTTTTATGCAATAGCAATCTCAAAATAGAATATAACCCCCATCTTTGTATTCATCTATGGAAAATTCTCCTAGCCCCCTACTTCTCCTAAGTCCATAAGGGAAGGCATCCCTCAGTATTACACCTAGGGTGATCCTAAATTTTCCACTATACTAGATAGTAATCCCATTTAACTTAATCATTATCTCATCTCTCAGATTATATGTATCCCATTATCTCCCCATATGCCTTTATCTAGGAACCCATATGACATGACCTTAGAAGAGGTTGAAGGATTTACCATTGTTATGGTATCTTCCACAACAATCCTCCTCCTACTAATTCTAACACCACTATAACATAGCCCTTAGAAAACCCACCTTCGATGATATCTAGTGCTCTGTCATCAACCACTACTCAATCTTAAAACATTAATACTACTCAATGTCTTACTACATCACTCTAGAACCTAGTCATATTGGTCCTGACAACCCTCCTATAAATTCAAACTAGTGTGCCATTAAATACCCAAATGTAACCATTATAGTATGCCCCTATAAGTCAATCACCTCAATAATATACCATATACCACCTAGTATATATAACTTATACATGATATCTGTCTATGTATATCCATTTATAAATTCCATAGTATGTGGAGGCTACTTAACCCATCATAACAACATCAGTTTGTTATCCCTTATCTCAAGATTTTTCCATGAAGATACCTACATACCAATTCCCACAAAAAAATGTTTTCGATGGAATTATTCAACATAACACCCAAAACTGACCTCATGAGCATCCTCATGAATAGGATGGTTAATTTATAATCCTCTATCTCTAGACAAAATAACATGCTCACTTATGAAAATATTTGTAATGAGCCTATCAACCCAAAAATTCCTATCAGGCCTTATCCTCCATAGTTATAACTCCCTAACTTTACAAAGTAATAGAATAAGGAGGACCCACATCAACATCTTCAAACATTTTGACATGCTTACTACCTCATAGCATATGATGATGTAATTTTTTATAAGACATTTCCTATATTATTAGCTGGACCTACTCTAGATTGGTATAGTTCAATCCCACAAAATTCCTTCTTCTAATTTGGGTAGGTAAATAAAATACTCCTACAACACTTTTATATTAATATAGAAATAAAATTTACCACTACTAACCTCTACACCATCCAACAATTTGATGATAAATCTATCACCAACTTTGTGGCTAGATGGAAAAATTTAATAAATCAACTCACCTTCTCTCTATTGTAGCCCAAGTCAATCAAGTTATTTATGAAAGAATGTGCCAAACACATATCATCAACATTACATGTACAATATTTTAAAACTTTTGATGAGGCCTTTTCAATGGCCTGCAAGCTTTAAATTAGAGCCCTATAAGAAGGGAAGGTTAATTATTATTTTTTTAAAAAATTGATCCCTCCATAAGGATTAATAGTAACAACAAGAATAAAACCAAAGGGGATCCCAATGCCATAGTTGTAAAGTCAACACCACCACAAAATAAAAATTAATCCAAGCCCTCCAACTATTGCAAGGTGTCACCCTTGGTCTTTAGGTCAGTGCACTGCCCAAGATTCATGACATGGTTTAACCACCTACCATGGATTCACTAACTTTTGCCATTGTATCAAGCACTATAAGGTAAATATTTTGGTGTAATAACAACCAGTGGCTTAATAATTGGTATCAAAGCCAAAGGTCTCAAGTTTAAATAATCACTTATACTAAGGGGGATATTATTACAAGGTGTCACCCTTGGTCTTTGAGTTAGCATGGTGCTCAAGATTTACGACATGGTTTAATCACCTCTCATGGATCTATTAACTCTAACCATTATATCAAGAACTATAAGTTCAATCTTTTGGTGCAATGGCAATTAGTGGGCTAACATCAACTCATAGGCATAGTCTTAAAAGTCATTGACATGATTTCCTCCATGACAATATACCCCTTTAGGATAATCCTATGCGTATTTTGAAGATAAACTTTAAAAGGCTTCTCTTGTTGATCTCCCTCTAGTAATACCTCTCGATGAGTATTTTTGTAAACCTAATTGGTTTAGGGAAAATAACTTCTATAATTTTCATTACATAAAATATCATGACATCAGTAGATGTCATTATTTTAAAGTATTAATAAAAAATATTATAGATCAGGGGAATTTTAACTAGATAATATTAATTCCCCCATACACTAATCTATAGATATAATTAGGAAACCATTCCCTAATCATACCTCTACATCAAATTTCAGGTAAACTAAATTATGATCCACATCAAAATAAGACTCTCGTAACTAACACCATCCATGAACAACTTCTACCTAAATAGGTTTATGATGCTCCTATCCCTGATCTCATAGGAGATACATTTGAACCATCCAAACCAAGCAAAGACATCCCAAAAACTTCATCTAATTTATCAAATCTCATTATTTGGGATCCACTAGAAAAATTTGTATCTAAAAGCACTCAAGAACTAAAATAAGAAAAGTTTATTAAATAAAAGGTTTGCTTAGACATTACCAAAAAATTGCATACTATTCCTCACATCATTTCAATACCATCATGTATTTTACCCATTCCCACTATCATGTTACTTCCTAAGGAAAATGTTATGTTACTTTGTGCCATCTATAAAGCAACCCCATCACTAGGAGGGCATTAAATCATAGAGAAATCAAGGGAAAAGTTATATATATTATAAATAATAATCTCAAAAACCCAAGATGAAATTATTTGTAACATCCTCTGATTAGGACCAAACTCCCTAAAAAAGACATCCCCTCAACCCTTGATATATGCAAAAAGGAAAATCACTTCTACCCCCTATTTAGACAAGAGTATCTATATTAGGGCCCCATCCTTTAGCTAAATTAAATTTTATCCATTATATAATCTAACACTAAATCACATGTACTTTCATAATGAAATATTCTCAATGTGGTCATGTCAATCCATAGTCCATTAAACCCTAATTACCCTTAGGGTGTTGACCATTTTTACCACAAGTCAAAATGGTCAACCCCTATAGTTAATACTTATACATGGCTTTAATATAATTTTTTAGGGTATATTTAATGTTATTCTATATGTTTTTATCCTTAGTCATAGTCTAATTAGTCCATATGTCATTTTGAGTCACCTAAGGGTCATTTTAGAGCATTAAATGTAATTAGTAGGCTTTCATGGTGTTTAAATAGTTTAGAGTCATGGGTGAAGTTTACATATGCCTCAATAACTTATTGGATCTATATATGATTAATCAAAATCTCATAACATAGCTCTAACTAGACCAGACCATCATAGGACATCATATAAAAATAGATAGGTTAACTCACTTTTGTATATTATAAATGAGCTAAAAAGGCCTCATGTGACCAAAAGACACATGTGATCAATGCCCTTATAGTCAAAAACATCCCTAAAAATATGGAATCTTGATGAGATCATTATCTCAAGATATAAATATTTAAATTTAAATAAGTAGATAGTTATAGTTGTGCAAACATCAGTGACATTCATGTAGATGTCAAAATAAAGTATATAAATTAAACATTGGGGTTTAAAATATGATGGTTGCATAGACATAAATGATGGTCATATAGACATTGATGATGATCATGTAGATGTTAATGATGGTCATACAAATGTAAATATTAAGCCTTGGTAATTAACCATTAGGGTTCAAATTGTGACAAGTATGTAAACATCAATGATGGTCACACAAACATCAATGATAGGAATTTGGATGTCAAAACAAGGTCTCATAAAGTAGCCATTTGAATTTAAATGGAGGTAGATCTAATGGTTAGCATTTAAATATACATCTATATCTAATGGTGTGAGTGAGAGTCAAAATTCAAGGAGCTTAAAATGAATGTAATGCTAGTAGATATCATAATCTTGGGACCCTAGATCAATTATCAATGACCAACATTTAATGTCGAAGCAAAGAGACTCTAGATGATATTGATAGAGAAAATTTGACCAAATTCTAAATAGATAAGATGAGGCTACATATCCAAACGAAAATATGTATAGTTTATAATGTAATGAGTAATGTGGTAAGGGAATGACACATGGGAAACTATGTAGGATCAAGCATTTTTTATAAAATAAAGCTCTTTAGACTAATATTCCACCATGAAAGTTCAATTGAAGACTTGAGATGAACAATGACTACCAAATGTGAAGAACAAAGTCTAGGAAAGCAATGAATTATTATAGATGATGAATACAAGTGTCTAGAATATATGTAATGATTAGGAACACATATTATTACTATCATGTCATTTTTCAACCTCCCTCAGTTATTACATATGTGTCAACTCTCTCTAATTTAGTTTCAAATGCTTGATAGATTATCCATGATGAAGGCAGATTCGCAAAGGTTAGTTGAAGAGTCTTTGGAACATTTTGGAGATATTTTCATAGCCTATATGGACATTTGTCTTGGGAAGCATTCATGGTATAATTCATACTCAATTCCCTTACAATGTAACTAGTTATCAATTGGACATGTGTTTTAATGACCTTTGAATTTTATTCTTTCTCCTCTCTCTAAAATTTTGTAAGTATTTATCATTTTGGCCTTTATAAAAGAGACCAAAATTGGTATAGCAAAGCCTTTCTAGTTTTATGTCACATTTTGCCTTAGAATAATTCAATTAATCTGGTTTTGAGTTCAATAATATCTTTTTTGAGTGTGCAAAGTGATGAATGGTTAAGTTCAGTGATTATATCCTTTGCTTTTCCTTGTCTTTTCATGTCTTCTATAATAAACTCTCATTTTAATAGGTCATCTAGAGTTTATTAATGTGTATTAATCTATTTTAAAGTGTATTATTGTCTTTTGAGTGTGAAATTTACCCTTTGGTTTATTTTTCTTGTGTTTTTTCATACATCTCACCTTTATATTGAAACACTCAAGTTAGAATCCTTTAGGACTTTGAAACTAGTCTCTATGCTTTATTTTATAGTGAATGAAATTTTATGGTCATGTGAAAAACATCTTGATGTATCACCCCATTATAATAGTTTTAATTTATGAAAATTATAACTCTTTTCCCCATAAGCAAGCATTAACTTAGGTGAAAGCACTTCAAAATACATTCAAGGAGCTAGCTCTTAAATCTTAAGGCTCATTTCCATTATAGGTAAACCCACATACCTGGAAGTGTTACATATTTCCAAAAATTGGAAGAGGATTTAACACCCTCTTATAGGCTACAATATCTAGTGACAATAGTTCTAGCATGCTCGATGGGGCCAAGGTCCAAGAGAGTGGAAAGATTTTTGGTGTGTCTTTCATCAAATTAGATTTTAGAAGAAAGTAAGTTATCACCAATGGGGAATTTGAATGAAAAATTTTGCTTTTAAATATCCTAGGTATATCTAATTAAATATTTTGATCAATTTTTGTATCTCATTTGAAATATGAGGTTGATATGAACAACTATGGTGAATACCCCTATTATGAACCTCTTTATCAACCTTGCTATGAACCACATTTTACTCCTCAATAGTCCTATCAAAATAAATATCAATATTATGATCCATGGAATCAATATAGTCCTCAATTTCCCTCTTCATATGGACACCATGTTGTTGGACAACTCAATGAGGAAGGATACCAAGAAAACTATCAAGAAATGCCTCCCTATTAGTCCTAATATGAGCCCTATTAATCATATCATGATGGATATATACCTCAAGAGGACTCCTATAAGTCTTGATATGATGAATTAGATGTTTACATTAATTTTTGACAAATTTATTTCAAGGCAAATTGTATATTCTTGTAGACTAGAATTCAATAAGCTAAAGATGGTCTTGATACCCATCATTACCCTCTCCTTCCTTCATTATTTCCATCTTATATAAAGTCATTATTATAATTCATATCATAATTACTATCCAATGAATATGATATGAGAATAAGAGATGATGAGTATGATGTACTCCTAGATCATCTCATGAAATGATTAAGAGGTGTTGTCCAAAGCTAGACGCAGAGGTTGGAGATGTTTGAAGAGATAGAAGGAAATAAATGGGAGATCAAAGAAGAAATGGATTTTTCAAATAAGTGCCTTCAATTCTCAATATAAATGCTAAGTATGTTGGAGGATAAAGAGCTCAAAGATGAATATTTTTGTGTTGAAGAGCCTTAAGGAAACTATTTTCAAGATGTAACTCCTGCTTATCTAGATGTTTTTCCTATTAATTAGCCCAAAACTTCACTTCCCTATGAGCTTAATAGTTCATTACTCTTTACTAAATCCAATAAAAAACCCTTTACTTCACCCCATGATCCATCTCTAACTCATCATCCTCCACCACACCTCATCCTTCAACCCAAAGTCATGAATCTACTAATCAACCTTCTACCTCACCCTTTGTTGAGGGAGATCCCATCTTGATAGAATCAAATGAAGAGGAAAAAACTCAATCCATAGCTGCCCAAGAAGATGTAATGAGTTACTATCAGGGAGAAATCACCATAGGCATTCCCTTTGGTGAACACAAATGCAACTCTACTTTATTAAATGATGAGAAAGATATTGAAGATTTTTTTATAGCTATACAAAAGGAAATTGGTCAAAGCATGAGGGAAGAGGTGTTTTTGAAAGATTCCATATCTATTGAGCTAGTTGATGTCCATGATGAAATAATCCTTGAACATGATAGTCATGAGGAAGATTACCTATGGAAAAAATTTAATGCCATGAGTCAAGATTTTGAGTAATTGATTAAGTATACCCTTCCTCCAAACAAGTACATATCTAATCATGAGGTTCTTGATTATCCTAACAAGAAATTTTTTGAGTGTTTGATTAAGCATGAAGTTGAGTGTCTAGTGATGAATGAATATGAACACCAATTTTCCATCCAAGAAGTTGTAGTCATGAAGGAACCTAGTGAAGTTATTATCAAAGAGGTTATAGCTATATATGACTCTCATAAATCCAAGGAAAAATATTTTGATATTGAAGAGAAATTAAAAATATAACCTAATGTTAATCCACTCTCAAATTTATTGGATCAAAAGGAATACAAATTTGATGATGCCATACATCAATAACATTAAGACCAAGAAGATAAAGTTGAAGAGGTGGTAGTTTTCAAAGATAAGGAGAACAAGGATAATTGGCAGTTGTAAATGAATATATTTCAAGAGCTTAAAGATATTTTATAATCATAGGAATCATATTATAAAGTTGAGTCTATTTGGATTCAATAAGAGTTCATTTATATAGTTATCCTATGTGCATCTACTTGTTTTTCATTGAACATCATGATAATGAAGTTGGCAAACACCATGAAGAGTATGGAGACATCAATGCCAAGGGTCAAAGGGATACATGTCTCATTAAAACCTTCATGTCATGAGGAAATAGAGGTTTCAAAACTCAATTTTTTTTTAAGTGGAATTTTTCATCATAGGTTATTTAGTGTTTGAGTTAGTTTTGTTTGTGTGTCTGTGTTCCATAAGTACTCATGAAGCACAAGTGTGACTTTTCTTAGTTTATTATCTCATTTTTTGTTTTTGGTTAGTTTTCTATTGTTTATTTTATATTTTTAAGGAAATTTTTATTTCAAACCTACTACACATGTGACTCTATAACCCAATGCATAGGATTAGGCAACTAGTCATGGTATAACAAGCATACCACCCCTAGGAAATTGCCAAGAATGTTGACCATTTTTACCACAAGTCAAAATGGTCAACCCTATATATTCAATACTTGTATATAGGTTTAATACAATTTTATATGGTGTATTTAATGTTATTCCACATGTTTTCAACCTTGGTCATAGTCTAATTAGTCCATATGTCATTTTGAGTCACCTAGGGGTCATTTTAGAGCATTAAATGCAAATAGTAGGTTTTCATAGTGTCTAAGTAGTTTAGAGTCATGGGAGAAGTTTTCATATGCCTCAATAACTTATTGGGTATATATAAGATTAATAAATATATCATAACACAACTCTAACTAGACTAGAGTTTCATGAGACATCATGCATAAATAGATGGGTAAGCTTACTTGTGCATATTATAAATGTTCTCAAAAAGCCTCATGTGACCAAATTATCACATGAAATCAATGCCCTTAGTGCCAAGACCATCCCCTACAAATATGGAATCTTGATGAGCTCTCTATATCAAGATATAAATATTTAAAGTTGAACAAATAGATAGTAACAATCATGTAGATGTCAATGACGATTTCATAGACATCAAAATAAAGATCAATAGTTAACCATTGAGGTTCAAATTGTGATTGATGCATAGACGTCAATGATGGTCATGTAGACATCAGTGACGATCGCATAGACATCAAAACCAAGCCTCTATAATTAACCATTGGGGTTTAAATTATGATAGGCATGCAGATGTCAATGATGTTCATGTGAATGTCAATGATAGGAAAAAAGATGTCAAAATAAAGTCTTATAAAGTATCCATTTGAATTCAAATGGAGGTAGATCCAATGGTTGACATTTGAATTTAAATACAAATCTAATAGCATGAGTAAGAGTCAAAGTTCAAGGATCTTAGAATGAATGAAATGCTACCAAATGTAATAATTTTGGGACCCCAAATAAATTATCAATGGCCAACATTGAAGGTTGAATCAAATTGAATCCAAACAAGATCAACAGAGCAAATTAGATTGAATTCTAGATAGACAAGATGAGGCTACATGTCCAAATGACAATAGGTAAGTTTATAATATAATTAGTAAGGTGGCAAGGGAATTCCACATGGTAAAATATGTAGGATTGAGGATTTTTTAGTAAATCAAGCTCTTTAGTGTCATATGCCACCATGAAAGATCAATCAAAGACCCAAGATGAATAATGACTACCAAACATGAAAAAAAATAGTAAAGCAATGAATGACTAAGATGATAAATATAGGTGTCTAAAATATATCTAGTATTTAGGAGCACATATTATGACTATCATAGCATGTTTTAACCTCCCTTAGATAGGATATATGTGTCAACTCTCTCAAATTCAGTTTCAAATGCTTGAGAGATGATCCATGATGAAAGTAGTTTCATCTTTGCACCATTTTGGATATTTCATCATGGTTTATATGGAAATTTTTCTTGGGAAGAATTCATTGTGTGTTTCATACTCTAGTCTCCTAAAATGTAACTATTTATACATTCTAGTGACCTTTGAACTTCATTTTTTCTACTCTCTCTAAAATTGTATAAATAGCTACCATTTTATCCTTTGTAAAAGAGACCACCCCTAGTCTGGTGAAGCCCTACTAGTCTGATGTCACATTTTTCCTTGGAATAATTAAATAAATCTAGTTTTGAGTTCAATAATATCTTATTCAAGTGTGAAAAGTGATGAATGGTTAAGTTCAGTGATTTTATCCTTTACTTTTCCTTATCTTTTCATGTATTTTATAAGAAAATCTCATTCTAATAGGTCATATAGAGTGTATTCAAGTATGTTAGGCTCCTTTCAAGTTCATGATTATTTTTTGAGTGTGAAAATTTTCTTTTGGTTCATTTTCCTTCTGTTGCTTCATACATCTCACCTCTATATTAAAACACTCATGTTATAATCATTTAGGACTTTGAGACTATTCTATATGCTTTATTTATTAGTGAATGAAATGTGATGGTCATGTGGAAAACATATTGGTATATCACCCCATTATAATAGGTTTAATTCATGAAAATTATAACTCCTTTCCTCACAATCAAGCATTAGCATAGGTGAAAGCACTTCAAGATACATTCAGGGAGCTAGCCTCTAAATCTAAAGGCTCACTTCCACTATAGGTACACCCACATAATTGAAAGTGTTCCCATGTTGCCCAAATATGGAAGAGGATTTAAAACCCTCTTCTAGGTTGAAATATTTGGTGACAACATAGGGCTTAGGTGTGAAAACTTATCCTAGACATAAAGTCCCTATAATAGGGACCATCCAAATAGCTAGTTTAAGGAGCCAAAGTTTAAGGTCACAAACCTCTTCTCCACTAGCACCTCAAAGGATAGAAAAGTTTATTAAATATCCATTTAAAGGATTGTATTATAAGATCTTATATCAACTTATACAAACCTCCTTAATCATGATACTACTCATAAATCCTATCAACCCTCATATTCAAAAACTAACATAGTATAGAGAAAATAAGATGTGCATATACCATTGAATAGTGAGTCATGATAAAGAAAGTTGTAATTAATTAAAGTCTATAGTCCAAAACCTATTATACAAAGATGATCTCCTATAAGAAAAATCAGATCATGACTTTCCCCCAAGGGTTACATCCACCTCAATAAATAACACATAAAAATAAGCTATAAAGGAGGATAAACCCTCTGATAGATCCCACCACCCATCTCTCCCCCTCAATGTGGAAAACTATGAGAACATAGTGAATCTTCCTCTATTATAAATATACATAGTTCATATAGCCACAGAATCTCAATTCCAGGGTCATAAAACCCACAATCATGACAAAGCTAAATTAATTATTGGTAAAGCACCCATTTCTACTGCAAATAGTCCAACTACACTTGCCCTTAAACTTAAAGTCTCCATTTTAAGAGGCACAAAATAATAATTCTTTGAAACTCATATAGATATGGATTCTAAAATATTTGCATCAGCTTTCGATCAATATGTCCTTATATGAACTTGTCTAGAACTTCCCAAAGCAACATGAATCCATGATAGAAGCTTTATAAGCCAAAAAATAAAAGCAGACAAACCCAAATCATTATCAACTTTTATCACATCGATTCATCAACCCTTATCCATAAAATTTCATTATTAAAAAATACCACCCTTGTAACTAAATGATTAAGATCTTGCATTATTTATCACTACCTAGATAGATCAAACTCAAATTAAAAGATTTATGATAAATAATGGTGAAAATATAAACATCCTCCCTTCTCATTCATTTAAATAAATGAATCTTATTGTGATAGGGTATCCCAATCACCCACCATTCTATGAGCCTTTAATGATATCATTGTACCTACATTAGGAATGGTAGTTATTCACATTCAGGTAGGCACATAGGTTCTCCCTAAATTGTTATATGTTATTGAATGAGAATTTCATTACAACATTCTCCTAAGAAGACCTTGGATACATGATATGTGCTATGTTCCCTTTTTATTTCATTAATGAATTAAATTTGAACATGAGGGATAAATCCACAACATCTCAATTGACTCCCATCCCTTCAAAACTTGCAACCTTACTTTTTGACCCAATGAAGTCCTAATTCCATTGCAAAGTGCTACCCCATTCTCATCTAATGAATCATCCATTATCACAACAATCCTTACATTTAGACTTGGAAAGGAATCCATTGATTATTATTTTCAATAGATTTAAATTAGAGACTACCAGTTACTAATGCTCAATACTCTCCTTACTCCATGAGAATATGGACACCCTAAAAAGTAACTAGATTATTGTCTAAATTTAGAGGAAGCTCTTCCCTCTAGCCCATCATTCCTCCATACCCATATGATCTATGGGGGAATTGACTAGCTTACTTCGACCCCTTATAAAAAAAATTGGGCCTAACTATTTACATTAAACTTTTAATTCCTCCATAAACACCATTTTATGTAGATATACCTACAACGGTGCACATGGAAAGGTTTTAGTAAGGGACATTACGAACATGGAATACATGAAGTTGTATTTGGGGAGTTTATAAAACCCCATGAGAAATATGGCCTAGCTTCACCAAAAACCCCAAATCCTCCTTGAATATTACTCTTCCTCCCATCCTTGAAGAGGACACCCCACCATCATCATCCAACACCCATTCCTTGACTTCTAATGATGTATCTATTCCTCCTAACATTTTTTTAGTCAATTACATTTTTGTAGAGCCTCTCATCTATCTTCATGATGGATAAATTTGAACCATTCCTCTATCCTACCTATACATGATAAGGAATGATTTTCCTACCATCCCTATTTTTTGTGTTCAGATGATGAGTCCATATTAACTCATTTAGGCACTAAGAACTCCCATCTGCATAAATCCATTTCATCATAAACCTCTATTACTCTAAATAAATAAACCATTGATGTTAAACTAGGGTCCTTAGAGACTTCACACATAATGAAGGTTAGTAAATCCTTAGATCCCTAAGAATATCAAGATTTCAGTATGTTTTTTATGGAGCATAGTGAAGCATTCACTTGGTTATATAGTGATATGCATGGTTTCAATCCTTCTATCATCATCCATAGCATTGTTACACTCCCTGATGTGAATCCTATCAAGAAAAAGCTCTAGAAGATGCATCCTTTAATTGTGCTATTGGTTTAAAAAGAGTTATATCATCTCCTATACATTAACTTTATCCAACCTATAATGAAACCTATAGGGGGGCTTTGTCTTTGTACTAACTTTCAAGACCTTAATCTTTCTTGTCCAAAAGATGATTTCTCAATCCCTAATGTCAATGAGTTAGTATATTTAACCACTAGCCATGAAATGTTGTCATTAATGGATGGTTTTTCTAGATATAACTAGATTCTTATCACACTAGAAGACCAACATAAGACCTCATTTATTACTCCATAGGGGAATTTTGGCTATTGTGTTATGCCTTTTAGACTAAAGAATGCAGGAGCCATAAATCAATGAGCCATGACCTACAATTTCCATGATATTATCTATAATATTATGGAGTATTATGTGGATGACCTCTTTGGAAAATATAAGTTATGAAAATATCACTTTTCCATCCTAAAGGCTATATTTTATTGCTTAATCTAATTTTGCATCTATCTAAATTCCAAGAAATGCATTTTGGAGTATTTATGGGTAGGATTATAGGTTTTATTATCTCCATATATGGGATATAAGTTAACCCTATTTAAATAAAATCCATCTTAGAAATGCCACCCCCATACAATAAAAAGTAGCTCCATAGTTTTGAAGGTAAATTACAATATATCCATCATTTTATTTTCTAGTTATCTGATCATTGTCAACCATTCCATCACATTTTAAGGAAAGATATCAATTTTAAATGGGAATTTAGTTGTTAGGAGTCTTTCAAATCTCTTAAGAGATACCTTATCTCACCACCAATTCTCACTCCTCTAGAATAAATACAACCATTCTTGTATATTTATACCACTGACCATGCCCTTGGAGTTATGTTAGCCCATCATGATGAGAAGCATAAAGAATAGTCAGTGTACTATATTAGTCACACACTTGTTGAATATGAGATGCATATTCTCATACAAAAAATTTATGACTTGCTCTTATCTTTATCATTATTAATCTATCACATTATCTCCTCAATCATAAAACCTACATTATCACAAACACTAGTCCCCTAAAGTTTATACACTCTAATCCTTATAAGAATTAGAAAATGGCCAAGTGTCTTATGATTTTGGTGGAATTTTATCTAGATTTTATTCATAACATTTAATTTAAATGTCAAATCATTTTTTTATCAACTTGTTAAGGTGACTCTTTCTAATAATGAACCAGTTAACTATGAATTCCAAGATGAATCTATATCCTCCACATCTCAACCAGATTCACAATATGAAATGAATATTTTCTTTGATAGATCTAAATGTGAACATGGTGGGGGAGTCAAAATTATCCTAATTCCTCTTGGATGGACACCTACCACTCTATCCTTTAAACTCAATTTTGAATACACTAATAATATGGTAGATTATGAGGCTTTAATCATAGGTCTCCAAATGACTTTAGCTTTGGGTATTCAAATGATAAGTATCTATGGTGATTTCCAGCTCGTGGTTAATCAAATTAATGAAATTTATTAGTGTAATAATGATAATCTTCATCATTATAAGATATTAGATGATCAATTTTTAGACACATTTGAACATTACTCTATCCAACCCACCCCTCAATCAATTTTTTAATTTTTTTACTATGGCTTCCCTAGCCTATTTTATCCTATCCACATCTTTAGAGTCTAAGTTATTTATCCTCATTCATAGGATTAATCAACCTTACTTTACCTAAATTGACTTTCTATCCATCCAAAGTGTGAAGGACAATCTATTATATCTTTCGTATTCATTAATATTTGATTATTTATCCATGGGGATTACTCCTCTAAAGCTATATAGAAATACTAAGTGAGCCTTTCATAATCATGTCACCCATTTTTTCATATTGGGGGGGGTGTCCTTTATAATCATGATTTTTATTACATTCTTCTTCATTACCTCCAAAATCATGAAGCTACCCTCACTATCAAAGAAGGTCATGATGGATCATGTGGAGGACACTTTAATGGCCATGATGTCACTAAAATAATCTTATGATTGGCATATTATTGGACCAATTTAAATAAATATTACTATGAGTATGTTAATAAGTGTGTTAAGTGTTAGTAACATGCCAAATTATCTCATGTCCCTAGCTAAGCACTCATAAGTTGCTTAAGACCTTTAGCATTTCTCCTAATTGGGGCTTGATCTTATAGGTTAAATCAATCCTAAATCATCCTATCATCATGGTTTTATCATTACCTCTATTGAGTATTTTAATAAGTGGTTGGAGGTTATCTTCCTTATCTCAACTAAAGTAGATAAAATCATTGAATTCATTACTTAATATATCATTTGTCACTTCAGCATCCCTCATAATATCATCATAGATAATGACAAATATTTATAAAATAAAAAGGTTCAAGAGATATATGATTCTTTTATCATTAAGATCAGCTTTTCCTCACCTTAATTTTCCTAAGATAATGGATTGGTCAAGGCATCTAACGAAACCCTAGTCAAAATCCTCACCAAAGTCATTAATGAAGTAGGTAAGAATTATAATTTGCATATTCCCTATGAATTATAGACTTATCAGACTAGTATTTGAACCCCTATAGGTGCTACCCCTTTATCCCTAGTCTATGGTACTAAATCTCTACTTCCTCTCGAAGTTATATTCCTTCACTTTGGATCTCCCTAAAAGATATTATTTCTGAGGATTAATTTCACTAGGAAAGATTAGCCTAGCTCTAACTCTTAGATGAGCATCACTTAGCTACCCTTGACCATCGATATGTATATTAGAAATAAATTAAAATCACCTATCATATCTTAAAATATAGACCACTCCCTCGAAGGATGGCTATCATGTATCAATTATCCCTAGAAAGCTTCCCATAATGATAAACTTTCTTTAATTTAGTACACTTCCAACATTGATTAGTTTACATGGATTGAAACACAAGGATTATATGTTAACCCTTAGTTGTATGTATGCAAGATGGAAACCTCTTATTCTTAGAATCCATTTTTATCTCATCTTAAACACAAGACATTAAGGGCCTAAAGTTAGTTAACCTAAAGTTTTTAGGATTATTATTAATGGTGGGTTAAGGATGCATATACGTCACTGTTAAATGGTTTTTTGGGTTATGGTACAAGCCAATGAGTGAGAATTTATCCCTTTTTGTAAATAAAATTTAATTACCAAAATTTTCTACATACATTAAACACTATCCTAAAATAGGTAACTAACAAATCTATAAATATGAAAATCAATATGTTATAATTTGTATACATAATAATCATAATCCATAACCATTAAATCATAAGCCATAAGCATTAAATACTATAAATCCATAATCAAATAATTAAATATACATTCATAATCCATAACTAAATCCATAAGAATCCATCATCCATAATTTAACCATCTCATAAACCATATCCTTTTTTAATCCATACATCAAAATCATAACCATATCCATAATACATAAAATTTTTGATAACATTTAATACATATTTAAATCATCTAATTACATCACATAAAAATTCATGATCATAGAACTCTAATCTCATACCATAAATCCATCAAATATAAAAACCCATAATCTTATCACATCACATATAAATCCATATTCTATCCATAATCCATATAAATAATATATAATCTAATATCCATAAAGTAACCATAATCCATAAAAATAATCTATATCTATAACATCATCCATAACACCCATGATATCCATAAGCATACATACATAAATAATAACATAATCCATAAACATGAAATATATATCAAAAGATTAATATACATCAAATTGTCTATATACATTTCCATGGCTCTCTAGCTAGTACAAGTGCGCACACACACACACACACACACACACACACACACACACACACACACACACACACACACACACACACACACACACACACACACACACACACACACACACACACACACACACACACACACACACACACGTGTGTGTGTGTGTGTGTGTGTGTGTGTGTGTGTGTGTGTGTGTGTGTGTGTGTGTGTGTGTGTGTGTGTGTGTGTGTGTGTGTGTGTGTGTGTACACACACATGTGGATCTACTGCATGAACTATAATTTATTTAGATGAATGATTGATATATCTCCACTCCCATCTCCATCCCTATCTTTCCTTTGAGTGGCACTCCCCATATTGACTGAATCTATGTATGTCCACCTAGAGGACTAGCCTTATCTAGATATGTGGGTTGCATAGTAGGGAGTGTATATAATATTATCTAGAATTATCCACTTATAATATCTCATCTTTGTTGTTAGCTCCCTATACTAATCATTTCTAATAGTCCCTATTGGTCTCATGTTTGGCCCCTCCACCTCTCCAATTACCTATATTGAGGTCTCTCTCTTCTCCTCCATCCTCCTTAGGGTTTATAGATCCACCATGTACCTATATCACTCCACTAACACCATGTTTTGATTTAGATACAAAGTTCAAACCCCACATATATAGTATCTAGTTAGGTCTGTATTGTATCCCACTCTATCTAAACAACAGTCAACACCCCTTGCATTGTAACTAGTTATCCTTATAAAAAGGTAGATTGTTCCATCAGTGTATCTAAATCCTCCTTGGCATGGATACACCACCTTATCTTGTCATACTACCCACTACTTTTTCAACCAATTTTTATATATAGGATTACACCCTATATCCTCCATGTCATCCCTTACTGGTACCTGATCCTCCTCTATTAGAACATCTCCCATCACTAGTCTCAATAACTCTTATAGACACCTAAATTTGACCACGAATGGTTTCATATCTGAATATAGACCAATTCTTACCAATCATTGAATACCGAGCCTTGGAATTTCTATTAGTATTTAATGTCTTCACAACCTTGCATTAAATTAATTTGGCCTATTAAATCAATTAAACAAGTAAAATACACCCATTAAATTAATCAAAATCAAACAAATGACCAAATTCCTAAAAAGAATTAATTAACTTACACACCCTAATAAAAATTAATTATAAAGTTAAATCAATTTCAAATCATAATTGAGTTCACCCATGAGCTAATAAATTAATTAAATCAATTACTAAAAAGGAAATTCAAGAGCATCTTAAAACATTCTAGAACACACTCATTACCTTTGTGAGTTGTCATTTTTAGAAAATATCTAAAAGAATATTTTAAGAATATAGCAAACTAAACAAAATTTAATAAACTCATTAATGTTAATATTTAACCCATTCTAAGGGATTTTAAATCCTATAAAATCAACCTTATAGATCTTCATTTAAGGATCTCAATCAAAGTAGAGTTATAATACAAGAATAGATTCATGAAGCTAAAAGCCTATTGTTATAATGTTGAAATTGAGCCAAGCCATATCAATCAATCCATAAATCAGAAAATTGTGAATAGAGGATATGATGTTAGTAATATTTCATTTATGAATACTTCTTATGCATAAATCGAGCAAGCCAAATAAAGAAATCATTTGGAGCTCTCAATGAAGGTAAAGATTATTTTTATTTGCATTTTAGTTGGGTTTCTAATTGTTTTTTGTTCATTAATCTCCCCCTAGGATATAGGATTAGAGGTGTTAGTATGTTAGTGTGTTGATTTCATAGTTTTATGGACTAACACTTGATCTAACCTCCTCCCTTTGTCAAATTCTTTGATCATAAATGGCATTACTGATGGGACATGATTGTACACCCCACATTTTTGAATTAATATGGCTATTAAAATAGATCCAATTTTTTATTTTTTTTCTAAATTTTTAATATGATGTTTTTAATAGTTTCATATTAATTATCTCAATTTTTTTTGAAATCTGATTTATATTATAAAATTTATGACTCTTTTAGTGACTGTCACTTTCTATTTTTTAATTTTCTAGTAAAAATGGTTACTATAGAGATAATAACTATTTTTTATTAAATTTTTCAACTTGAATTTTTTTTCAAAGATGGACCATAGACTTATAAATGACTTAAAAAAAAAATTGTGACAAATGGATATATATTATAAAAGTTATTGATAAATTACTAACTATAGGTTTTTATGATTTTTGTGTTCTGTTTTCTTGTTTTTAACCTTCTAACTTCTTGTTTGCATATTTCATAGGTTTATTTTATTTACTTTTGATATTTATTGAGTTCTTTTTTTTTTTTTTTTTTTTTGAGATTTTTGATAACTTTAGCCTAACCTAACATGTTGTTTTTGGGTTTTGCCTATGGATCGATAGATTTTATCCTTCAAAGTTGCTTGTCTCATTTGATAAATAAGCTTCAAGGCTAAATGAAGTTCTGACCTCTTCTTTGGAGGACCTATTTGAAGAAGACCATTTCAATATAAATTAGTCTTTTTACACTTCATTTATATGTCTAAAACTAACTAAGAATCCTTGATTTTAGTGTTTAAAGAAACATTTTTAGGGTATCTTAGTTGTTAAGTTTTTGTTATTTCTTTCAAAATTTCACAACTTAAATCCAAGGGGATAAATAAAAAAACCACCACACATTTTGTTTAGTGCTATAAAATTGAATACACTTCAAAGTTTTTTCAAGTTATTTTCATTATCATTTAGTCTAAACTTGTTTGATTAAATAAGAAGTTATGTGTGTATGCTCTCCCATCCATTCCCTTTAGGTAACTTTTAGGATCAAAAATGACAACTTATTTTTGGGTGGTTTGTAATTATTTTCATTTTCAATTCTTAAATCCAAGGGGATAGTAATGAATCTAATCAAACACTTTCAATTTGGTGCAAAAAAATTAACCTCAATTTAATTATTTATAAATGTTCTTATTGATTATGTGTTTTAGCAAAAAGAGATGTCCGTGTATGCTCTCCCATCCATCCCATTTAGAGAAATTTTCGGATAAAAAGTTCCATCTCATCACACTTTGATCCTATTTCAAGCCATAAAAATATTGTCATTTAAATCCCTCCCCAAAAATTGAAATAGTATTGGGTGATCTTGAGGTGACCATAAAGTCTTTCTATTGTGTCATTTATTTCATGCATCTTGGCTTGTGAGGGGGACTTCATTACCTCCCACAATTTATTTAGGGAATATTTGACCTAGGGTTTCATCTCTCAGCATTGAATTCATCACTCCCATTAGGATTATATTTTTGAGTGGTTAAACCACCTTTTAGTGTTGGAATTGCACATGAGATATATTTGCACATTAGACATCACACTACACTAAGTAAGTGATAGATGTAGTGGTTGTAAAAAGGGTATTACATTTTTACAATAAGATAAGTGTCGTGGAAACCTAATTAAAGTGTTTTTTCTCTTGTTTTCTAATGTAAAAGTTGGTAGACATGTTATCCATATAGAAAAAAAAAGTTTTAGTCAACCTCACTTTGCCACAACCTTAATAGGAATTTGGATGATTATACTTAGTATATTTTTTAATTTTTTTATTTGGGGTTTTGAGACTAAAACTTATTTATTTGTTTATAAACCATGTAAAAAACAATTCTTTTATATATCACTTTTTTGTCTAAAGAGGCATTATGTTGGTCATTTTACACCACACTTGTACTTTAAATTTTTTCTAGAATTATGTGTGTATGTGTCATTTGAGTTGTGGAGGGTAGCGTTATGTTGTCCAAAACATATCAAACCATTTTTACTTTGAGTATTTAAAACATAATATTGATCACATCATTAGAGCATGCTTACATTATTAAGCTATTCAATTTGTTTCAAAACTTGTTTGCCATTGTGCCAAAAACCATTTGTTTAAAACCATGTCATGTATACCATTTGGACTTTGTTCATGCGTCATCATGTCATCCAATATTTTATTTATATTTTGGTCAAATCTTAGTTTTCAAAATTTATTTTTCAATTAACCTTATCAAGTTTTGATTCAAACATTGATTGATTTTTTAAAGCCTTAATTCATGGGGCTGATACATAGATCTTTCTCTTTTAGGTTGCATAAATTCAGTTAATTGATTACCTAAATTTGAAAACTATTGATGGTTTGTTTATTCAATGCATATCCTGATCATTTGTTGTGCCTTTATTTGAGAAAACATAGACTTTCCTTAAGTGTGTTTTTCCTTATGATTTATACCAACTAATCATGTCTATGTTTGATTTCATATGTTAGGTATATGTCAAAGTTATTTCAAACTTTTTATATTAAATAAAATCACATTAACCTTTGTTTCAAATTATATATTTTGATTTCATTTGACCAAAAGTCTTAGCATTTCATGTTTTTTTTGAGCCTAGATTTTAACTTTGTGATTAGACGAAAGCCCTAGCAACTCAAATTTTTCCTTTCCTAGTTTAGACCTTAATTGGAACACTTTGGCCTAGACTTTGACAGGCCAATTTTATTCAGACACTTGACCTTTTATGTTTATGACATTTTACATTAGACATTTGACTTTATAAAATTTTATTCCAAGTTTTAGCACAAACCATTTTGGAGATACAACTCCATGATTAAATCATTGTTTGGAGATATAACTCCACCCCTTTTAACCAATTTCGACCAAGTTTGAACCATTTGTCCTTTCAACATAGTTTTTTAGAGTTTGTATAACTCTAATCCATTTTATTTTCATATCTTTCTTCATTTATGTGGGTATGTATAGCTACACTTATGGTGGAGTCACGTACAATCCAAATTATGATAGAATAGATGCACAAAATGTCTTTTATTTTTATGTCTTTATGTAAGACCCTTTTGATGATAACATGGTTTGTGAGATGGAATTTTATCCACCTTGAAAAAATCAAATTAAGGACCAAATTCAAGACCTCAACTATAATGATATGGTTGGTGAGGAGGAATTACATGTAGAACTCTATGATGAGGATGATTGTGAGACAAATTTGTACCATCCTTACAATAATAAATTTAAGGATCAAAGATAAAAGTTGATTTACAATCCAACTCAAGACCCTTACTGGGATGATATGGTTTATGAGGAGGAATTTAATGCTTTATTTTATATAATTAATCAAGATCCATGGTGACCTACTATTTCTATTCTAAGACCTCATCCTTTGGCTTGTGTGAGTAATCAAGTTCTAAAGTGCCCACGCATTATCTAACTATTGGGCATTCCTTATCTAGTGTCTATCATTCCCAATTTTAGAAAAATTCATCCAATACAACCCAAATATCAACCAATCCATTTATGATCCTAACCAATCATTTATCCTAAGACTTATCCAATTATTTAACCTCAGCCCATCATTCAGCCTAAACCCCAACCAATCCAACCAAAACCTCAATCAGTGTAATCAATCCCTTAACCAAGTTAACCATTTGAAAACCAATATGTGTTTAATAATAGTATCTTCCAACTCATTAAAAACCAAGACCAAGAAAACCAACCAATTTGAGATGTTTTTATTGAACCAACCACTTGTGATAAGTCAAACTATGATGAATCACCTATTGATCTTATACTTGTTGTCAAAGAGTATCCCTTTTATTAGCTAGTCTTTACTGAGTCACTTATTAATGATTATAACTACCTTTTGGAAAATCATTACCTAAACCATATTCCTATTTTTCAATACCCTCCTATTGACATGCTTGTCTCTAAGGAGTTGTCTCTTGATATTTTTTCTACCATTAAGGAGTCTTACTTTGACAAAATAGTCTCTATAAAAACCATTATGCCATCACAAGCCATTACTTATCCAAAACCAAACATTCAACAAGACATCATTGTAATATAATACCCATTAGATGAATAATCAGAGCTAGAGTCAAGTTATACTCTTGAACTAACATTAGATTCAGCATTAGAAGTAGAATCAACATCAGATCCAAAGTCCCTTAAGTTGGAATTAGATTTATAATAATAATAAATTCATGAACATTAAAATATTGGTTATGCATACATTAACGATTAATTTGAATATATTTGTGATCCTTATATGGTTTTTGAGGATGAGTACTTTAGCATCAACTGAAATTCTCCTAGTATCTTCTACAAGGATTATGCAACCTCTCCCCAATCCATTACCATTCTATAGACCATTACCACCAACCAACATAGCCATATTATTGACATTCCACCTCCCACAAGTGTCAATTAAGATTGATAGAATCACAATTTATTGAGCTACATATATGGAAACATATCAAATGAGGAAGAGTAAGGAGGCCAAGACCACAATCATATAATAGAAGAACACTCTCTTAGTGATATATTTTTAGAGGTGGTAGGGGGAAACCAAAGTCATAACTCAGCATCTTCTAATGAAACCTTTTTATAAGTGCTAGAAGATAATCAAAGTCAAAAGTCAATGATCCTTGGTGAAACCTTCTCAAAGGCATTATGGGACAATCAAGACAACTTCATTGGTAAAAACCTCTCCAAGGTGCCAATAGATGGGCACAAAAGTTCTTTACTACTTAATGAAGACATTATCAAAAATAAAATAAAAATAGCTTCCAATTTAAAGCTTTATCATATGGAAGCTACTCTCAAGCCTAAATAATATAATAATCTAGTGGTCTTATCAAGAGAATATTCAAAAGTCTCCAGCCTCACCACATCCAAAGTTATGTTGAATTTAGAATCAACAACATTGTCTGTGCCTAAAAATCTTGATCTTCATTTATTTTCCATCCACCATCCATTCCATTATCCTCCATCATTACATTTTCCAATCAAACCTACCATCCAACATGTATCCATCTTCACCATCCATGGTCACACCTTCCTTTACAGAGGCTAAAAAATACCTTGTCTTGAAATTTGAAGGAAAAAAACTTAATGACCAACAAAGATCACAACAACATCATTTGCATCCAAATTTATAGCAAGTTATTGATAAAATAGCTATTTAGATGAGGTGTGGGATAAAAATTTACATGATTGACTATTTTATTTATATCATTTATTGATTAAGATGTGCATCTCCACATCAATAGGAATAATAGAATCATTTATCATACCCAAGCCAGAACTAAACATGTACCATATCATATCAAGTTATCAATCCTTTTGTCATTGTCACATATCCTAACCATTCACCTTATCACTTGAGAATAACCCTCTTACAATATTATCTAATATATAAAACCATCATTATTCTAAGCAAGGCCATCTAGTTAATTTGACATTCCAACTAGATCATCCAACAATTCCAATCCTACTTGACCAAACATGTTTTAAATCCTATCAACCTAACCTATTTGACCTTAGTTCATCCATTGGTTTCATGTTTTTAGAATACATAATTAGATCAATTTTAGTAGTTATTTTATGTATCTCAAATAGAGGTAGTATTTTAGATTAGTATGATAGAATTTTTGGTAGTTGCATACTTTGTTTTTTATTCCCTTCTTATCAAGTTTGGTTATGTGAACCTAATTATATCACTTGTTAGAGAAAATCCATGTTCCCTGGTCTTGATACTAATTATATCACATACTAGGGCAAATTGGTATCATTGATATATCAGTTTTATCCTATTTATAACCACCTATAGGCAAACTAGGGGCAACATTTGTTTATTGTGCCTTGACATATCATCTATCCATTCCTATGCTATATTATGCCATCATACCAATTGTGCCTATTTTTTTTGAATTGGATAATACACTAGTCAGATTCCTCTATTGTGAGGTAAACTAATATGAACTAGAACCATTTTGGAACTATATAGGTCATGTTTAATTTAGGTTTAGGTTAGCCTTTCCGCCTTCAACCATGCTCTCATCATTTTGTGAGCATCATTTCAAGTTATAACACTCTCACTATTTTTTGAGTAACTTCAGTCATGCTCTCATCATTTTTCAAACATAATTTATAGTTATACCACTCTCAATATTTTATAATCAAGTTTACCCATGCTCTTGTCATTATTTTTAGCATCATTTCAAGTTATAATGCTCTCATCATTTTGTGATCAACTTTAGCCACACTCTCACCATTTTGAGAGCATCATTTTAAGTTATAATGCTCTTGCCATTTTATGACCTTAGACCATTTTAGTGTCTTGTAATTATCTATTGAGTTGATATGATTTGAAAATTCAAAAAACATTTGAAAATCATATATAAAAACCAAAAACATTGACCACTTCTTTGCCTTAAGGATTCTAGGAACCCTCACTAAGTCACAAATAAACCACTTGTTCCTTATTTTCCCTATCCTTTCTATATTTTTATCCTAAACTATCCCCATTTTTTGAGTTCATCCCTATTATTCTATCTCATCCATCATGTCTTATAGTAATCATCATTTTATTTCCATTTCTTGGAAGAACTACATTTGGCTTGAATTTTTGTTGGATCATCATATCCATAAAATTATGTAGGCAACATTAACTTGCCTAGTGCATATGGAGATAGCTCAACCACCCCCATATTTTTATTTTATGGATCCATATTATTTTTTTGTTAATTTTTCACCTAGTTTCTAGGGTCAATAGTCATCATGTTATTTATACTAACATAAAGACTAACATTTGTTTATTTCTTTATTTATATCACTTGTTTATTTATTTGTGTGCTTCTTTATTTGCTTTTATCATTGTGGAATTAACTCTATCTATGAGTTTTCATTAGGTGATTCCTTGCACATTATTCTTGAATCTATTCATATTCAAACATCTACATTGTCATAATGGTTTTTATCATTGGTGTAATTATTTTTCATTGAGTATTGGATATCGGTAGTTAGTCCTTATACATATTTTAGCCAAGCCACCATGGTGTTATATTATGAGTCCTACCATAAAATTCTATAAAAAAATGATATTTTAGAGGTTTAAAACATCAATGTAGCATCACCATCTCCTTGGCTCTAATATCAACAATAATCCCAATCCAATACCCAATCATATCCCTAACAGAGGAATTAAGTAATGAAAGAATTTTAAATTTTGTTAGTTCAGATGAGGATATCCCTACTAGTAGGTTTTCCTAATTCATCTTTATCCTTTCTATCAACTTATCAATCATCAACCATTAATCATGTTTTTCATAATTGGGGTATATTCCATCAGCACTATACACTATCTCGCATGCATTCTCAATGATAATATCACTTGATAAGGTAAATCATTATGTTATCACCAATTTTCCATTCTTGTTTGTCTATCCTAACTAAGATAGCTCAATATTCACAATGATTATATCACCCACTAGGTAAAATCATTATGTTATCATACCAGATTACCACTATTAGGGTACAATTATTCTAACCACCTTTGGGAAAAACATTATACACTATCCCACTTGCATTTCTTAATTATTTTGCCCAACTTTGGGTAAATAATTATGTTATCACCCCATCATATTCATTTGTTTAATCCCCTCATTTCACTTCTTTCTTTTGAGGGACTATTTGTCAACTGCTCCCTCAAGGGGGCAGCTATAGTTCAATCATCACCATTGAAATCATAAGCATAAAGAACCATTTTACTATTTGAAAATATGTTACTATGATTATAGTTTATAACATCTTCCTAAATAGGGAAAACATATAGGTCCCAAGGTATGTCCAACACTAGTCCAAACTACTATAACACTTAGCCATAATAGAGGTAATCCTAGTAATTTATCCTCCTTCCTTTAACCCTTCGATCTATCCATACCCCTATCAGATCTATCTCCACCCTAGGCTACTCAAGAAATCATATATAAGGCCTATAGATGATTTTTGTATCCCTCAAACCCTCTAGAACACCCCTATAATAGTCAAAATCTCTAACAAATCCATTTATAAATCCCTACACTAGATCAACCTTCCATTATAGGAAGGCTATGATATAGTCTATCTCATACCACCATATCCATAAGGTATCAATGGGTCGTACTACCTTGATGTGATCATATGTACAACACTATAAAATAACAACAACATGTAAACCATAGCACCTCTAGGTCCTCTAACCCTAGATCTCCCTATAAATATATGACAAAAAAGTGGATGTCCATGAAAAAATAGTGCGGTGTTCTAACATGTCCTCAACAACCCCAATTAAGCTCCATGGAAATATCCCTCCACTTGAGTCTAGGAGTGCATAGCATGAGATTTCTAGTATCACTATAGTCAACACACTTCTCCCCACTATGTCCACCTAGTAAAGAGGCTCAAAGATAAAAACCCCCAATAAAAAATTAATCCCCTCTGCATCATCACCATATATACATCTCAAAAATGCTCCTTGGCCCTAGTCATCCATAGGTTATATCAATAATCCCTACATAAGAAGTCATATGATTTGGTAGATGTCCTCCTTAATGATGATTATTTCACAAACTAGTAGCTAAAAGGTCCCAGTCATGACATCCAATCAATCTACTAATGCCACCAACAATCCCATATCTTGATGGATGCATCGGTAGTGATGCACCCCTCCCAAACCTACAACCTCTAGATGGGCCCAGTCATTATCACCTAACTACACTCATAATCACTCTAATAAGGGTGAAACTCAATATTAAAACCTCAATAGCCCCCATACCTATTATCATTATCTCTTATAATCCTAAAAATCTCTTAAACAATCTAACTTATCTTATATGCTAGATCTATTATAAGAACTTCCCATTTTGTGTGAATTGGCATTGATCCCTTATAGATCAGCACCATTCTACATTGATCAACATCATTTCATTAAAATTAATCAATTCCCTATGAATCATCATTAATTCACTAGGGAATCGATTCTAATTCATCAATGCCATCTCCCTATAACCTAGCCTACTGTTAGCACCCAAAATCTTAAAAATATTTAAAATTTCAAAAAATTACTAAAATAATTGACCTACCTCATCTTATGAGAATTGTAGACATCATAATCCATTACCATTATCCTCTATCTCATTTTGTATAAATTGCATAATTTGCATTTTCAAGAATCATTTGGGTTTCATAAATATCAAATAATCCATTTTCTATGTCAGACTTGATTATATACTTAACTTCAGATGGGCACCGATACATTTTAGATCAGTGCCATTTCAGTGGATCATCATTAATTCATTTTGAATCAATACTAATTGGCCCCATTTTGTACTTCTTATACTCTCATGTACACACATCCCTACTCCTTAGCTTTATCCTAGTTCTTTTCCACATCTACCCTATTATTCGACCTATACCATTTCAAGTTTGTGGACTTTAACCCCCTAATGTTCCCATAGCCTACATAAGGTGTGTAATTTTTTGGGTATCTCCATTTAGTGGGTCCCTAGAGTAAAATATCCCTTCATATTAGTTGTTTATAGGTAGTGTACACATTTTTATTACACATTGGCTACTTTGGTTAGCCAAACCTATCACTTGTTCTCTTGTTTAGCCTTTATTAAGCCCACCCATTCATAATTATGGCATATGATTATAGGATTTTCCATGGTAAATATCTACCTATATTATCTTCAATCTTAGTAGTGCACAAAATATGCTTCATATTATGCATCCATATTTATTAGATCCTATCTTTTATTTATCCATCCCATCCATTATTCTATATTTCAAACTCATCACCTAATCTTTATCCTCTGTCAGTTCTGAGTTTATGGGGGATACCTCCTAAAATAAACCTAGGGTAGTGGACCTTTCATGGTTTTTATCTCATGGCACAAATTCCATACCATTCTAAAAAAGGGGAAAATGTAGACACTATAATTTCATACCCCTAAGGATAATTAATTAGGTGTTGTAGGTCTTATTTATTTAATTTAACCATTTACTAGTTCAGTAAATAGACTTTTAATTTTACCTATTTACCCTTTCCAACCTCCTAATCCTTTTATAACCTAAGAATCTACCGCCATAACCATTTTATCCTCATGTATAATCATTACTAATAACTCCACCTATCTCCAAGATATTCTCACCCACAGTTGAAACAAAGGCCCTATTTTGGGTGAATAGATGATGATTCTCCTATGATCAGTGTCGATTCTATGGATCAACATTAACCCATAAATATGTATCATGCCTTTGAATTATGGACCAAAAAAAATATATCCTTGAATTATTGCTAGAATTCTTAGAGATATCATGACATTCCTAATGACACTCTACTGGATTTTCATTACATTTAGTTATATCCTTTGTGTAACATAAGAAACTACCTTTTCCTATAGAATAATTTCATTCTACTCATAATTTAATCAGAGTTAATTACTGTATTCCATTTTATCATTTTATATCTACTAGTATTTCATTTATCCATTTATTTAATCATTAAAATATTGTTCACATATCTTTATATCTACTTATTGACCCTTATTAACAAGTCTAACTCATTATACTCTCTATTTTATTGAACTTAGACATAGGAGAGAATTGATGTTGATTCATTGTGAATTGACATCAATTCTTCTAATCATCATCAATCTTATCAGTGTTAGCATCGATATATTATTTTTAATACATAGGGTAAGAGACCTTAATCATAATCTTCTATTTACATTCCTTATCTTGTTATTATTGTTTTAACTTGGTATTTTACTTATATATAACTCTAATTGATTTAGTTCATGATGTGACTAGTATCATTGATATCCCCATAATTTCCCAACCTTTATTTATAAATCAGAGTGACATAGACTTTAAACTAGCACTATGCACAATCATTTATTAACCCTCTCATAAAGCCACTAAAGAATCATTAGTTGTTATCCATGATGATGTAGATTTTTCTTTTGGATATTAAGATGAATGTTTAATTCACATTGATAACTTATTCAAGGACTAAATCTTTATTAGTATTATAATCATGTCATTTATCTATTTGTAATTTATTATGATTTTTATTAGCTTAATTTCATAAATAATAGACTAACATCCTTCTAAGGAAGTCTACCACTTCTTGGAACTAATCTTTGATTAGGCAATCCACTCATATATTTTATTAATATATTTTTTTCAATTATTTACATGTGTTTAGGTTATCCTTCCCAGTCAAAAAGGAGCTCTCCCTATTATTTGATTCAAAGTGGGGCACAACATCTTCTGATCCATAGGCATTCCCCATAAACCCTATTTTAATTCAATTTTTAGTAACATTAATTTGAAATAAAATGAGAAACTACTTAAACACATCAACACATTTAATTGTCTCCAACTGTACCTACCATCCCAATGGAGTTCATTTTAACTGTTCAATTTCACCTCACTCCACATCACATGTTGGGGCATTTTTTAATGCCCATTAACATATAACTTCATAATTTATGGTATATGTTTATTCCCATCTGTAAACCAAACTACCCAATGGGGAATCATATGATGCCTTCTCTTCTTCTTCTACATTTCACAATAATAAATAGATTCAAATTCAAAAAACCTTTTAAGACACATAAGCTTTTATTTCAAATGCTCATATTTGATATATATGCTATCATATATTTTTATTATTATTTTTATCTAATTTTTATTTACTTTTATGTATTTCATTTATTTAGTTTCATTTTACTCAAAAATTTGGTTCCTTTGGGTTATTTGGCTTTATTTCACTTTACTTATGCCATTATTTCCTTTTTGGTTCTTTGGTTTTATATTACATCATGTTTATCATTTATTTCCCTTGTAGTTCCTAGGTAAGGTTTTTCATTTATTCTAGTTTTATCACATTTATGTTATTATTTCCCTTAATATCTTTATTATTATTTTTTATCCCCCTCTTTTGGGATGACCTTTTACTTTCCCCCCTTTTAAATTTACTACTACTTTAATTATCAATTGTTCTAGATCACTTGTAGTTAGTACAACTTCCTTAATGACATGACTATCATAACATATCCATGTTCCTTTTGAATTATTCTTTCATTTACTTGTGATCAAGTATGATCATATTCATCATTTTATCACTAATTACATTGACATATATCTCATTATCCCCATTTTTCATTTATTTCCATTCATTTGAGGAATACATAGGTTAGTTTTGAGAATGAACACTTACTTTGTGGTAAATTCTAGGAATATTTAGACACCATGGTATTTAGGTCCTTTTCTCTAATGACCAAGTGCAACCTCTCTTGTGTTCATCACCCACTCATAATTTATTCTTTGAATACATATGGAGGAGGAATGGAAACATACAAAAGTGTTAAAATACAAGTAATAAAATAAGTTAAAGGCAATGATCAAAAAGAAATTATAAATTCAAAAGTCAAAATCACATCAAAAGACATGATTATTTTAAAGCACATATCCTATCCTAGTTGAATATCAAAATATATTATTTTACTTATCATATATTTTTGGTCCATTGGGGTGTGATATGATAATATACTAGGGTAATAGGTCTCATAATTTCAAAAATATACTTATTGTACTGCCTATTTTATCACACAAGTACCTAATCTTCATATAAAATTGCCATATCTATAAGTGGTCATGAGGAGTGGGGAACACTTTGTAGGATGGTAGGATCCATTTTAATTTTCATGAATATATCCTTCATGGTATGATCTATGCAATTCAATTATTATCCCAAGCTTTGCATTCATTAGTCAAATTTTCCTAAGTCATTGATATTGATAGTTCTTAACCTTTCCCACTTATTTAGTGCACTTTATTCCTGATAATATTTACACATAACCCATTTAGAAACATAAATTCCTTATCCAAATCACATTATTCCCACTATCCTATTGTTTTATATATTTTTTATTTGATCACATACTTAATCATATTTATCTTCTTATGACTCTTGGATTCTAGTTTGTGACTTACATTGTAATACCTTAGATAGGACCAAGTTTTCCTCACAAACATACCTTAAAATTTTATTGCAACACCATCTCATTATCATATTATTCATGTCACTATGTGGTTTTGTTTTATTACATAGCATTTTATATAAAGCACTAAGTTTGATTTGTCATTATTTCAACCTTTTGATTCATTTATCTATCATGTTCTTGCTTTATTTTTTGGACTTCACTTATCTTACATATGACATTTGACATTATTACAAGTTTTTATTTGTGTTTAAATGGAAATGTATTGTATATTCAGATAAACATTCTCACTTTAATTCATTTATGTTTCCCTTGTGTTTGATTTGACACGATGTTACATTTCATTTACCTAAATATATTAGTTTGATTTTTCATCACATTGATATTTCATTTAGCTAAATTATTTTAAATGATTTTTCACATAGTTTAGTGTGTTCTACTTTAGTTTTTAATTTTATTCATTAAGTGTTTGTTGTTTTGGTTCTAACCTAACCTTTACAATATTAGCTTGTCAATTTTATAAGTAATTTAATCAATTTTTAAAGCTATTCATTTATATTTTAGCTATAATTTGTACACACACATTACTTATATTTTTAGCCTAAATTAATTAAAAATAAAGGTAATTCATGATATGTATATGTTACTTTTAGTTACTTTCATTTAATTTTAACATTTATTTTCATACTTCATTTGAATTACTTCAATTTTGTGTGTTACTATGTTATTTCTCAAAGAACCATCCCATGTTACACCTTCATAACACATGATGAGATTTTAATGGGGCATATTTATACACATAATATTTTTAAAATTTAAAATTTACCAATTCTTTATCTCTTGTAGGAACAAATTAAATTTTAATATGTTTGAGTGTCATCCTTAAAGGGTGCACAAGGAAAGGTGTGGGCAAACCATTGGTGATTTTGAGGATTATTGGTTACTTATATCATACATAAACCCATTACAAATCCTAATTATCTAATGCCATAATAAATTATATTATTAATATCACATAACCAAGAAAAAACCCATTTTTATTACTAGGTCAGCCCTGGTCGACCTAGTTCTAAATGTTATGACATATTTTACACAACTAGGTTGGTCTAGGTCAACCTAGTTTGAGACCGAATGATAACTTTTTGAAAATAGGTCATGGTGGGATGACCTTGTTGGATAAAATTTAGGTAGTTTTATGACCTATTGATTAATACAAATATAACATTCACTTCAATCCAATAGAGAGGTAACATTCATTTTCACATTATTAGAGCTCATGATTTACATTTGAAGGAGCCATTTCTTAGGGTTTTCCTTGGAGGAAAAAGAAATTTTATTGTGGTACATCTTGGATACAAGTAGAAATATTTTATCCTAGATCTAATTTTAACTAGTGTGATCCCTACAAATCCATAATAATCTCTTGAAAATAACCATTGGCTAATGTGGAGATAGAGACTCAATAAGTTTGCTCAAAGGTAAGTATCTCTAAATTATGTCATTTTATTTGATATATATTACACAATATAATAGGTTTAAATTTATAAATCCTTCATTATATTACCTATACATTCATACTTAGTGTAGTTATATGCTTTTATTGGTTTTCCATCTTCAACTTTAAGTCATATAGACCCTCATTTTCCTACCGTGATCCTTTGTTAGTTTTTTTTTTTAAAATTTTAAACCATCACCCTTTGTGTTATAATATTTTATAACACTAGATTAAATTTAATTTTATGTACTAGAATACCTATCTAGGTTTATTTCATGATATTATTTACCTAGAGGCTTTGGAACCCTCTCCTTTAGTGTTGTGTGATAAGTGTTCCCTTAGTTAGGTTTAGAGGATCCAATATGGTTGTGATTTTGATATAAACAGTATTTAAATATATTTTAATTAATTACATTTTCTAAGTTTGTATTTACTAGGTAGGATAAGTGTTATATTTATCTCAATTTTTTGCATACAATCTCAACTCATAATATCATAAAATTTGTACAATAGTTACACCTAGATGACCAACCCTATATCCTATTTATGTCATCCTCTAACATGGAGAGGCTCAAATATATAAAAAATAATGGAATTGTCCCATCCAAATTATGAAAGAGCACATGTGATGTTATAATCCAAATTAAGTCCTTATATATATCTTGAAAATTTTATATATACACATCAAATAGTCATATGATAAGTACACTATGGCCATACCTATTAGAACTAATAGCCTTTTAAGATAAGGATCTCCTACCATCTATGAATTAGGTGTATTTCACACCAACAATATGCATATAATAGGTGACCCTAGAATAGTTTTTATGTCCTAAAATGTAATAGTCAACTCTATGTTTTCCCCATCCACTACCCATCTAAAAGTGTTTCTAAGTTTCTCCCATGATCCAAATCAATTCCAACTTAAGGGGTATATGACACATCTCCTTGATGTATCCTAAGATTAGTGTGGTTAGTTTTATTTGATAAAATACCATTAATATATGTATTATATTAGGTAGCCATATTTCATCCAACACCTGCATAATCTCCATTTTCTCTAAAAAATGTCAAACATAGAATCAAAAATCATGGTTTCATCCAAATAATATATATGAAATAAATGATTTTTTTATACTACATCATCCATGCATTGGAATCCATCAACCATGCTCATTTTCATATTATCTCAATCATTTACTATAGTATTATCCATTTACCAATAGTACTACATCATCCATACACCACTATATTTTCCTTACTCATTTTTAACTATATCATTCATCTACTAAACTACATCAGCCAAGTGTGTATTTTAATGCCATAAACTATACACTATATTATTATACTCTTTGGACAACTTTATACTACATCAATCATTTATACTATATCAACCAAAACCTATTGCATAGGTCAAGAAATTTTTAGTTGTCTTAAAAAATACATAGGCATGGCTAATAAAATTTAGTAAGCACATCAATTTTTTACTTTTACCTAATAAAATCCTTGGCCTAAATTTTTATTTTTCATCTTTTACTCATTTTCATCCCATTTTACAATTTATTTTTATACTTATTGGGGAAAAATTGTTACGTAGATTTACCTTCTTGTGATTTACTAATCTAGTTCATTTTATTCCAAAATGATCAAATTTAAAATTAATACACTAAATTCCTATATGATTCTAGTTTTATTAGTCATGTGTCCATTGGCATGTTTTCCTCCTCATCCACAAGACACGATCTCTAAAATCACTAAATTTGGATACAGAGAGCTCTAGTTTTTAAAAATATCAAACCCATAAATGAATATTTCCACCTATTCATAGTAAAATATTAATGTTTAGTCTTCAATTATTTACCAAAAAATTACATTTTTTCCCATATATTTATTTATACATCATTTTCAAAAATTGAAAGAAGCATTATAATCCTAGTGACAAAAATATTTTTTCAAAAAATTGGAATTTTATCTTATTTTTCAGCTTTACATCTTCATTCTACATATTTGGCACCTTTCATCACCTAGTACATATGTAGCATTTTTTTATTAGAAATCTAAGGGAAGGTATATTTTATCATTTTTTTTACTTTCAATTATTTTGGCATTTCATTTATGTTAGATTAGTTATTGTGTTGTTATATTCTTTCCCAAAGGACCATCCTGAGGTACACTATTATGACACATGACATGCTTTAGGTGGGGTATATTTATACACATAATATTTTTCACTTTTTTATTTACTAATGCTTTATATTTTATTTAATTATCAATCATAAATATTCATGAGTGCACACATTAAAATCTGCATGGGGAATGGCTTTTTTAAGAACATATTTCTTTACAAGAGATGTTATTTTAATATCATGATTACAACATTTCTATCATTAGTATAGCTTATTAATATTATCATATCATTTATCTCCTTCCATACTATCATATTTAGTTGTGTTAGTTTAGTTATATCATATGGCATTTACTAGGTTTATCCCATCTATTTAGTACCTTTTCTCTTTATGTATTGTATTGGTAAGCCCAATGCAATTTTTAGAATTTTTTTGACATTTGTACTATATCGATCAAGTTGATGTCATTTTATGTCATCTAATATATTTAAACTATTTATTATTTTTTTATGTCATTAATTTATAATTTAGGATTGGTTTTTGGTATTATAAAACTATATATGTGTCATATTTCATTCCAATTATATCATATACCATTTATTTTATCTACTTTCACTCATACTTCTTCCCTAAGTCATATTTTGAAGATTTAGATCTAGAAACCTATCTTGAATAATCTTGTCTAATGTAAGTATTGTATATTCACTAGGAGGAAATTTTTTGGTCTACATAATATTTTTTCCCTTTGAAGTCTTCTCAACTACAACATTTCTTGTAAATCTACGTTTGAGCTAGTGGATATTCATGTTCGACAGGTTTGCTCCAAGGTAAGTATATTCTAACCCTACACTCTATTTTATTTACTTAGTAGATAGATGTTTTTTTTTTTTGAGTGAATGATTTTTTTGTATCCTTTTTTAATTTCTATTTACACTTAATAATTTTGTAGCTATAGTATTTCTTAGACTTGTCATATTCTATTTTAGGTTTCCTAGACCCCTATTTGGTTAACCATTACACCTTACCAATTATGACCATTCTAACCACTTCCCCATTTAGTTAAGTTAAATTATTTTCAAACTTAAAACCATTTAATTATATTACATATTTCCCATATATGAGGCCTAATGAGTGTTATTCCCTTTTTCATAGGTTTAGGATTTGGAACCATTTCCTATTAACCTTGAATATAATCAATTTATTATTAGATATTATTTATCATTGGTTGTTACTAGATAAATTAAGTTTGTATATGTTATATTTTATTAACCTTCATGTCATTTTAAGTTTATTAAGATAGGATAGGTGTAGTTTAATCCTATCTCATGCATACACTACGTTATGAATTTTATAAGCTTGTGTTTGTGTGATTACAATAACACAATATACTTATTGGATCCCACACTTGAAATGACCTCTACACTCTTTAATGGATAATATGATATTTATAAAATATGTACTACTAAAATAATCCATCATAACTAATCAATAATTAACTTATATTTGCTCTACCATTTATTACCTTCTTTGGACTTAAAAGAGTTATCATACACTCATTGTGCTTATTTTTTTGTCAATTGCAAATCTCTAATAAATTATTATTGAATCCACTCAAAAAAAAAGTGAATTTAATTTAACACTAAAATAATTAATGATTTTCCTCCTTAATATCTTTCTTGAGCTCTACTAGTCTAAATATATAAAAATAAAACCTTTGGATCAAAAATAAAATCCCAAGAGTTAGGATATAAATACAAAACATAACTAATGTAAAATAAATTTATCTTAATTTAAATTTATGATGGTGTCATTATTCTAATAATATCAAGTCGTAATGTCATGAGTTTTTCTAAAAATTTTTTTACTCCATTATCATTTCCTAATATGAGATGTACCCATAAATTTTGTATACAAACTCATATCAGCATGCCTTATTCATTTCTTGCATTATTTTCTAGGGGGAAAAATAATGTGTACTCTAAAATTACATTTGATTCTAACCATGTAGTTATATATTTAATAAAGGATTAAATATATCTTTTAGACACTAATTAATCCTTGTTTGATAGTCAATTGTATTACCAACTAAATTGGATGATCTTATTCATCCAAAAAAACTATCATATCCGCAAAATTTAGAGGATTATTTTTCCATAAAATATCCATAGATGGATTATGAGGATTTAGCTTCTATATTATTAATTGGGATATATTTTCATATTCCTCTTGTAATATCCTTTGTTCCTTTCTCTTCAAGAGAGACTATGAAAACTAAAACATAATAAACCAAGTTAAAAAAGATTCCATAACTCCTCTGAATCTCTATATTATGATTTTCATGCACTCTTTAGTAAATTGATCTTCTAATTGGTTGGTCTTGTTATCTATTTTCTCATAATAAACGTTATTTTTTTATAGAGTGAATCTCTCCCTTAGGATATTATTATAAAACATATTCCTTGTTCATATTCTTTTATTAAGTGGAAAAAACATGTTGCATATAGTTATCAATGTTAAAACAAGTCACCATGTTTACAAATTTTGATTTTATTTATTTGTTTTAAATTAAACAATGAAACACAAATTGATTGATAATTAAATAACATTTACAATGTTTTCATTAAATTTAAACTCTAAATTTTCATTACAACAAATGCAATATACCATAATTCAAGAGCATGCTACAAATTTTTCTATAATTTTTTATAGGTTCATTATGTTCATACCAAGACCAACACATACATGCTACAATAGATCTAACTATAGGAAAAATTTATATACCTATATTATATAATAATGTGACTTATCAAATTCATGATATAACATTGATAAATATATATACATGTTACACATGGTGTATTTCTAAATTTTCATAGAAATGGAGAAAACACCAACATTTTATCACCTTTATGATACATTGACCTTATAATTTTATTAGATATATCTCTCAATATAAAGAATAAATTATACCCATATATATATAATTTTTTCAATAATGTAGTAAGGAAAACACATAAATATTATTATTCACATGAACATTACACTATTAAAAAAAGTGTATAGTGATGTAGGAGCATTAACCTAAAAGTTATCATTTCTATGTTTTGGTCAATAAAAGGGTCAATTCTGGTCAAATTAGATGTATATATGTTTAAATGACCTAATTAGGTCCATTTAAGTCCTTAGTTTCCATCTGGATTCATTAGGGTAATTTCTATGGACTATAGAAGTTTTCCCTCTAAAAATAAGTATTTAAAAATTCAAAATGTTGTTAAGAGTCTAAGAGGGATATCTTGTATGTTTGAGGTGTTTTGATGAGAAAATTTTGTTTAAGGGTACATTAGACTCATATGGGAGGAATAATAATGTAATTCATGAATAATTCTTGTATCAAACCATCTAACAAATGTTAAGCCCACTTGTATGTTGAAAAGTTAGTTATGAATGAAGTTGGTGTAACCAACCAAGAAGTCTACATTGGATTTGTAGAGAAGAGTTATTATATATTGAGGTAGGTTGGTGTAGGAGAGTATTAGTAAGATATGATAGGAATATATAGAAATGAAATAATAGGGAACAAAATAAAATTATTTTAAGAACCTCTTAAAGACTGACATCACCTTAAAGGTCCATTCATGGACTATGTTATACTCAATGTGATTGTAAATAAATCAAAGAAAAATATTTTATTGTTTAACTATAATATAATATAAGGTATTATTTTAATTTATTTTATATGGATTGAATAAACTTTAATGACTCTAGGAAATAGATATTTTGATAATGGTTGCAAGACAGAGATATGTGTAGGTGAACAAGCATGTGAAGTAGAGTTTGGGTTATGGTTGTGGATGGTTGATATAAGAACAAGGTTGGATGTTAAATTTTAATATTTATATAAATCATATAAACATTTATATTTTATTGGTGGCATATAAAATAATTCAAATTTTGGGGAAAACAACTCTATATTGGATAAGTTTGTTTACTATCTAGTGAGTGGCAGAGTTGTTAAATAGGTTTGTTACTTGATGTTGACAATCCCAAAACCTTGAATAATATATAAAAATTATTATTTAATTAATTAATATCATTTTTATGACCTATAATAATATTTTTTAACCCTATTGATGTGAATAAACACTTGTGGTTGTTAGCAGACCCATGTTGCATACATGAGAAACCATGTGCATTCATATTGTATTCTCTATTTAGATAAGTGTGGGAAGGTTCAAAATTTGAAGAAAGAAATAGAGAGAGTGTCAAGGAATTATTATTATGACTATATAGAGATAAATACTTAGTGTAAGGGTCAAAATTAAAGATAATCAGATTGTAAATGAAGACATAGTCTATATACCCTATATAGAAATCACAATTAAGACCCATGTTTTGTGGGCTTAATGTCAAGAGTCATAATAGGAATGTAAGGTGGGATTGATTATAGTGGAAATTTTATGAAATATTAATTTTAAATTTTATATACATCAATTAATAACCTAGAGATAACATTTAGACTTACTAATTAACATAGAACCTTGCCTATACCCTGTTTGAGATTAAGTTATTGTAAACAATCAAAATGGCACGTATGAACATTTCAAGATAAAAGGTATTTATATTTATTATAATGAGTTATATGGATTTATATTGATTTTAAAAATTTTGATGGAGTATTTGATATCTTTAAAAAATTCATGGAAGTTCATTAAGACTTAAACCATGCTCACATAGTCAACATTTAAGCATAATTAAATTGAGTTTTGAATTTTGCAAGCATGGAATGGTCAAGATGAGGAATAGTATAAATTTTATAAGTTTTAAAGGATTAAACAAAACTTTATATTTTGATTTGGTATTTTGAAATGCAGATAAACTCAAGATATTGGTTTTTGTATAGCTTCAACCTTGTGTAGGACTAAAACCCCCTAAAACTAGGGTTTAGGCCATAAAAAGAGTTTTAACCATTAAATTTTGTTGAAATTTTGTAATTTTTATGGGTTTTGGATATAATAAAATAATCACAAATATTTGGACCTATACAAATAATAGGTGTATTATTTGTTTACCATTGTGCTATGAGAGAGACCTAGTTAGGCTTAAGGAGGGCTAATTAGCATATAGGATAAGCTAGAATGAATTATTAAGAAGGGATATAGCTGATGAAACTTTATGAGAAGGTGAATGGTAATATAGGGTTATTTAAAGTGTGTTCAAATATTTAATGAAGGCTCTAGGTTTTGGGAACTAAGAGAAAACCTTGGAAAAAAAGGCTACATGCTTTAATGGTAGTTTGTGTCCACAAGCTAAACAATAAGTCTTGAGTTATTAATTGACATATGAGAGAGATATATAAATAAATTATATGTTAATATAGATATGTCCAATTATATAGTATAATTACTTGAATCCTATTCAAAGATTAGCAATTGAACCTGAGAAGATGCCTAGGAAGAAGTTAATGGAGTGTGGGCTAGTTTATCAAAAATAATGACTATAATGAGGTATGAAATAATGTTATGATTTATATCAAAGTTGAATAATAATTTCAATATTTCCTCTAATATAAAAATAAACAAGGACCTATGTCAAAATTATTCCAAAGCCCAAGGAACTAAATGAAAGAGATAACCAGAAATAGAATTTTGAAGATCAAATCTAAAAAGATCAAGTGACTAGTTGGATTGAGTAACATATTATAATTATATTGAGGAATTATCCCTAATTAATTTGCATCGTTTTTGTATCATATCAAGGTTAGGTATGATTTGGTAGAATTGTTTTTTGATTTCTTTACAATTTATTGATTTGATTAAAATGTATAATGCCATGAGGTATGCATGATAAGTAACCCTGAAGGGTGTTGATAAAGAATAAGGTTATAATATTGATTCATTGATATCATCATATAGTAATATAAGGTTGGTAAAGTGAATAAATAAATCCCTAAATTCCTTTAAGAAGGACAATAAGATAGTCAAGAGAAGGCTAGAAAAGAGAAAGAAGAAAAGAGAGCATAAAAGCTCCAAGAGAAAAAAGAGGGAAGATAAAAGACTCCAAAATAGATTTGATAAGGTTAAGAATAGATCCAAAGTGACGAATAAAGGAAGATAAAAGGAAAAAAATAGGTCTAATAGGTAAGCTTGATACACTTGCTAAGAGGAGGTCTAAATAGGCCAAGAAAAGAAAGAAGAACGGAGGAGATGGACATAGAAAAATAAATAGAGGACATAATAAGTGAATTAGTGAAAAGAATAGACAGGATTTATATCATGATGAATCTTATAAAATACCAAGAGATCGAATGGATAAGTTATAATACAATAAAAAAAGGTGAAGTGGCCACTAGAGTCACTTGTGAGAAGAAAGCACAAGAAAAGTGTCTTTATTAATGAGAAGAAGAAGATAGAGAGGGAAGCCCAAAGAGTCATGAGAAGAGATAATTTTCCAAGTGAGCAACAAGAAAGAGAGGTTGATAATATTTTTCTCATTTAAGACAACAAGACAGATATATAAGTGACAAAAATAGCACATGAAGGTAAAGATAAGATAAGATGGAGGATGTCTATGCTAAATACATTAAAAGAGACTATATGGTTTCTAATTTTGTATGCTAATATTTATTTTTATTTTATTTTTTTAGGTATGAAGATAAGGATGATCAAGGCAAAGCATGAGGCCTCAAATTTGATGAAGGATAGGCCAAGAATGTCACCCATAAAGTGGCAAGAAGATGATCAAGACAAAAAATCTCTTGAAGAAGATAAGATGATAAATATTGAGAGAATGCCACATGTAAAAGATGATGAGAAATAGGAATAATATGAAGCATTTTCAATCCTAGAATATAAAATAAGAGAATAAACATGAAAATAAGACGTGGAGATCACCCATGAAGACATAAAGAAAGCGACAAGCTTGCAATAGTTTCCTATAGAGGTAGATGAATGTTTGGATATTGATTTTATGGCATAAATAAAGAGTAAAAAGATGAGATGCAGGTTGAGGTAAAGAATGACAAGTTTTAGAACTCAAAAAGAGAACATGGGCATGGATATGTATGGCCTAAGTGGCTGAAATAAATATTTATAGAGAAGGAATAGAGGAACCTCAAACAAGAGGTCAAATAAGGTAAAATCATAAGTAGAAGACAGCATAAAACATTGAAACAAAGGACAAATGACAAAGTAAATCAAGATGGCATAGTATATGACCAAATCAAGAAGTATGAAAGATATAAAAAGAGGAACAAGTGGCAGCCTAATAAGACATAATGTATAAAATGGGTGGTAAAGAGCATGAAAAGAGCAAAAGAAGAACATGATGCAAGTGTAATTCAAGCAAGAATAGAGATGTAATAAGATGATAAGCCTAGAAATAAAGCTGAAGAGATGGTGAAAGCAAACCAAGCAAGTGATGGAAAGGTACAACCATATGAAATGAATGCATAAAATAAGATCATTATTTTAAATATTTGTTTTCTAATGTTGAATATGATGATATGTTTACATTTGATTTCAATGAGGAATACCTTTTGTACATAGAAACCATTCCATTGATGGATGAGTGTGTAGCAAGGAAAGATGAAGGTGAAATACCTCAAAGAGTGATTTAAAATCATAGTGTGTAGCATGAATAGGTTTATATGACTCTCAAAAATTATGGATTCCAAGGAGAAGATAAAGAACATGTTTTCCAAACAAGTGAAGAGCAATGTGAGCCAAAGTTTGATGAAGATTTGGAAGAAGAGGATGCACAAAAGTTGTAAGAGGAATTTAGAATCATAGAGGACATATTTAGTCTATTAAATAAGTTGAAAATATATGAGGTACTAAAGGTAAATATAAATAAATAACTCCAAAAAAACTCAAAGGAAGAGCAACAAAGAGGATCACAAAAAGTTGTGTAAATCGGCAAATAAGTAAACAAGCACATGGAGCATGAAGAAGCAAAAAAGATGAGATATTCATTTGGGAAAGATGAATATGAGTTTAAATTATGTAAACATGGATATTGGAAAACAAAAATATTCCAAATAATATTGTACTATGTTATGAATGAAAAGAATAAGAAGTTGCTCTTGCATAACGAGCAAGGTGATGGGAAAAGGCATCAAGAAGTGAATAAGTTTGATGAAGAGGCATAAAAATAAATCATAGACAAGAAAAGTATGGAATTTGACATGAATTAGAGGCCAAAAAAGCCTCATAACAAATATTATAACATGAAAAAGAAGCAAGGGTCTCTAGACAAGCTAAAATCAAGCAAGATTCATGGAGAAAGAAGCTATCAAAGAAGCATAAGCAAGATAAATATGCACCATTTGAGTGAATATGAGTATTATGGAGAGAAAAATGACTTGATACAAGTGGAAGATGTAGAAAACAAGGAAGTATAGTAGTTGGAACACTTCATGGGATTGGAAGATGTATGGACAAGAAGGCTATACAAATCCAAGAGGAAGAAAAACAAGAGTTTGGCAAGGAGAAAGGAACTAGATAAGATGGATATTAGTCAAGTCAGTATGAATTACCATAAAAATATGAATTTTAAGACAATAAATTATTAATATGGCTCAAGTTTTCTCCCACCCAGGGAGTATGATGTCAAAGCATCAACCTAAAAGTTATCATTTCTATGTTTTGGTCAATAAAAGGGTCAAGTCTGGTCAAATTATATGTATATATGTTTAAGGGACCTTATTAGGTCCATTTGAGTCTTGATTTTCCATATAGAGTCATTAGGGTAAGTCTTATGGACTATAGGTTTTCCTTCCAAAAATAAATATTTGAAAATTAATTTTTTTTTTTTAAGAGTCTAAGAGGGATTCTTGTAAGTTTTAGGTGTTTGGATGAGAAAATTTGGTTTAATGGTAAATTAAAGTCATAGGTAAGGAATAATAATTCAATTCATGATTAATTATTGTATCAATCCATCTAACCAATGTTAAGATAACTTGTATGTTGAAAAGTTAGTTATGAATGAAGTTGGTGTAACCAACCTAGAAGTCTATGTTGGATTTGGAGAGAAGAGTCATAGTATTTTGAGTTAGGTTGGAATACAAGAGGTTGAATTAGAGAGGAGAGGAATATACAAAAAATTAATAACATGGAGTAAAAAAAAAATTTCTAAGAACATCTCAAAGACTGGCAACACCTTTAAGGTCCATTCATGAGCTATGTTGTACTCAATTTGATTGTAAATGAATCAAAGAAAAGGATTTTATTGTGTAAATATATTCTAATTTAAGGTATTATTTTAATTTAATTTATATGTATTTAATAATATTTAAATAATCTAGGAAATAGATATTTTGATAATGGTTGTAGGACATAGATATGTGTGCAAGTGAACAAGCATGTGAAGTAGAGTTTGGATTATGGTTGTGATTGGTTGATATAAGAAAAATGTTGGAAGTTGTCTTTTAATATTTATCTAAATAATATAACCCTTTATATGTTATTTTTGTCATCTAAAAGTGTTAAATTATTTGGGAAAATAACTCTATATTGGATAAGTTTGTTTACTATCTAGTGAGTGGCGTAGTCACTAAATAGGTTTGTTAATTGATGTTGGCATTCCCAAAACGTTTAATAATGTATAAAAATTGTTAATGAATAAATTAAAATCATTGGTATTACCTATTATAATATTTTTTAACCCTATTGAGGTGAATAAACCCTTGTGGTTGTTGGTAGACCATTGTTGCATACATGAGAAACCTTATGCATTTAGAGGGTATCCTTTATTTAGATAAGTATGGGAAGGTTAAAGTGTTGAAGAAAAATATATAAACATTTTCAAGGAATTATAAGTATCCCTATATAGAGAGAAATACTTAGTATAGTGGTCAAAAGTAAATACAATCAAATTGTAAATGAATACGTAGTCTATATACCCTATATAGAAATGGCAATTAAGACCCCTATTTTGTGGGATTGTTGTCAAGAATGACAATATGAATGTAATGTGGGATTGATTATAGTTGAATTTTTATGGAATTGGAATGATTAAGGTGATATAAATCAATGCATAACCTAGAGAAAATCTTTAGAATTACTAATTAACACAAATCCCTACATATACCTTGTTTGAGACTAAGTTGTGCATAGTCAAAATGGCATGTAAGAACATTTCAAGATAAAAGGTATTTATATTGATTATAATGAGTGATATGGATTTTTATGGATGGAAAAAATGTGTATGGAGGCTTTTATATCTTTACAAAGTTCATGGAAGTTCATTGAGACTTAAACCCTACTCACATAGCCAATATTTAAGCATAGTCAAACTAAGTTTTGAAGTTTCCAAGCATGGAATGGTCAAGATGAGGAATAATATCAATTTTAAAAGTTGTAAAGGATTAAAATAGAACTTATAAATTTTATTTATGATTTTGAAATGAAAATAAATTCAAGATATTAGTTTTTGTATAGCCTTGACCTTATATAGACCTAGAAAACCCTAGAACTAGGGTTTAGGCCATAAAAGTGTTTTAATCATTAATTTATATTGAAATTTTTTATTTTTGATGGATTTTTGCTATATTAAAATAATCACAAATATTTGGACCTGTACAGATAATAGGTGTATGATTTTCTTACCATTGTGCTATGAGAGAGACTTAATTAAGCTAAATGAGGGCTAATTAGCATATAGGAGAATATAGAAATAATGATTAAGAAGGGATATAGTTAATGAAACATGATGAGAAGGTGAAGGGGAATATATGCTTTTATAAAGTGTGTTTAAATATTTAAGGAAGGATCTAGGTGCTCGACAAGATTTAATGACAATTTTTATCCATGAGCTGAATAGTGAGTCTTGAGTTGTGAATGAAGGTATGAGAGAGCTAGATCCCAACATTATATGGTAATTTAGATATATCTAGGTGTAGAGGATAATTAATTGAATCCTAATCAAATATTAGCTATTTAAACCTAATAAGATTCCTAGGAAGAAGCTAATGAAGGAGTGAGAGCTAGTTTATCAAAGAGAATGAGTGTAATGAGGTATGTAATAATGTTGTGAGTTATATGATAGGTGAATAATAATTTCAATATTAACTGTAATAGATAAATATATAGGGGCATATTTCAAAATTATTCCAAATCCCAAAGAAATAAGTGAAAGAGGGAACCAAAAATAGAATTTTGAAGATCAAATCTAACAAGATCAAGTGACCAGTTGGACTGAGTAACATATTATGATGTTATTGAGGACTTATCCCTAATGCCTCTACATCATATAACATATTTAATTCAATGGTATTCTCATATATGCACTTCTCAAACCTAATGGCTACTCTATATCTAACCTTAATGAATAGAATACCTCTACACTTTATCATAAAAACAAGATTAGTCACCTTATTTCTTATTTAAAACTCTCTTTAATAAAACAAGATTAGTCTATGATATTCACCCTCTTGTATTTTTTCATCTTGGATAACTATTTAAATGAATACAAACTAGATTATTAATTTTGTAACTATCTTTCTAGGGATTGATATATTACCATGTTTACCTCTTGTAAATGTGATGGGTTATAATCTATGGGTTTGTCCACTTTCAATTATTTTTACCTAAATAGGAATTCTTATTAATTTCATACCTCTTGGCTTGTAAGTGCTTAGAAAACCTACATCTTTATTTTATATGCCACTTCTTGTAATCATCCTTGAAATTTTTTGGGTGAAGTTTTGGATGAATCTTTAAAATAATTATTCTAGTTCCCACTTATTTTTAAATTAGTTCAATGGTAACTATCCATTTTATTAGATGATATTCCCTTATTTACCTTCTCCACATTCTAATTTATATGGTGGTATTTAAAAATTTCATCCCTCCTCTTGAATTACATATGATTATTTATGTTGGATTTATTTTTAAAACACATGGTGAAACAATGGTTATTAATTCAATAAAAATAGTATGGATATGTATACCAAAATTTTTGTGCTACATGGACACTTGTTAAAATTGAAGAAAAGAATGGAAGAATTTTTTTTTACAAGCCTTCTTGGCCTATATTTTGTGCACATATGATGAAGTGGTAATGTTATAAATCCTATATTTGGATTATATTCTCTCTTGAGAGATGGTTTTCATTATTTATTAAATATTTTCCTATTATTTAAGGTTGTTATGCATCTTATATTGAGCTTGCATTCACTCACATAGCCATGGAGTGGCATTATGTTATCTCATTCTTTGTGAATTTTTTGTCCTCTTCTTGGAGAATCTTATTTTTACCTTTGAGGTGGTATAATTATTAATTAATATTAATGGGATACTTACCAACTATTTATAGTATCACACTCATTATATTTGATAAAACAAATGATGCCTATATCTTGCATGGGGTATTTTGTTGAGTTAGTTGATTGGGTTCTTTATCTTTATAAGATTAATTAATTTCCTCAACCTTAATGAGTTTATTAAATCCTTGGAAATTTATTCCAAATCTATTTCCATCATAAACCATATTTATTATCAACTTATAGATAAATCCCTTAGAATGATTCTCAAGTTTATGAAAAAAAGTATTTAAATATTGATAGGAAGGAAAAGAATATTAAATATTTTTTATTTTACATACCTAAATCATGGTTTGTGTATATTTTTAGAGGATGGATTCCTTTTCATGGTATAATATTTTATCTCCTTAAAAAAACCACTTTCTAAATACTAAATACTAAATCTTTTTTTTTTTTTTGAATGAACCATCACATTGTTTGAACTACCTATTATTGGATACACTAGTTATAGTGATTAGTTTTAGTCTACTATACAAAATTTATACCATCAGGATTTTTTTATAATAAATATATATGCCTTAATCTAAACTTGAGTCATTTGATCTATTATATGAGATTAATATTCAAAATAGTTTAATATAATCTAGTTAAATAACATCCATTCCTTTTTTAATTTATTTATTCCCATCATTGATTCACATGAATATAAATAAAATTCATGAATGATACAAAGGAACTAACTCCTTATATTCCACCACTTTTTGGTAGTACATATATTATAAATACTTATTAAACTCTAATTGTAAATAGTTTTGAAAAACATCTCAATGTTATCAAGAAATGAGTGAATGTCTTTAGATGAAGTCATCATATCTTAATGGTGTCATAGATTTCCATCCAGATTTGCATTTGATGAAGACATTGAACTTTATTTCTAAAATAATAAATATGATATTGATCTTTTGACATCCAATATATACCTAAAATAATGTAATAGAATCCCAAATACATAATAAACAAATTCACTTTGGTTTTAAATACTCCAAGATCCCATAAACAATATCCATGCATTTCAAGACAAAAATTCATTTCCATGTGCCAAATTATACCTCCCTTCCTTATCTTAACTTATAGGGTTTATTTATTCATTTACAATAAATATAAGGTTGGAGATAAAACTATATATGACACCATAATCAATTAAAATATCTAAATAAAAGCTATAATTATAACTCTATTTTCAATTCGGGTGGACTGTATGTCCACACTCCAATTTTAAATTGCATTATAAATGTGATGGTCTTCCATATAATTATTTTTTAATAATGATATATTATTATAATATTTTTTGTCACCACATTCCCAAAATTTCACCATTATAATGAGATATGGGGATATAAGTCATAAGCTGATAGTTTATCTTGGAGTTCCTAAAGGTTCTAACATCTGGAATGGAACCCTAAAAACTCATGGTATCATTTATAGAGGAATTATATGGAAGATAAGGGATGGTTGTAATGTTAATTTTTGGGAGGATAAATGGTTTAAGGACCTACCCCTAAAATACTTGATTTATTATAAATTAAGTGATAGAGCTAGTAGGTTCTTTGGTGATAAAGTGGTCAATTACATTAGTAGGAATGGGGATATTAGGAGTTGGAAGAGCATAATGTATTGTGTCATTGATCAAGATGAGGATAAAGAGGTTTTTATTCATCTTCAAATGGAATTGGCTGACTTTAGTCTTTCTCTTATCCCTAAACAATATTAGATAATTTGGGATAAGGATGATAAAGGCATGTTTACTATGAAAAGTGTCTATGGACTACTATTAGAACTTGAAAAGGATAGGCTATGGGGAAAATTTTGGCTTCTTTAAATTCTTAACTAAAATCAAATTCTTTTAGTGAACCCTAATGCATAAAAGAATCCTAACTCTTGATAATTTGAAGAAGATAGGCTTTCAAATACTGAATAGGTGTGTTGTTTGTGGTAAAGAGGAAGAGATAACCACTAACCTCCTTTTACATTGTAAATTTTCTTGGGAGGTTTGGAGTATTATCATGTAGAGGCTAAAATTGTGTTGGGTTTTTAATAACAAGGTGGTCGACTTGGTTAGAGATTGGATGACCCTATTTTGCTATAGATTTTTGATTATCAATGAGTTGTGGTTAAAAATTCCCCCTCGTCTTGCCTAGAACTTGTGGAAAGAGTGTAATAATGGAATTTTTAAGGAAAAGTATAAAACCCCCATGGAGGTTTTCTAGAACTTTTCCAAATTGATAGTGGAGAACATTAATTCCTATAAATTTAAAGTTGTTGAGAAGCCCCCAAGATAGGAATAATAGAGCTTATTGGAATAATGAATTTTTAGCCCAAATATATGTCAATTGGTAATTATAAAAAGATATCTAGGGACAAAAATAAATGGACCTTACCTCAAAAAGGATGGTTCAAACTTAACTTTGATGGTGTAGTTAAAGGGAACCCAGGGGTGGTTAGTAGGGGAAGAAAAATCAAATTAGATTCGAGAATGTTTGTGGTTGCTTACACTGGGGGAATTGGAATTAAAGGTAATAATGAGGTTTAAGATTTATCCATGTTATGGGGTATCAAACTTGATATCTCCTTAAACATTCAACACCTTTATGTGGAATGGGATTCACAGCTAATTATAAATGATACCCTTGGATCAGTGGTTGTAGGTTACAATCTGGTAGACATTATTTGTGATATCCTTTTAATTTTCAATGTTATGGAGGAATATAAGGATTAAAATATATAAATGGAGGGTAATGCTATCATAGATGCTATGACAAACATGGGTAGTAATAGTTATGGTTGGTGATGCTGGAGTCTTCTATCCAAGTTGCTTAGTGAAGTTCAAACTCTCATTAAAAAAGATGGAAGTACACAAATAGTTTATGTGTTATAGGATATTTTCCATTTGAATACTTTGGTTGTGTGGAGGGGGTTATTTTTTCTATTAAAGCATTAAGACATTAAAGGATTTTGGAGTTGTTGGGTTTCAAACATAGAGCAATGGGAAAGGAGTTATTATTTTTCAATTTTATAGGAGTAAGACTGTAGATAAGAAATGAAAGGAGATGAATTAGAGACCTATAAAGATGCCAGCATGGCATGTGAGAGGTGAAACAAAAATCTAGACAACTAATTGGCATACCAGGAAGCTAAGGAGGCAATTTTCTAGTGGATAGATAGATTGGATGATAGGCTATCTTAAAAGGATGCTGAGAGGAAAATGATGGGTAAGCATGTTATTGTGATGGTAGGATAGCCTGGAAGGATGCTGAGATGGAAAATGATGGAATGATAAGATGATCAAAGGTCAAGATGGCTCAAGAGTAATAATTTCCCTTCAATCCCCATCTTTAGTGATTTTCATTATCACATGAAGTGGAAAACATGGGTCTTTACTAAGGAAGAAAACTAGGGTGGTAAAGACAATGCAAATCTATATAATTATTATATCATTATTATTTTAGGATTCATGTGGCCTTTGAATCGATGAAAGTGTATAGAAGGTCTTATTTACATCATAAGGTATCCTACTATGCATTCCATGATTCTTTGACTTAAACATTCTCTCTAGTTATATGGTTTACAAGATTTGAATATGGGTGGTGACATTGTTAATATTGAGTTGACCTCTTATAAGGAATTTTGATAGGATCCTATGGTTTGTAAGATTATACAAGAGGGGGATGTGGCTCTATTCATTTATGAGATGATTGGCCATGATGATAATCTATCTTGTCAATTTTTGGAGTCATGGGAAGAGGATTCCAAGCAAGTTATTATAGGGGGAATAGGTTTTGAGGTCTTTGAGGAGGTGATTAGGCAAGCCATAGGGCTCCCCATCAAATGAAAAAAACATAATTAACGTAGCAAGGTGATGAACCAAAAAAATATGGGGATTTTTTAGGGAAAGAGATGTTATTATGAAACTTTAGGGGAGTTTCAAATGGAGAATTTTTTAGCACCATCAGGGAAAATTTTCCTCGTGATCATGAAGTAATTCAATCTAGAGGGTAGAATCAAGGTACTTTACCACTACCACTTTTCTTTGCTTAACCATTTTAGGAATAAGATGGAGATTATCCTACCCTATTCCTATTTTCTTCTCTAGAGAACCCTATTAAGTTGTCCAAATAAATTCATGTTAAAAACCCTAACTACCCTCTCAGACCCATTACCCAAAGACTCATTTTGAGGTTTTACCATTTTCATTTGGCCTTGAATCCACCATAACTAATTAAAGTTAGCTTACTTAAGGATACCCTGTTGACCCTGTCTCCTACTATTAAAGGTAAAGACAAGAAAACTATCAAGACCCCCAAAATCTCCCCTAAAAATTTGAAGGGGGTCCCATAATCAAAGATTGTAATACCCCTACCCCTGATTCCAAGACTAAATATCCTAAGAAATCTAGTGGTATACATGAAACCCCTAACTAGGAGATTGAGAAGGGTATGGTGGTGTCCATTTAAAGGTACCTAAATAGTATGGAGGATGAGGGAAACATGTAGTCTAAGAAGGCTAAAACCAAGAAAGAGGAATTTAGTAGGGTTGTGGATTTTGTGAAAGGCATAGATTTCGGCCTAGGACCTAAACAGGTATGGAATGTTGATGGGGTTGGTGATGGAAAGTATGGGGATCAAGGAGTTCACATGTCTAGCCATATTACAATAATCCCATCCACTAACCCCAAGGGCATTTAAATTTTTAATGATTATAAATTTGTTGAGGATACCACTAGGGAGGGAGAAGATGAAACACCCACTAAATCTATAAATGAAGATGGAGTGATCCACTTTGCTAAATTTAACAAGATTAACTCAGAAGAGATAGAGGAGGCTACTGAGGAAGCCCTTGGTTACAAGAATAAAGGAAGCTTCTAATTATGTGTCAAGAATTTTGATGAGTTTATGGTGTTCAAAGATAATATGGACAAGATGTAGAAAAAATGGAGGGTTATGGCTGAATTGTATGGCAAGACCTTCTATCATGTGGATTTGGTGTTTTTTATTATTAAGGACTTTGATAAAAATTTCAAAAACATGGGGGTGGATAACTTCAGATATTATAAGGATCGAGTCAAGTTCTTGGCCAAGTATGGGATTGCTGATAGTCCTTTCTGGTTCTATTGGTTTTTGTGTTTGGTTTTTTCTCATTTTTTTGTATGTTATTTATGTGTTATTAATGCAATGTTTTTAGCATGTTTTAGGCCTTTTTTCTTGGGGGGGATACTTTGTATAGGTTTCAAGACCCTTTTTTGGATAAACTAATAAAAAACATTTCACCATTATTTAAGAAAATGAGGGAATGGTATTAGCCTAATGGTTGGTTCATTGGAATTAACTTGAGGTTATCTATTTTTCTTTTAAAAAATTAGGTTTGGTCCCTTAATTCATGTTCTATCACCTACCAAAATTGGCATTCTTATTAAAGTTATTATTTTGATTAGTTGTTTTGAAACTCTTTTCAATAAGATAATTAGGATTCATAGGCTTTGATTTTAGATTCATGTTCCTAAATTCTTTCCTTATCTCAAGGTGACACTTATCCTTATATTTTACTTAGTCACTATATTCAATCACCATAGCCAAAGGAAGAGGATTATTCATATTGACATCATACATTGAAACCTATTACAATCCCAATGTTAGGATCACAAATGCTAACTTTTTGAGATTATGAACCTTCTTCCAATAATTAATTTTATTTATAAAGTATAATTGACTCAAATAATTTAAAATTATACCTTATACCATTGCACCATTTAATTATCAAAGTAAAATTAAAAAACATTCAGGTACCATATTGTTAATATAATTCATACCTTTAGGATCAAATAGAATTATTATATCATTAATAAATGTTTTTAACAAATAGTCTACTCAAATAAATTTACTATTTAAGTAGTTGTATTTAATCACTTATATTTGACTGAAAGAAATATTCAATATATTTACAATCAATTAAATCATTCCATTTCCTTACCATTAGATATGTAAATCATATTGATCACTTATGTTAGGAATTTATTAAGCTACCCTTAAAAATTAACCACATTTCCTTATCAATTATTCATTTTTATGTTATGCACTCTATGAAATTCCCTTTGGATATTAATTTGGGAAAAATGAAATATCATATCTCTATAACTATGGATAATTCCTTTAATGTACTCATATTCATGTTATGAATATGTTAATTTTTACTTTTGTTAAGGATAAGTACACTTTAATGTACTAATATTCATGTTATGAACATGTTAATTTTTAATTATGTTACAGAAAAGTACACTTTAATGTACTAATATTCATGTTATGAACATGTTAATTTTTACTTATGTTAAGGACAAGTATACTTCTATGATCTATAATTTATTAACAATATTTCATGTTATAAAGAAATAAAATAAAAAATAATCTATTTTAATTACTTAATCATTATAAACAATGGCTTCATCATAATTTTATACTTAAGTGAAATATTTTAATTCATATTTAGAATCAAATACTTGACACTTAATGATTATCAATACCATTATTAGGTTAATATTCATTCCTTATATTGATTTAAAATGTTAAGGAACCCTTTTTAAAACAATATTTAATATTCCATTCACCCTTTTCATTACTTATTATTATAGGTCCCCTAATGCTACATATGTTAACAATGATATACAAGCCTTATGTTGAAATTAAATTAAAGCTAGTTTATCACTTCATAAATCCTCTATAAATTTAAACATGTGTAGAATTAAAGCATGTGTGTATTTTTTATCATAATACATGGACATTATTATGCAATAGTACTATTATGCTTAAGGAGAAGAACATAAAAACAAAAACTACTCAAAATGAGAATTAATTCTAAACAACTTATCTCCTTGATGCAAAAATTTCAAAAAATATTATTTCTTAATCAATCAAGAAAACACACATAATAGAATATATGTGCCACTACCTTCTTTATTACTATTTCAATGAGATATATATGACTTTATTCATCAATGACTTACATGTGGTATAAATTCAAGCCATTCAAAAATTAACATAATACTCCTTATCAATGGTAATAACCCACACAAGATATAAATAAAACATGGGATTCAAGATAAAGGAATTGAGTTAGATACACAAATTGATACAAAATACTAATAATAAATATGTATATACCAATCATAATGTAATTATATATTCTTACACCCATTTATGGAATACATTCATCTTCATGCCAATTTATTAGAGGATGGATACCAAATTCTCGAAATCATACATGACAAACCATTTTTATCATATCAAAACTAAAACCAAATAATTATTCAAGCTATTAAATTTTAATTTATAGATATTTATTTATATATTACCACAAAATAAATGAATACCTAGATATCACTATTTCACAATATAACAAGTACAATTACGTTTGTTTGGAAGTAGATTATAATCCATAATATTTAATCTCAGTTCACAATGTTTAATCTCAAACAGTAAGATAAAGATAATTAAGGTTACATCATTAGGGAATTTGATACTATTTTAATTCAAATGTAAAAAAATAACTTGGTATGCCAAGGGATTTCATTAATTCAAACCAAAATATGAAAAAAAAATTTATTAAATAGAGATTTATTTTCAACAAATTAAAACTAGTTTTTCCCCATGATCCATACTAAGTTATGAAACTATGATATCATGGAATTAAATTAACATAAAGATTTTAACATAGACTCTGGAATGATCCCCAACTTGAAACATCCAAAAATGATTTTTGTAATCAATCAAGACTACATATTAGTTAACAACATACATTATAGTTTTTCTCTCTATATAATTTAATGCATAAATGAAATTTTCATAGGACATTTATTAGTGTTAATATAAATAAATATAACCAAGATCATGCATAAAATATACAAAATTCAAGACTAGTTATTTCCACAAATGTTGCATGATAACTCAACATTTGCCTAAGAAATTTTTAATGAATCAATCATATGTTATCATATAATTAATAATCAGTGTGAAATGAATATTTGAATATCAATATAAGGTTTGAGGTACAAGGAAGAACAAATATTAGTATGAAAATGCAATATTATAAGCATATACACCTTCCATAGAACTGTATCATGTTACATATTCAATACCTAGACTTGGTAATTCATCCTAAAGTTAAGTAACTTTATAAGATTGTCTTAAGATATAAAAATTCACATAGCCATAAAATTTTGGATATAGCTAAGAAGATACAACACATTTAAACTAGAGGTAGTACCAATATTGATTTATTTAGAAAACTTGATTCATCTTACCTAAAATTAATCATTTTTTTCAACTTAACAAATATAAATTTTTCATGTATAGACATATAACCATAATTTATGAAAGTACAAACAAATAATATAATATCAAATCCCTAATATTTAAAATACTTTAAGCTAAATCAATCTTGTATAGACTTCATTTAACAATGCTACTCTAAAAGAAGCATAAAATATAATTGAACTACAATACTTAAGTCTAAAATAAGAATCAGTACATAAAGTTCAACAGTAATACTTAGATATGACCCTGATTCGAGAAGTTAATTCATATAATAACTAGTGTTAATACATATTTCAACCCAATTGCATTATCAATAATTCTCAATCTCTAGACTACATTTAGAATGTTTAACCTTGTATGATAAGGTTTTTATGTTTACTTGAATGGTTGAAATCAAAAACATAAATACCCATCATTAGATACTAATAATACTTTAAACTACATGTCATTTTGTACTCTACAAGTGATAAACATGACCATAGTGCCTCATAATATCATTAGCACCCATTTTACAAAAAATGTTTCATGAAAACCTTGAAATTTTATGAAGTCCTTATATAGTTAAATAGTGCAATAGGTACTTCATTGTATACTTACCAAATAAAAAAGGGAGAGTAAGATGAGATATGTAAATACGAAAAATGGTACTCCATTATACACATACCAAAGAGAAAAGGGAGATTAAGATAAGTCAAACCATCAATGGCCCTTACTACCATATTCATTGGTCATGAAGCTGAAATATTTATTAAAATAGGTGCACAAATACATAAAAGTATACAATAATCATTTTAATAAGATATTTTTTCCACCAAAAAATAAAGGATTACAACACACAAACATTCATGAAAATTTTACACATAAACCATAAATAATAGCACAAATTATGGTTCCACCATGCGAGGAAAATTACCAAGAAGTCTTATCCAAGATCCTTATTATTTTTTAATTCACCCATAATGTAATCAATGAGCAAGGTCATAATAACCCTAGTATACAATTGATATGGTTTCACAAATAAAATAACAAAAACACATTGTCCAATTTACCTAGGACTTTTCCTACATTATCAAGGTAAGAGAAAATAAAAACACATAATAATAACCTAAGGGTTTATTTAGGATAAATTAAGAGGGGAATGGGGGTCATGAAAAAAGATAAGGTTTTATATAACTTATACTCTAGGTTTCTCTAAAGTATACCACTTTTACATTATCTCTGATAACATACCTTTTGAATATTATAATAAAATAATATGGGGATAGATGGAGTATGTGTTTTACTTAATTTAAATAAAATAACTAAATCTAAAGAACACAATGTTTTCCTCTTTTATTCTCCTCATTATCCACAACCTATGTGTTTCATTCTTATTATGTCTCTATTTTGAAAATCTCCAAACCCTCAATTTAAATAGAAAAAATATTCCCTAAAAAATCAACTATCACGGTTGGGGCATCATGGATTCCAAAAATGGAGTGACATAATGCCTATGGTTGTGGGGATATGTTGATGTGTAACACCTATCCTACTTCCCACATTCTCTACATTCTCATCATCTAAAAAGGACATGAATTAATTGCATTTACTTATACCAAGGTCTTAAATAATGTGATGATTAATAAATTCCCTTAACTTACATTTTTAAAATTACCAATTATAATCCTTGGCATGCTCATGCCTTTAGTCAAGGATGTTTTTAAAATGAAGTAATAATATTCCAAGACCGACTTACATCATGATTAAAATTTCATGTCAAATAAAGCTAAGACCAAGGACCCAAGTATCCTTGTGACTTTTCTATTCTTAAGACATCATGGTGCCTTAAAAAATTATAACAATATACACTCATAAAAATGTAATAAAAAGTGTGCACAATTGGGTTCATGCTAATGACACCGTCTAAAAAAACCTAATAAATATTTACAAACAATATAAGTATCCATAGTATGAACAACACAAAGGTGTAAATGATGGAAATTAATTGATATTTCTTACATTTTATCCTTTTATACCTTTATATTTTTATTTTTATTATTGTTTGAACTCTTCCACACTCAAGCCTATCTCATACTTCAATTGTACCCAAAACCATTAAAATGACATCATTAGTACTTCTATCAAAGAGATAGTAATTAAATATTAGCACAAGTACCATATAAATATTAAACATGAAATTGAACTATAGATTAAAAAAACATCATATTATGTTGTCACTAGGTACTTCAACTATATCTTTAGGTCTCAATAAGGTGGGATATGATAAAAATAATCCATGTAGGTCTCATATTTCCTCGTAAGAGGTAAGAAAAATGTGTATAAATTATGGTCCATTTTATACTTTATGATTTAGTCTAATATGAAATTAAGCACATACCTAGGATCTAGTGTTAATATTTTACCCCTATAGCCCTACTAGATTATATTTTGTCTCATAAAATAATATGACAAATACTCAAAATCCTCAAGTATTGTTTGTAATCTAAACACATTTTAGTATTAAAATTAAAACTTAGATTTTAAATAGTTGTATAATTCCATTATAATAATTTTATTATTTTATAAATATATTCATAGATTAATTACTTAAACATATCAATACTAAATCAATTTTATTTCATGATAACCTTTTTACTAAAAACCTCTTATTTCCTTCTCGCATTCAGCTACCTCTTCCTATTTTCATGTCCCCATTATATTCTTATCAAAACACCACTTTCCCATATATAAATTTTAAAACCCATATAATTGAGACAACCATGATTACTTATTTACATAGTTTCATGAATCTCTCAATAGCTTACAGAACATCTACATGTTCTCATCAATTTAGAGTGAAATAATGGTCTTGACTAAATCCTTGTATGGTTATCAACATCTAGTCCACTACTAGTTCTCTCTTATTCCTCTTCCATCTGAGCCACTATCATGAATGATTTTCAATAAAATCAAAACATTAAACATTGTATTGAATTTAATTTTGGTGCCTTCCAATTTTGCTATACCATGGTTACCATATGAGTGGTAATATTAACTTTTAGGGTTTATGAACCTTTTCCAACTTATTCAAATATTTATTAAATTATAAAACCTAGTTCTTTTTAAAATAATATGTCATTAATAATTTGTGGAGTGTGGATTTTATGCCTTCATTTTTACCTATATTAAATGATAAACAATGCTCTTTTAAACTTAACACTTCAGGTCATAACAAAACTCTCCATTGAGACTTAGTCATGAAATCTCATTGATGAATCTTAGGAATGAACCACTAATTCATATTTTATCTTTAAATTAATGTTAAGTGAAACCTATTCTTATTAGGCCAGGTTAATAAATGATGTCACTTGACTAATTATGTAATGGATAGTCCCTTATATTCTTCATTGATATAAATTTTATTTTTTAACTACAATGATTACATCTAATTTTTGTAAATTAAAATCATTATATTATTCTTGAGAAAAATAATAGAATGAGTCAAATACGTGCATGCAAATATTGAACTTTAATTTCTAGATCCTAATTATCATTCACTCTCTAATTTATTTACCTTTTACATTATAATTTCAACAAAACCAAGCCTATATTATGGTGGCCAATTGAACACATGAAAAAAGACCATATAACATCAATATTACCTATTCCAAAATTATATATAAAACTAGTTGTGTGATAAATAAATTATTTAACTTTAGACATCTTATAAAAACAACAATAAAAATAATGCATCATAATGTAATAACTTAATTGAATAAAAATTAATGTTTTTAAATATGCTTTGATATAAAATAGTATCATATGATCAAATAATATAATATTCATCAACTAAGTATCTTTATTACAACATTGTGCCTCAAGAGTTTTTTAATTAAAAAAAAGAGTCTCAAAAATTGGGATAAGACACTCCTTCATTGCTTGACCATCATATTATAACTTTGTTAAAATATATTCCTTGGTTTTGAACTAAGTTGCCACTCCTTAGTTATTCCCATGATAAATTAGCCATGTCTCATCAAACTATGTTGGTTCTCTTTGTTCTCGTCTTCCATGTGTTATAACATATTTCTTCAAAAAAATTTAATAAAATTTTCCATTTTTTATCTCCAAGATCTTGAACCTTTTCTATCTCAAAGCTCTACACATTTTTTAAAATTTGAATTCATGAATATTGCACTTCCTTATCAATAAATAAACATATAATAGTATATAACACAATATCTAAATGTGTCTTGAAAACCCTTTCAAGTTAAATTTATAAAAAAAAAAAAAAAAAGAAAAAAAAAAACCTTATTCTAATACCATCTCATCTATAATTGGTATGTGTATTTTTTACATTAATCACCAAATGTGTATTTATTCCATAGATTATGTACCATATAAAAAAAACTAAAATGTTACTTTAAGATGTATTTAATCCCTTAGATAGTCATTTAGCATATAAAAAATTATATGCAACACTTTACATGTAATATTCACATGATACATTCATTGCATAAAATCATTAACATTATACTCATGCTAATTAATCTACAAATTAGGGAAATTCCAAGTTATTTTATAGAAGTGAGAAATCAATGTGAAGTTCCCTAACCTTTTAGAACAATTATTGTTCTTGTCATACATAAGTCTTAAGATCTCCTAAGTGTTTGATAGGTTAGAATAATTTAAAGAAGTAAAAACATGAAATCAAAGAAAATAACATTAAAAATTTATATATAACATAATTCATTAACCTCTATAAACTCATTAAGATAAAACTATAGTAACAATGAATCCATGCCTCTTAGTCTCAACTATGTTTTATAATTTACAAGTTTGTGCCTTTTAGGAATTATAAGCACACCAAATCTATAATTTATCTCACACATGAAATGACCTTCATAATCTTTAATAGACAAATAACTTATTCTATAAGAGATATTACTCAATTAAACCATCTTAGCTATGTAGTCCATAATTCATATTTTATCTACCTTTAAATGATTTATCTACAATTCATAAAAATCCCTTAAAATAAATTTGTTTCCTATTCTATAAATTTCACATCATTGATAAATTATTATTGAATCCACTTAGACATTAAAATAAATTATTAATTCCTCTTTTGATGACTTATGTGAACTCTACGGGTCCATACAATCCAAACTGAACCCATGAATTATTGTAGAGGACAATGTTACAACTATTAAAACTATATTAATCTATTTAAATAGGTTACAGAATGTAAAACATGCATTGAAACATGAGAAATAAATGGAGAAATAAAAAATACACATTCCATTCATGATATTTTTAAAATAATTCCAACTCTATTCAAATGAACAAATAAGGAAAAACGCATATGCATACAACACACAATGAGGCTAAGATAACAAGATTCTATGATTAGAATGGAGTTAATCCTTAATGATTTAAAATTAGACTAAAACTAACATAAAAACAAGGAGATCAAGATCATGTGATTAGGAAGGGTGATGAAACATTCTAACTATTTTTTATCTATTAGAAGATGACCATTCAAACATTAAATATGAAGAGCATGCTAACATGTTGGAGGTATGGCTAAATTATGCAATATAATATAAAAATGAAAGTATTTAGGTTGTTATGGACATACATAATTAAAAAGTATACAATAACCTCCACTCTATATTTGATGCATTGAAATGCATATAATTATAATATATTTTTTACAATTGATGACAATTACAAATAATAATAGTTCCAAGAGTGATTTATTTTATACCTAAGTGATAGTTAGACTTCATGTGGATGTGGTAGTTGAACTTACAAAGTGAATTATGTTAATATATTATCTTACATAACATAATCATGGATAGTTCCACCTATCATGACATTTTGAAGTAGTATGTCAAAAAATGGAAATGGATCAGAGAGGATCTATGCATAACTATGGAGACATGTAGTATATTAAAAATCAAGGTGCATACAAGAAGTGTTGTGATACTATCAAGTAGTGAGTGAAATTTTAATATTTTAAACTATGTTTTAATGTGAAAAATTATAAAATATATGAATTTTTTTAGATGATTTAGAACAATGTTACATGATTTTCAAGTGTGTAGTTGTGAAAAATGATATTACGGGAATTAGGTATTTATTGTGGTGCTTATGTATAACAACAAATGTTGTGAGAAATATGAAATGGATGTTTTTAAAACATTTAAAAATGTACAAGTTTTATAATATAGTTTTGTAGTATAAAATAATATATGTGAATTATGAAGTGTATATTTGTACAATCTTTTATAAGGTGTTACCAATTCATGGCATAATACATGTGCATAATATTTCCTTCATGTTTTTTGATATCTTTAGGTGAGCCAATCAAGATGATAAATGTATAAGTATATGGTTTAAATTTTTAAATTATGGTGTGTATTTTTGAGTTTCATTCAATATATATAGATCCTTATGATCATGTGTTACCTCAGGGTGTGCAATAAATTGAAGCATCAAACAAAGAATGTTAATTATGATGTTGATCTAGGATGGGAAAATTTTATGGTATCATTTAAATAAGAACATATGATTTATAATTTCACTAAGATAAATCTTTGTGTTGATGCATTGTGAGCTCAAAAATACTCTTGAGGGTTTAAAAATGACATTCAGTATGTGAATTCATATAGGATATGTACATGGAATAATTTTAATAGATTTGTGTAATTACACATGGATAATTTTCCCTTTCTTGGATATAAATGGTCCCTATTACATATTTTTTTAGATACATAACTAAACCTAAAGTTTTATAAGGTTTTACCACTGGTATTAAGATCATAGTGTAATCTAATAGATTATGGAGTAAGCCAATCATAATAACATAGTATTATACTATTTTTTTAGTTGTGCATATTATAGGGTGTACCAATAATAATAACACATAGTGATATCAATTTTTATGAGATATAGGTGAACCAATGAGGTAGAACTTGAAATTAGTGATTTATAAAGTACTGAAACATGAGTTTTATGTTTAATATGAAGCCTCTATGAGCATGATTTAAGTTGAGAAATTTTATGTGCTTTATCTCTTATGAGAACTATGAAGTTTCCTAAATGTGCTCAAGACATGTTCAAATGTTGAGATATTTTTGGTTTATAACCATAGAGGTGTTATTAAAAAACATGCTATAAAGATAAGGTGTGTTATCCAAATACTAGTGTGTGAACATATGTATTACATGATGTGTTTTTATCTAGTGAATGTATGATTTAGAACACTTTGTGCTCTTAAAAACCACTCAAAAAGGGAAGATATTTTCCTCTAACTATAAAGGTTCACCCACTCACAATTCCCTTTCAATAAATGCATATCTATTTTAATATGAATGTCTAATAACAAACATGTGGATTACACATGGATGATTCCTACAAAAATACCACAAGAATGAATATATCACATCTATTTATATGTATGACTACTATAATTTAAATGGATACATGTAACTACAAAGTGAATTATGTGTCTTTCATGATAATATCTTATGAATTATGTTGCAAAGTATAATGTTTGTGTGAACACACATATTATAAACCTAAATCATAACAAACATACCTCTAAAAGTTTATATTAAGATATAAATGTATACATATATAATGTATGTAAATAACTAATTAAACTATTTGTGAAAGTGAAAAGGTATAACCACTTGATGTAATAACTTTTCACTAGCTATATATTACATTTGTGTAAAATATATATGTAACAACATCATGTCATTATGAATTATTCAAATGTAAATATCTCTAATAATTTTTGAAATATTTATATAAGGAGTAAAAGGGAGGTGAAAATGATGTTATTGGGTGTAAATGTATGTTTATTTTTAATTTTTACCTCATTGATGTTTTTATAAATTAATCATTTGATGTACTATGCACATTTTATTTCTAATGCACTCTAAAATAATACCAAAGCTAGGGTGTTGTATAAATAATTTTACAAATGGTTTTATGAAAAATTATTTGACAAAGAGATTCTACCATAGAACCCTCTTTTGTGTGTATTATTTTTCAAAATCAAACTCATTTAAAATCTTCATGTGTGAATGACCAATTTTTTATTGGCACTAACTAATAAGCAAACATTTTAATCAATTATATGTTTTTATTTAAAGGAAAAATCTGAGTAAAATCAACTCAAAAATAGTCATCATTATGATTTTAAAATTTTATATCACATTATCCATCTACAGTGGTTGATGGTATTCTTTGAAAAAAATCAATTGAATATCTAGTACATTCTTAAAAAAAAAACTAATGAGTAATCCCTAATTTGATTCATCTCTCACACTTATATGTATAGTATTTTTAATCTAATCTAATTTAGTCTTTTTAATCCTAACTGACTACCCCTTTTCTTTTATTTAAAATACATAAAAAAAACCTTTTCTATAACTCTGAATAACCTATTTTCCAAAAGTGTACTCACATTTTCAACAATTCATTGTACCTAGAGTTTTAAAGCTTTAGATTCTAGTCTTTAAATTTCAAACTCAAAGTAATAAGTTAACTCTATTTCAACCCTTCATCTATGTATTTCTACAAGATCCTCTACTCTTGGGTGCATACATGATCTATTAAGAGGTGAGTTAAGACCAATAAGACCTTAATGTGGTGATAGGGCATCTAATTTTACATCTTTATTATCAGAAGTAAATTAATATCCAACACTAACCAACCAATTAATGTCCATTTGGTGAACCAAATAGATTATTATAAGTAAATCCCATTCCTAGTCCATTATAAACCTCTTTTTTCTTTGAACTTACATGTCTTTGTTGAAATTATTGTTGCTACATTATTGAATAAGTGGCATTGGGATATTTAATCACCTCCTTCTTAAATTATTCATGCAATCTAATTATCCTGACACAAAACTCACTTATCCAAATCACACCACAAAAAATTATGAATTTATAAACAAAATCTATATTCATATGAAAATAAGGCAAAGTTATCTCTTTGATTTTATAAATTTATAGAGATAACACAATACTACATCTGCTTACATTTTTCATATAAATATTCAAATCCTTTCCTCATAGCCCTAACTTTCCATCAATAAAATGAAAAATTGAAAGAATAAAAAAATAAATTTTATAATTTTATGGATGGCATACCTAACTTTGATTCATTATTGTAAATACATTTATTTGTATTGGTCAAATGGAAGATCTCCAATGGCTATCATCATATTCACATGTTATGTTATCTTTGATATCTAGTTTTTTATTTATTTATTCTATTTCCACTTTCCACTATGAAGAATTAAAATATATTCACACATTAAATATATATATATATATCAATTGTTAGATAACATCTCATATGTAAAATATTTATATAGATAGTGGTTTTCTACAATGCATCAGATTATATAATATGATTTAGTTTTGAGACAATTTATTTGGATCAATATTTCATCATTAATATTCATGAAATATGGGTTTGAAATATAGGTCAACAAATAAAAAATACAAATTTGAATTCTAAAATAATAACATTTATGTAAATATTTTTTATTGAATTGAAAAAGCAAAACAATCTACCCTTTCAAATCTTTTATGTGTGTTTGTAATTGATTTCTCAATGCACTAAAAACCATGGGTTTTTACTTGTCTCACATCTTCACAAAGTTTTGACAATATCTTCTTAGCCTTCATCTGAATGAAATAATGAAAGAAAGAAAGATTTTTCCATAAGTATATAGTTTACAATACACAATGTTGGCTATTATATTATGAAAACTTTTATCTCCCTAACCATTTCTATAATATATAATCATTTTAATAAGATTTTACAAAAATTAACATATGATATTTTTTTTAGTATTTATTTATAATATGCATTATTCTTCCTAGAAAAGAATTACTTACCTTGACTTATTCACTAATGAGAGTGTGAATATGTGAAAAAATTATGGTTGGTTCTTCTACCAAATATTAGTTAAAAGAGGATTTTGATATGTTGGGATAATATGATTTAATGGTAATTTCAAATATAACTATGTATTTCCAAAATGTCATCACCACATTTTCCCATTGTTAAAATTAAAATATCTTAATTAAATGAGTATCTATAAGTGTTAATCTCAATGTTATTTATTCTTCTTATGATAAGGTGTTTCTTAAATAATGGTATTTAAGGAACTAAAACTAGAAGTATAAGTTAATTTATGTTTTATGTAAACATAAATATTTTAGGTTGATCCAAATCCATAATTTGATAGTCCTTTCCTTATAGTTCTCGCTTCTTCATAAAAATAAAAATATCACAATTGTATAGTATCATCCATTGAATTCATGGCTACCTTTTCAACAAGAAATGGTCATAAGTCAAAAATATTACTATGATGTAATCCTCACCTCTAAATTAAAATTTCAACACGTTTATTTTATATGTAACTTCCTCATTAGTATTATTTTTTCTTTTTTATTTTTACCTTATGGACACTAAGGTCAATTTTTAAGTGTAAAAGAAGATGTTTTCTAGATTTTCAAACTCCTTTTTATAAAGGTGTAAAATAGATAAAAAAGTTAACTTCAATAATGTCCATATGGTGGATAGAATTTATATGTTTCTTGTCAAATTAAAACTATAAATATTAGAGAAGAGTTATATTGAAAACATAACAATGTAAATCTATCATATGTATAGAATTACGAGTTTTCTCAAAGGTATAAGTTAATTTAGAAGAGATATAATTTTAGTCTGATAAAATCGTTTATTTTATATTTATCTATTTAATAATTATCAGATTAAAAGTGTTATATATATATATATATGTATATATATATATATGTATGTATATATATGTATGTATATATATATATATGTATGTGTATGTATATATATATATATATATATATACACACATATATATATATATGTATGTATATATATATATATATATGTATGTATATATATATATATATATATATATATATATGTATATGTATATATATACATATATATACATATACATATGTATATATATATATATATGTATATATATGTGTATATATATGTATGTATGTATATATGTATATATACATATATATATATATATATATATGTATATATGTATATACATATATATGTATATATGTATATATATATATATGTATATATATATATGTGTGTGTGTGTGTGTGTGTGTGTGTGTGTGTGTGTGTGTGTGTGTATATAAGTGACACAGATCATTATATACAATTTTATAATTAGACCTCTCCAATATTGACAAGATGGGTATGCCAAACTATCATGTGATATGTGTGTGTGTGTGTGTGTGTGTGTGTGTGTGTGTGTGTGTGTGTGTGTATTAGTGACACATAGATCATTATATACAAGTTTATAATTAGACCTCTCCAATATTGACAAGATGGGCATCCCAAACTATCATGTGATTTATATATATATAAATCACATGATAGTTTGGGATGCCCATCTTGTCAATATTGGAGAGGTCTAATTATAAGTTTGTATATAATGATCTATGTGTCACTAATATATATATATATATTAGTGACACATAGATCATTATATACAATTTTATAATTAGACCTCTCCAATATTGACAAGATGGGCATCCCAAACTATCATTATATATATATATATATATATATATATATATATATATATATATATATATATATATATATATATATATATATATATATATATATCACATGATAGTTTGGGATGCCCATCTTGTCAATATTGGAGAGGTCTAATTATAAAATTGTATATAATGATCTATGTGTCACTAGTGTCCTGATCAAATATGTTAAAAATGAATATTTAAGTTTTTAAAAAGGAAGAGAAGATCCCTTATAGTTAAAAAAATTATATATTTGAAAATTTCAAATAAACATATATTATTTGAGTTAATGTGAGTTATTAATTTTTACTTACTCTTGTATAATAATTCTATGGATTATACTTTTTTGTTTAGATATTGTACCTATATTGACATGATTCCAAATCACTTAAGGTATTGTAAATAAGGAACTTTAAAAGTGATATCACCATGTGAACTTTTGTAACTCAAGAAAAATGTGGAATTTTTTTATTTTCATAGTTAATTTATAAATAATTACTCTTAGGATGTTAAATCAATTGAGATTTCAAAATATTTTGATGATTATAAGGGTTATGTATCTATACATAAACTTGGTTGGGGAAACAACTCCATAGAATAGGTGTTTAATAACTTAAATTTATTAAAAAAAATAAATTCATAATCCCAGAGGTACATATTAAGTATGGCTATATATTTTATCTTGTTAATAATTTATTAATAAAAACTACATTCTTTCTAAAAAACTATTGATTTCAAACATGAAGATATTCCATCATCTATTGAAAGACTACATTTACACTTAAATAATTATATTCCAAATATTTAATGAATTAAGAGATTCAAATGAATGATCACATATGATATTTAAAATATTATATCTCATAGAAACTTATGTATCCAAACATTGGGGTGACTAAATTGCATTAACCTTTGACTAGTGATGTCTATTAGAATAATATATTTTTAGGGACTAATTAAATAAAATAATAATGTATATATAATATTAGAATGAAAAATTTTCATTATGTAAATTAATTTGGGGTGGGTTAAGGGGATTTTATTTTTACAGGGGGAGAAAAAACAACTTACAATAAAAAAATTATTTTTTGGTTGGAAAAGAGGGATGAGTTCCTTAAAAACTACACTAGATTGTGGTTATTATGATTTTTTTGATATTTTAAAAAAATTAACAAATATTTTTTTATGGAAAATAATTGAATAAATACATAATTAATATACACCCACTGGGAGAATGTTATTTGACTAAATCTCTATAAATTATTATGGGTGGTAATGTGAAAATATTAATGAAACTCCCATAGATTCATATGAAAAAGTGGTTTAAAATTAAATAAGATGAACAATGATATATAAAATACCTTAATGTCATTTTTTACATAATTTAACCCATGTGAGTTTATGGTGTACCCAATAATGAAACACACACACATGGTCCTCATATATATATATAATGGAGGTCCTCATATTATAAAATGATATAAATGCTTGTTAGTTTATCCATGTGAAATTATGGGACGTAGTCCCACTATCATGTCAGACTAAATCACCCTATGTGGTTTATGAATTATAAATATTTTTAAATATAAATATGATATAATTATGATGAAATTATATAAATCCTTCAAGTGTTACATGCTAGCCTAAACTCATTGTGAATGGTTTATGGATTATAATTTCTTTTATATAAAAAGTTGATTATGGTATGTGTCCCCACTAAACATTAAGAGGGAGTGTTGGAATATATAATGTTTATAAGAACACACTTATTTTGAACCTGAATCATAAAAAATGTACTTTCAAAATTTTATATTAAAATATAAATTTATACATATACAATGTATGAAAGGAACTAATTAAACTAGTTTTGAAAGTAAGGTATAACCACTCAGTTATAATCATTCACTAGATATATATTACATTGGTGTTATATATAGATGTAATAATATAATTTAATAATGAATTATTCAAATGTAAGTGTCTCTAATATATTTTTTAAAGAGTTATGTAAAGCGGAGAATTGAGGTGAAAAGGAAGTTACTAGGTGTAAATTGTTTCACAAATAATGGATATATTATTTGTGGATTTTTTACCTCATTGAGGTTTTACCACATTAAATTGTGTTTTGTTGTGCACATTTTATTTTCCTTTTCTTGTTACATTATTTGTATGACAACTACTTAATCCTATATAATCTGAGAGCTTGTGCAGTTGAATCATGGTGTTTTTATACTATTATTTTTGTGTATGATATTATCAGGACTTACACTATATTTGGAGTTACAATTACATATTTTTTGTTAATAATCCTATGTGGACACCTATATTTTTTTTTCATGGATAAAAATTACTAAGTTTTCACCCATTTAAATATTGACTTCTTCATGGATCAAAAGTTAGATGGTTGCATGGCTTATTAAACTTTATTATAAAGATGTTGAGATGAAGATAATGGTGTGAAAGTGGAAAAACTAGGACCCTGTGATGTACAATATAATTTTGAAACAATGTATGTACTTGAAAATGGGTATAAGTGTATGAAATCTTCTTTGATTACATTACAACTGACATATCCAAGACCCATATTGACCAATATCATCTCCCTTTAGAGGGAAATGATGATGATTTTTTCCATTTTCCAAGGCATTTATATCCCATTTATATCAATATCTTGGATATAAATACTTTTGTGTCCTTATCAAAACTTATAAAAAATATTGATGACTCAAATTATGATAAATAATAATTACCTACTTGGTTCACATTTGTCATTAAATACACGTCAAATGTCATGACCAAGCATGTGGTTGGACTAATAGTTGGTTGATCACAAACTTGGAATGGTGCACACCCAACTATGAGGTGTGTTATTTTATCTTCCTTGATGTAAATTTCCTTTTTTGTCTTCTTTATGGTGTGTGTAAATATGTCCTTATCTTAAACAAGAACTTGGAGGATATAATCATTGAGATAAACATTGGGCATCATGAGATATATTAGATACTCCATGATATGATTAGATCCTTTCTCCTTAGACTAAAGATCATCTTGAAATTATTGGTTTGGGGTTGTTATATGATGGATATCCTTTCATAGGTTATTGTTCAAATCTAATTAATTTGAAAGTGATTCTTGCAACTAGGAACTATTCACATTCATGTGTGATTTTCCTATGACTATAATAACATAGAGTTAAGTCTGTATATAGTACCAATTATATTTACTTAGTTAAAATAAAAAATGGCAAGGTGGTGTGCTAAAATTTTAGATCTAATATTAATTATCCATACTAATCCTATGAGGCTACGTAATAATGATTCTATAACTATTTAAAATACATAGATCTATCCAAATAGAGTTTAAAAATTCAAAATATACTACAAAATTTACGAAACAAATGTATAAAAAACATTACACATTAAATTCATGAAATTATCATCATATTAACACTTCATTTAAAATTAATAGATAGATAAAAATGCATATACCTACATTATATAATGAGGCTATGAGAGTAGGATTCTATGATTAGAAGGGCAATGTGTCCTTGTTGATTTTCCCAAATTATCAGTGATAAGAAAAATGATATGATAAATATATTATGATCAAGAATAGGGATGACACATCTTGACTAATTTTTCTCAATTAGAATATGACCATTCATGTTTTATATATTTACATTATGGTAACATGTAAAAGATGTGTTAGATTATACAAGATACTCAAACCATATAAGTATTCAGCATATTGTGGACATAACCCAGTAAAAAAGAGGAATATGACATCCAATTTTTATTTGTTTTTTTACAATTTATATCATTATAATAATTTGGTTACAAATAAATTATTACAAAGATTAAAAATTACAAGAGTGGTTCACATTCTACCCTAGTTATGGTTGAACTTGTAGATGTGGTAGTTGAAAATGTATTGTGCATTATATTGAAAGGTTCTCTAACATGGTGAAATAATAGAGAGTTATGCCTAGTTTATTTTTTGGTAAAAATTGGACATGGATGATAAATTATTTATGTGAAACTATGGATACACATTGGGTGCTATAAATTAATACATACACATAAATAAGTGATGCAAGAGTACAAGTGTGAAATATTTTAGGAAATATGAACTATGTAAGGTGATGCATGACATTATAGAATCTATGAATTTTATAATCTATGTTGGTACAAGGCTGCAATAGTCTCAAGTAATATGTTACAAAATTTCTCAAGACTTTAGGAGATATAAATGTTAAAAATTGCTTGCATAAAACTATAAAAGTTGTAATAAATATGAAGTGGTTTTTTTATATGATTACAAAAAATCATTTTTTTGTGAGTTACTTCTGAAAAAATATAAAATATACATGAATTTCAAAGTGGATGTTTTCAAAACACTAGCTAATCTAAAATTGGTATTTAACATTATTCATTCACATAATCTTTTCTAAGTGTTCTATGCTAACTTAAGGTGAACCAGTCAGTATGATAAATGCATAATGATATGGTGCCAATGTTGGAATTATGTTGCATAGGCTGGTGTTTTTATTAATATGTAGAGGTTCTTATGATCATACATTAAGTGTAGGTTTGTTAATTGAGTAAATAATTGAACAAGGAATATTTATTATGATGTTTATGATTTGGGTTGAGCCAATCAAATAAGTTGAGCCAAATTTGAATATGCATAATATTTATTGGTATGATCTAATAGTGTGATATAATACATTTTCATATTGTTTAGATGATGATATAAAATTTAACCAAGGTAAATATTAGTATTGATGAATTATGATTTTAAAATGATTTAGAGGCTTATAAAAATGTGATTCAAGCTATTAATTTTCACATGATATGTGTAAGGAATAAGTTACATATATTTTCATGGTTTCATAAGCATTAATGTATAAAAATAAAATACCATCAAAAAATGTGGTAACAATATGCCTTTTTATGACATCAAACAATAATGCCATGAATTTTTTGGAAAATCTTTCACATCTCTAGGGGTTATTAATCTAAGACGTTATGCACATTATATAGGATATAAATTTTACATATGAACTTATATCAACATGAATATTTTAAATCACATGATTTTTAGATAGGAATTCAAAAATGTACTATAAAATTATTGTTAATACCATACATATATTTGACTAGTATTTGAAAGATAAACTAGCCTTTTGGACACTCCTTAACCCTTGTTTTACAATTGATTACCTTACCAACTGAATTGGAATTATTTTATTGATAAAAAATAAATAAATTTAGTTTCTAAGATATTATATCATATGAAATAATAATTATTTGTTTCCAATTGTTTACAAATTAATGTTAATAACATGTGTAATAAGGTGCCAAGTGTCATGTTAAATAAAATGTAAGGATTATTTTTAATTTATATTATAGAACTATAGAAAGCTAATTTTATTATTGTCCTAGTTTTTTAAAATTGATACTAAGGAATTACTGGGTCCCTAACCCTATCAACATAAAATATCAAAAAGAACTATTATAGTCTGGCTTAACATATATCCATGTTATAGCATAGGACCACCTTGATTTACAAAATAGGTTTTTGACAAAACCATTATAACCATTCAATATTGTTAGAATTTTTGAAAGGCTTAGAAATAATCATAACCTGATCATGAACCATTCTCCATGAAATAAATAATGACTCATAGAGAATAATATCCTATTAAACAACACACTTATCAACCAAAACATTACCCAATTGGTAATGTATACCCAAAAAACCAAAATTTTCCAAGGATGAAACCCTCAAGAAAAACCAAAAAAACCCTTATCTGAGTTGAAAAACCAATACCCCTAAGTCCATTACTAAGACAATAGCAACATCCATCACAATTCTCCAATAGAATCAAAGACTCCAAACATTTCTAGAATTGGAAATAAATTAATAATAATAATAATAATAATAATAATAATAATAATAATAATAATAATAATAATAATAATAGACTATTATATATAGCCTTCCAGTATAACCCTAGTTTCCTAAACTAGTATGCCCCATGCCCCCAAAAACTCAAAGAGCAATATGGATGTAGGTAACCAAATAATATCAATTTCCATTTTACTCTGCATAATGAGTGAGCCATATGGAGCGAATTCATAACCAATCAAACCATCAACTACCATAAACCCTCCACCACTCCTACTCCATAAAAAGAAAGGAATATTCCCCATGGTAAAAATAAAGCTAGAAGGATAAATAGAATGAAATTTTAATGCCTTTAAAAAAACCTCCCTCAATCCTAAATAACCCCATAAAACTGGTGACGAGCTCCTAGGTTAAAAAATAATAAATTAACACCATTATTAGACCATGAGATCAAAGAGGTAGCATATTTTCTAATATAATCCATGACTAGATCAAACCCTACATGTACCTCAAACCCTTCTTCATTTATGATCTTCTCAAAAATGTCTTCCAACAAGGATGAATTGGAAGAGTAGAGATAAAATGGAGAACATGGTGTAGATTCATTAGATGAACATGAATTTAGATTGGAAGGGGAAGCTCTAATCCTAGTTCCCTTTCAACCCACACCCTATGCCAAGGAGTGACCGTTGATGGAAGATTATTATTCTTAAACATCTATTTCACCACATTCCTCTTTGTATCTACAAAAAGACTTACGTATTTTTCCTAATCCACTATTAAACCTTGAATAAAAATAAATTTTTCCAACAAAATTTCCATGGCATCCTCAAGCTATGCCTCAAGCTCCTCTTCCTCTACCTACTCATCAATAAGCAATAACTCAAAAATCTCTCCCTAAGAGAACACATGCTCTCATTCCATGAAGTGATCATCTTCATCGCTTGTTATGCATTCTCTTCCATCTCTCCTAGGTAGCAATACTTTATTTTCCTACCAATGTTTTATTATTATCCCATTATTATTAATATAGGATAAATATCTTTTTAATTTCATTATTATCCCATTCTTACCATTACATGACCAAGATCATTTTAATTACTTTTTTGTGCCATTCTTACTATACAAATAATGAATAAAATACTCCAACCACATGCAACCCAAAAGGTAAAAATAAGAACTCATTTAAGATCTTAAGAGATTCATAAATCACCCAATTGTAAAATAATGTATACTCTAATAAATTATATGATAAAAAGATGACTTTTCTAATTTTATTTATCATCATTTCTCAAACCCTTTACCTATGTATAATAGGAGGACTTCAAATTATATTATCATATTTTACAAACCAATTCAAACAATACATTAAGAGGAATTTGGATACTACTCATTATTCCCAGACACTAATCAAAATATCCATTGGGATGAATTAAAACATTAATCGTGATACATAAACACTAATCAAAAAATTCATTAGGAGGACTTATGTTATTCCTAGCTCACAAACTCTGATCAAACAATCCACTATAAGGAATTTGTAGATTAATCATGATTTCAAAACCCTGATCTAATAATTCATTAGGACTTTGGATGTTAGTCCTAATTCCCAAAACCTAATAAATTAATATATTAGGTTAAAATTTGACATTAGTCCTGATATCAAAAACCTGATAAAAGAGTTCAATATGAACACTCTATATGTTATTCTTGATGCTCAAATATAAATCAAGTTCAAGTAATAATAACTCATAAGATATATTTATATCAATTTGTAAGTGTCAAATAAAAACTATAAAAAGAGTCTAGACAAAGGTGTCTCTAATATAAAGAAATAACCCGCCTCCATCACTCCCTATAGTTAGGAGGGAACAACATGCTATTGATATCATAAAAAATGACTAAGGTTCACATCTTCTAGGCTCCTTTTGAGAAAACAACAAATGACAAAATATGTCTCCCAATTTGATCAACAAGTTCATAAATGTCCTACATTTTCCCCATAATTACTAACTACACACTTCTCACCTACTACTCCCACACTCACACAAGGTGAAAGATACCACAAATTATCTCATTAAATTTACATTATTAACTAGTCATAAATTTCCTAATAGAAATAGTGAGTAAATTTATAATTGGATAACTATCCTAGTTCAATCCAAAAGGAAAACAAAATGAAAAAGGTTGACAACCCAATCAAACCAAAATTTAAGATAAGAAAATAAAATTAAGAGATCGAAAACTTTAATAAAATGTCAAATAATCAATGGCTAGATGGTATTAAACTAAAATAAAAAATAAGCCATAAAATTTGATACTAAATACACTTAAAATCCAAAATAAATGGAAAAATTATATTCAAAATATGCAATCATAAGTGGAAATTTCATAATTTACAAAAATAATAGTATTGAATCATGTGGTTATATAAGGCCACTAAGGGGGTAGGGAGATACAGTATCAAAAATAAATAAAGGAAATTATCTAATACCCTTGTGTGACTAGTATGAATAGTAAATTTAAGTTTCCATGATCACCACCCAATAACCAAAATATAACTGACAAATCTCATGGCACATTTTCCATAATAGGGAAATGGATAAACATATGAAGGCATCATGCCACTCCCTATTAAATAAAACTCTCAGCCAATACAAGGAAAATAAATCTATACTACTGAGGCTAAGAAAGTTAGCAAATACATGAAAATAAGTACATGGATATGAACAACTATAATGATTAATTTATAATAATATAAAATATAAATCCTCTCAAATGAAATAAATTCCACCTCTACTTGTCAATAAGATGAAGAACACTCTTATACAAGACCCATAAGGGTTTACTCTAAATAGCATCTCTACATTAAATAAAAGGAAGAAACGGAATTATAATAGTAATCCACAATAATTTAATCCCAACATGGTATAAACCACTGACATAACATACTATACTCCTTTAGGTGAACCACTAAAAGGTGGTATATGTCTCCATGGAGTCTTCTAGGATCATCTCCCCTAAAATTAATTTGAATGAGGCAACATATCTCTTTCATGTAGATTCACACTTTCTAAAGTAATAAACATATAATACTTATAAAGAGCATGTAACTTTGTCAAAAGGTACCCCTGTGATTTGACTTAGAAAGTATAAATATCTAATCATAACCAAGGATGTCTGATTTGAGATGATCAATAATGTTCTTGAATCTATATTCATGAGACCCATAAACTACATTGGGGTACTATTTTATCCAAAATTATACACATTATACACTCAAAATTATTAGTTGAATGAATTTGATTTCTAACTCTATGAAGATAAAAATTACTCCATAAAGAAACACATTTTTTACTAAAATTGCCTCTTCAAAAGGGTCCTTGAAAATTATCCCAATCCTAAAAGTATTGTGTGTTATATCTAATAGTGCTCCATAGAATTCAACCCCTCCAAAAGGACCAGGTCAAACCTATATTGAACTCTCCAAGGCATTCCAAAATACTCATATGACATATAGAGACAACCTTTCAAAGAGAGGTGAAAAAAATTCCACAAGGAGTCAAGGTAAATGTGACACTCATATTAGAGTCCTAAAATAATAGTAATCAAAAATGCATTTACTATCAAAAATAAATATTTGTGAATAATGGATATTCAACACATACAATCCTTAGCAATCCATTAAACAATATGGACCTAAAATCATAATTCATGCAAAGGTGTGGTACTTGTTGTAACCAAAAGGCCTCACTATTTTATAATGGGGATCCCTTTCATTACCTAAAATAATTTTGAGAAAATATTTTTCCATTGCACTTGATTCTTATATTCATCTATTTGATTTAATTTTATCTTTATAATCATTTGAATGTGGGTTAAAATTAATATTTAATAATTAAATTCAAGTCAAGTGTTTATATGGAAGATAGGTATTTTAGGTATCTCCCGGCACATAATTCACCACCAATGTGCAACCCATTTCAACTATATGTATCATTATTTGAGGAATTAAACTCACACAATGAATTTTGTGAAATGAGATAATTGGAATTAATCTTTCTTGTTTCATATTTACACAACTCAATATTTCATTTAATTGATAGATTTATAATTTATTCAATTACTAATTTTTTATTTATCATTGTGTATGACCTCTTTACATCACTTTCGGCTCTCACACCCTTTCACACTATTATTAAATGTAATGACGACTAGGCCTTTCATTTTTTATGAAAAACGCATCCATTTTTATAGATGAAAATGGGACCCCTTGTAATCCATTAATCTTAAAAAATTATCCCCTTATTGAGCCCAGTATTAACCTCATATTATTTCAAAACCTCAGGCACAATCACTAAAAGTGAATGCCAATCGAGTTTCAGTCTTCAAGATTTATGTAAACTCTAATCAATCCCCCCTTTTATTATATTTATCTATATATTTTAGGATTTTATTTTTTTAAAATCATTCCCATCGTGCTTCTAAAATATTTCTATAGTTAGTTTCATTTTAAGGCACTAACATTTTCATTCATAAAATAACAACTTCTTGGAGTCCCAAAATTAATGTCCTAGAGTCTTAGAGCCCAGTTGGGACCCTCTAAGAGGATATTTATAATATTTAATCATCCCTTATTTTTTGAAAAACTTATAATGATAGTTTTTTTTACAATTTTTAGGTTATGGAGGTTTTAGAGAATAACATGGTCTATGAGTCCCAATCTAATCCATACACACCATGTGTACTTTCATACACCTATAGGATAAGTTTCATAAGTAGGTTATAGAGGTGTCAAATAATTGTATGGTCTAAGAATCCTAATCTAATTAGGATGCACCACATGTAATTTTATACAAATGGAGGATAATTTTCATATCCAAGTCCTAAAGGTGTCAAAGAATATTATGGTTTAAGAGTCCCAATCCAATTAAGATGTGTCACATGTACTTCCATACACCCAAATGACCATACATATAGAAAATTTTAGCTACACCAAATCAATAACATCACCCCTTGGGATCACCTTAATAAAAATTACACTTGGCTAAATTTGAATGCATCTCAGGTACCATAAGGGCCACAAATGGGTACATACACATAAAAACATCTACATTTATTATCAAATTTGGGTAAATCATGATTCAAAACCTAGTCAGGTCCCATCACCATTAGCTAATTTAATTAAATATTATTTAACAAAAATAAAATCTAATAAAAAAATGAAAATGGTTAGTCCAAAATTGTACCATCAAATCAAAACCAAAATCATAGGCCATGAGCCTTCAAAACCATTACTATAGATATTTTTTAGATCCATATAAGGTCAAATACAAATTAATCTTATAGTTATTGATTCTCTCTAATATAAATTTACAAAAATCCTATACTTGAGTATCTTATAGATCTCCTAGGTACATCTCTAAATAATCATACATTTGAGAGATTAACTTACAAAAGAATGGTGAAAGTTTCAAAAAAATAAGGAAACAATGGTAACTTCTACTTCTAACTCTAAGATAAAGTGTTTTTATGGATAATACATTCCTCCAAGGGATCATTTAGTACAATAATTAGAATAATATCTACAAGGAAATTGAAGACATCCATAACCCTGACACTAGTAATGAGCCTGAGGACAACAATGTTTAATTCAATAATAAACTTATTTAACTCAAAAAATTGGACATGCACAAAGTTACTTCCAAGATCAAGGTTTCCATAATGGAGATATTTTATCCAACCTACTAATGAAATTGAAATTCACCAATGATATCACCCACTTTTCCAACATCAAAATCTAAATTTCATACATCTTTGGGGTCAATTTTAAGAGACGCTACAATCTCTCAAAGCATGCCATCCCCTATGATAAGGAGGTTACTACTAGGTGGATGAAGACACATGGCATCTATGAAACTCTAAAATATTGGGCTGAGAGTATTGATCACTAGCTCAATAAAGAGGATATAAGATCCTACACCATTAATACTTTGAAATAAGTGTTTCAATTTGGTATGTTGTTGCTTAATTGTTTATATATGAAAAATAACATTGTTCATGTGAAAAAGTATTGGGTATCTCTAATTAAAATTATCTTAGAAGGTAAGTAGATTATGTATCTTGGGGACATCATTACCCTAAAAATATTTCAACATATCTTTAGGTTTCATGATGGGGGAAAATTCCACATGATTTCCTATTTGATCGATGCTCATTATGCTTCCATAAATTTCATAATCACTACATTCCCTCAGTGGAGGCTTGTAGGTTCCCACACTCATGTGGTATTCTCAAAATTATATATCCACCACTTCAAGATTCACATTGAGGACATAAGAAACTATTCATATCCCCATGTATTCTTTTAAATTAATGATAATATCATGCCAAGAATATCAAAATATATGAAGGCATTCATCTTGGCCATTGGAACTAATTGGTACTATCAAGAACACATGGTAATAAAGGTATAAGGCATATAAGTACCTCCCTTAAATTTAATATGGATTATCTTAGACTGGATGGTGTAAGAAGAGATCACTTTATAGCTCTTCATTGAAATTATTGGTCTTTACTTTGGTAGGAGACATAATTTTTATCCCCCATTCCACATCATCATAGGGCACAATGAATATAAAAAGTTACCTACCATTTAGGACATGTCTATGAAAAAGGAATCATTTAATATTCCCTTGATGAGAATAATAAATGAGATCCTCACAATAAGGTGAAGGCTCATGTGGAACATTACTAGTCTCTATTGAAAAATAATTACCACCATGATAGCTACCAAGATGACAATTGTCATCTCAACCTTGTTAATTATACTAAGGTGATTACCAAGCTTAAAGGAGCATAGACTGATATCCTAATAGAAAAGGGGCCTAGTCATCATAAACCTATGTAAAAATTCTAACCTATGATACGAGGCTCTCTCACTTGATCAACTTCCACATGAACTTCACCTACATGGACCTCCGAAGTAGGCCAACCTCATATTTCTTATGCCCTTAATTTTTATATCAACTTAGATATTTAATATACTTCACATTTATATTATCCTACACCATATCAAAAAAAAACAAATCCCACCTTAAGCACATCAATGAAATAACCTATACCCCCTCTTGGTTTATAAACCTAGTTTCAACATTCCCATATGGTTTTCCTTGCAATTTATTCTCAAGGTTTTATGGTTTCATTGGATTCTACATCTCCTAGTGATATTGGTTTTTATCCCTCTCTAATTTTTTATACGCCAACATGGCCACTCATAAAATCATTCATAGGCTAGTTCATGTGATCGGTATGGTTTTTTATAGTGCTCCACTTTTTGGCCCTAATATCATTCTATCTCAGGTTAGATCATTTCCTCTCATTGGTATATGTTCCCATATAAATCCTTTAATCCCATGTATTCATATCTCCCCTAATTTTTAAACATCAATTATTTTAATGATCTCAATTTTAAAATCCATGGGTAACCTTCCAATTTCAGGTGTCATCAAGGCATACATCAGGGACATATTTTCACATCAAGATCCTTTTAGTTATTTTTTTCCAAGTATGAAATTTCAAAAAATAAACATTTAATATAATATTTCCAAGTAACCAATGTTTATTTACCCTAGTCCATCAATTGAACCTCCTCCTATGCCTGCAACATCAGCTTGGGCCTCCCTCTCCCTCACACTGAGTTTTCTAGGAATTGGATTTATGTACCCATTTCCTCTTTCAAAGTGAACACTTATCTCTCAAGTGTCATCAATATCCATGTATATATGAATCATGACAAACTAAAATCACACTTTTTCCCATGTGTGGATCCCTTGGACACTCCTCTATTTCACTCACATTTCCCTCTCCATGTTGCATCCCATTTTATGTCCCTCATACATTCTTACCACCTCAACTCATGCATCCATAATTAACTTCATCTATTTCTTGATCTTCAATAAACTTATGACTAATATTAAAATAAGTCTAGCTTATTTCCTAAATATCTTAGGGATCATAGAGACCTGAAATGGTTTACCATTGGGAATCAGATATTTATCTATAATTTAAGAGAGATTCTATAATGATAAGGAGGGTGATGATATAAACTTTCATGCAATATGTAGACCCTATTGTGTGGAGGAAAAAGTAGAACCTATTCTCTCTCACAAATAAAAGGACCTAAAAATGACATGAGAAAATTTTAGACGACCTAGTCTCTCTAGTACAATCCATAAATGAGCTAACATAAAATCTCATGGAGGACTTCTTATCACTCAGAAGTGTAACCTGCTAAGAACATGTGCCTATTGTCACCCATGTTGATATAATGGAAACTCTCCAAGGTGAAATACCTTACATTAGATATAATGTGTGTGTGTGTGTGTGTGTGTGTGTGTGTGTGTGTGTGTGTGTGTGTGTGTGTGTGTGTGTGTGTGTGTGTGTGTGTGAATTGATGGTTACATTTGGTACACTCACCTAATTTTCTCTAAAATCTCTAATTTTGTGCTTTCTTGACTAGGAAAAGGGTAAAAGAAGCAATGTTCAAGCTGAAAATGGAAATGAAAACTAAAAACTAGTGTGATGCACTAATATTAAGGTAAACAATGCCTATACTTAACAAATTTTAGAAGATAAATATATTTTAAACATTCACTTCATCTTCATACAATGACTCTTTCATTTGTATTTCATACACAAGTCTTGATAAACAATCACACTATCTTGGAATAAATAAAAATTGATTGAATTTTCTAGATCAATTAGAAATCAAACTTACACACTTTGTATGACCTTCAATAATTATCATTTTCTACATAAAGGTGAAAATTTTAGACATAAACATAGAAAAAACAATCATTCACTATGTAACATCAATGAACATGAGACACACACTTCTTAAACAACTTGAAAATGGAGGAAAAATTGACTCTTTATTTCTTCAAAGGTGATGCGGTATGAATCTGAGTAGTTTGTATGTAAGCCAAAAGATTAATACCCTTACAATAATTCAAAAATGAATGTAAATGTACATATAGAAAGGAATACGAGAGAGAGAAGACAAGAAGCTAGAGATCCAGTTTTAGTTCACTCCTCCTTCAACTTAGAATTTAACTCAAACTTCAATTCTAACTTGAAACATCAACTACACCAAATTCAAATGTAGAATTTTTTATTTTAAACATTAATTAAATTTTTTTTTCTAGAATATGGTGTATAATTTAAGGATAGAATGTAGTTTTAGTTTTTTAAAAGTAAAATATTGTTACATGTGTTTGAATAGTCTTCAACTTGAAGAGATCTTTGACTATATTTAGTTCACTCCTTATGAATAGTTTGAACTCTTTTTTATCTTCAATAAACTCCTTTTTATCTTTAATGCATATTGAAGTTTGAATTTGGTTATCTTTATTCCATCTTGGAGTTTGACTTGACTTGTCTTTACTTACAACTTAGATTTTGACTTCAGTTATCTCACTTATATCTTGCATGCATGTTTGACTTATTAACTTTTCTAAGATTAGCCCAAGGGGGGCGTAGTAGGAGAGATGTTAAATTTTGACCTTAAAAGGATCCTATTACATAAAAATATGGCCTTAAACCTTAACTAAACTTTAACTCAACTTCTCCATTTTATCATATTTCAAACTCCATTTTTCTAGGGCTAACTGAAGGCTTGCTTTATTTGACTTGACCTTGTTAAATTTATCCCAAATGGAGCATAAAATTTAGATAGAGAATCATGTTTATTTTATTTTATTATTCATAAAATATATCTACTAATAATGTTTTTTATGATGACAATAACAACCCCATATACCGGTTCTTCTTGGAAGTTCCTTTCTTCTACAACTTGACAAGCTTCTTGAGTTACATCTTAAGAACTTGAAACTTGATGATATGTATTTTTTCAATAGAGGAGTGTAAATATAATTGTAACATAATAATTTTGGAATTTTTCTTTCCAATCTAAATGCCAATCCCTAAAACCAAAAACAATCCACGACACTTACTCAAGCATATATATGGGATCTCCATGCCTTGTTGATATCTCCTAAATGTTTCTTGAAGTCATTTAACACTATTAAAGATTTCATAGAGCCTTCTCTTGAATTCATCATATGTCATGGTTTCATTGAGTCTATTTTGTGATGTGATAGTGATCATGGTGATCCCTGAGTGAGAAATAGAGAGTCAAGGTGTCTTGTGATGTCTAGTGAGTGGTTTTCAACTTATTTGATAATATTAAGGATCATTCGACAAAGTTAAGATAATTTGGAAATTTTGATGTTATTGGTTATTATGGTATATGAACATGTATCAGGACATTCATTATGAAATAGAATTGATAATAAATGTGAAGGGTGTATAAACTATGCTTGGGTCCCAATGGAATCCTAGTGATGTGTGTAAAGGTCATTCTCCATGGTCTATTTGTTTAAGCCTATCTCAAGCCTTGATTACCCCTTTTAAGACCACCAAATCCCTAATATGAGTCAATTTGCATTAAAAATATTTGAAATGGGGAGTGTTTTTATTTAAAAAATTGCATTATAAAGGTGTTGAAAAAGTGTCATTCTCACCATATGGTCATGATTAGGTGTTTCACACCATAAAAGGTCCATTATAAGGCTCATATTCACTCCCCACTCACCAAATGGGTCACAGACACGGGAAAAGTGTGCCTATTCAGATCCCCATATTGTACCTCTAATTTTCAAATGTCTTTTAACTAATGTTTTACCTCTATTTTCCCTCCAACATAGATTCAAGTTTTTTAACATGGAGAAAATATAGGAAAACAAGTGTTTTTAGGTGTTTTGGTAGGTTGTACAAACTTGTATAGTTAGGCCCATATAGAGGGGTTTCATATATTTTAGGTGAGGTCATTAAACTCAATCTAGTGTAGTTTCATGATTAGAGGATATAAAATAGGATCAAAACCATTCATATCTCTCCACCATGCTCATTGGTAGACATGGAGAGCACTTCAGGTTTGTGCTCAGTCCATATAGAGGAGAGAGAGAGAGGGTCAAATCTCTTAGCCAAATAAAGTGGGATTGATAACCTTATAATCATGGGAATTGATTTTAGGTTTAGTATTTTAATGTCCATGATCATTCACTAATAATTTGAGTGATCTAGTCACCATCCTCATCTACATAGGGCAAAACAAAGAAAATGATTGTATTGAGTTTATGGTGTGTCTAATCAAACTAATGATTATTCTTGGTTCCTTAATTACTAAATAGAATTTTCATGTCCTCATAAACATTTTTTACACACATTTTGGAATCTAGAGGTGAAAAACATTCAAACTATCAATATTTGTAGGCTATAGATAAGGTTTCATTAGTGAGAATGGGTACTCAATACATATATCTAAAAGTGAATAGTGTTAAGAGGTCTAATAATGGTATATTGAGAATAATCCTATATATTTACTCAATTTTGAATGCTTATATGGTCTATAACCTTATAAAATGGTGTTTCCAAGTAATATAGTTTTCATATTTGAGTTTCATTGCATAGAAAGGTAGTATATTATCTAATGGGGGACTAAGGGTTCTCAAAAAATAATATAAAAAACAATATGGAGTGTTGTATTCATACCAAGGTGTCCATCTCCCAAGGTTTTCAAACTTCACCATAGCCACCATAGGAATAGAAACTACCAATATGCCCTCAAAACACCTCCATAGTTATTTTGGTAGAAGTTAAGGTTATTTATCAAAAGTTAAGGTTTTGTAAAGGATCTTAGGTTCCCTTTTCTCATTTCATATGACTCATTAAGGACCCCAAAACGTTTCATTATATTATTTATGTATGTGAAGATGTATATGTTCCTTTAAAACAATCTTGAGTTTGATTTCACAATCCTTTCAATCCCTCAAAGATCCTCTCCCTTTTGAAAACCTCATCACTACCATTTCAACCTAGTTTAAGCCATATCTCTAAGTTTTGAGCTACATCTGACCTTACCAATCATCATTCATAAGTTTATAACCTTTACTCATGCATAATATACAAATATAAGGTATAACTAATTTTTTGAGGTTGTCAAGTGTCATCAAGCTAGGAGAGATGAACCAATGTAGCTAGATACCATATTGAGAAATCATGCTCACTATCTACAGACTTTGTGCAAGCAAGAAGATGAGATGTTGGCTGAGGAATTTATATGATATGGATGTTAAAGAAATTTAAGGAAATTAAATAGTCATAATACATAATAAATTCATAGGAGATAGGGTGAATAAGCTTCAACATGAACCAAATTTTCACCTCATCCCTAAAAATAAAAACCTCTTGGTTATCATAGGCCCATTAAAGTAGGCTAGGCAAGTGAGACAACTGATGTTGGGTTAAAGTGTAAGAGGTTAAAAGACCTAAATGAAGAGTCATGAAGACCTATAATAATCACAAGATATATTATTTAGGTTTATAAAATCTCCAAATACATTAAGTTCAATCCAAGGGAAAATAATCTTAGTCAGAACTTCTTTGAGCATGCTCACAAATATGACTACAGACTTGAAAGACATTCAAAAGCATGATGAGGTTTTGAAGAGATTAAAAAGGTGGAGAAGATGATTATGAGGTTAAAAATATTATAATATAACCCTTGACTACAATGAATCATCATACTCAAATTCTCAATGGCCACACACTCCATCAACCATACCTCACTCACCTTCTATAGTCAAGCACACAAGCAAACCAAGCAATTAGGATCACATGAGGGAGTTAAATCAAGGAGCCTTAAATAAGGATAGGTGCAGAGAATAAAATGAGATTTATGGATTTAATCTTAAATACATCAACCTATAGTTAGTATTTTTACCCCTTAGAGTGGACCAAATAAGCTTAAGGAACTGATTAAGCCTAATAGGCCTAATCTAGCACACATAGACCTATATATCAATTGAAGGCTTATGAAAAGTTTGGGGTCGTATAAGGTTGGAAACACATGATAAGGTGAGTGAATAAGATTAATTAAGGGTCTTAATTGATAATAACCTAGGTTAAATAAATTAAAGATCCTAAATGGGCTAAATAGGGATATTAGGCCAAGACAAACCTAAAGTAGACATTTACACACATGTTGGAGATAGATGCATGATTTGGGGTTGTATAAGGATTGAAAAAATATGTGAGGAAGGATAGGATATGTAAAAAAAATCTCATAGTGATAAAAGGCTCAAAATGGTAAGGAGAACCTAATGGTCTATTAGGCCATTAGGCCTAAAACTAGTATGGATAAGCCTATGCTTGAATGCAAGTCACCTAAGTGTTTTGGTACCTAATTGAAGTTTAAACTACCATATAAAAATGTATGAAAACCATAAAAAGATTTAAAAAATGGAAAATAGTCTTAGATGAGTAATAAGGTACTTATCTTAGCCATTAGGGTTACACAAAACTAACTGCATATAAACCCTAGGGTAAGAGATGAAGAGATGCAGAGAATAAAATGAATGAAGACTCAGTCCAAGGAACATCACCAAAATTTGAAGACATGTTTTATGATTTCATATCCTCATCAACATGATGAAAATGAGATAAGATCCTAATCAAACTCTCATACTACTGTCAAAATATTTTTAGGCTTATAAGTAAAATAGTGACATTAGAGGTAAACTCACATGAGGGAATGAAGATAGGGTTAGAGTTTGGGAATATGGATATGGTTACATAATCATGGGAACTAAGTGAACATTTTATGATGATTATTGAAACCCTAAACCACCTATAGGTCACTTAAACCTCTAATACTTAATTTGGTCTTGTTAGGCCTAAAAGCCATGCCTAGGCCTCAAGCCTGACACCACATTAAGGCATGTTCAGACCTTCTCCAAGGAGAAAAATATACCATAAAAGGTATATAAGAATGGTACATACCCTGAAATAGTTGTTTTAGATAGTATAATACAAAAGAAAGGTTAATTTAGTCTCAACTTCTAGTTCAAGCTACAACATGCTATCCTACCAACTCAAGTTGTACTTTTAAATGATCACATATTTAGTTACAAATGGACTCAAGGATAAAAATCTTAGGGGGGGTTATTCAACTTTATAGAATAAATATACATAAAAGAGTGGGTTTTATTGAGGGGCTTAGATTTTTTATGAATGATAAGAAGATGACCTACACATGCTACTTAATAGAGAGCTCAAAGTCCACCATCTCATGCCCATATCTCTTTGAACCAAATAAATGGGACCAAAATATTTTAATGGGTTTTATGGGGTCTATGGACTAAACATCCATGACCATAAGTTTGGGATCGGAGGTCTGATATTTATAAATCATTGTTAAGATGGTAGACCTCCAAAACCCTTCTTAAACCCTAAGATAGACCTGACTTGGGAAAATTGAGATTTTTGAAACCAAACACTCCTAATTAACCTAATAAACACTTGAAAAATCTAGTATAATTAGAGAAGACCCTGGTCATGGTACTAGGTGAATGGACATTATAAGAAATTATCAAAAACTAGTACTTTTTTAGGGTTTTGAGTAGAAGGCAAGGTAAAAATATTGTTGAGGGATTGTAAATAATTATATGGGATGATTTGGGACTTTTTCCATCTTATCAAATCCAAATATGTCCAAAATTCCTCTTGGAAAATTTTCAAGTCTTCTCCAAACATCCAGTCTATAGATGCTACGAGAAAGTGACCTAGTCACCTAGTTTGGCAAGGTTGTAGGTGGATTTTACTTATAAACTCCTATATCATGGTATATAATGTTTTTTAATACCCAAAAATAACCTACTCATATTATTATAAGGTCTCATATAGGCTTTAATTGCCACCAATCATAAACAACCAAGTAACTAGGTGTAATGGGCCTAGTAGACCTACTTAGTCAACCAAGAAAAATGAAATATGGCATTAAGGGACTATTAGGAGGGTCAAAAAAGATTAATTACATAATTTAACTAATTATAGCATTGAACAATTAACTTCATAGTCATAATGTGATATGGGATTAGTTTTTAAGGCTTAGTCAACATGCAAGAGAAGATGGGCTCCTAAGTCTCATGGGGAACTTAATTGAGCCATATCCATGTTTTTAAATACTAAGGTAGAGATACTTGACCATTTTTGTCATGTAAATTATTTGAATAAGTCAACTATATCCTCTACCACTCCACCTCAATGCCTAAGGTCTCATTCAAGACCATCAATTTGAATGCCAAAGCATGGATGGAGCTTAAGGGACTCTTTCAACTATTTGTAACTACAATATGAGTGGATTATGGCCATTATGACCTCTTATCTACACATAAATTCCATCTTTCCCCCTCTATATATTTTGATAATTCTATTTATTTAGGCCTTAAGGTCTTGATTTATATCCTTCACTTGAGTATGAGGAAACTCTGCCTGAATTATAGACCTCTTGGACTGATCAATGAATTATTGTAGTTCTTCATGATATTTTTTAGTGTGTATGTGCTTGTTTCTATATTATTAAGTGGTATAAGTCTCTATTTTATAGGTATTTTCCACACCTAAGTGATGGTATGTTATCTTATGTAGGTTTTATGGTGTGTAAGAGTGTGCTTGGTCAAGTTTAAAGTGCAATTTGACTGGTAAGTGCCTTAGATCACACCTTCCTATCATAACCTCCATATCTTATCCACCTAATACAACCTTCAATTGAAATACTTTTGCATAATAACTCTTGGAAATAATAATGTAGTTGTTTGTCTAGTCTATTAATTGTGTTCAAGTTTAAATAAAGTGGATACACTATATTGGTGCATCGCCACCCCTAGACTAGGTTTAATTTATGAAATATCTATCCTTTAACACCAAAAAATTATTAGTTCTTAGTGAACTAAGAAAAAAATTTGCACCAAGGGAGCTAGTCCCATAACCTAGAGGTTTAGCCCAATCATAAGTCACCCATAGCCTTGGGTTATTCCCATGTTAGCCAAGCCTTAAAGGTAGGCCTAAATAACCTCCTTATGGGGTATATGTTGGAGATATAATAGTTATATCATGCCTGGTGGGACCAAATTTAGGCATTGAAGCATCATTTGTAGGCTTGTAGTCATATAATAGAGTTTCAACCACTTGAGGACTATATTTGTAATCATATTTCATATTGAAAGGCATCATAAAGTCATCACTTCAAGGGTAAGAATAGTTCTTATTCATATCTTGCATTTTTGTTCATGTGTATATTATGGGTTATGGCTACATATGGAGTATATCTATATCATGAACCTCATTTTTGTCAACCCCATGACTCATATATACCCTATTTTGAAACTTACCAACCCTAAATTCATCTTTGTTAACAATATGATCACCCCCATCAAGCCCATGATCCTCTTTAATGCCAAGAATACCACTCTAATCCTCCTTGTGAGATAAATTTACCTCCTTGATAGCCTACTTATTAACCTATATTCATGGAAACATCATGATGTTCATGTTTAGCCTTGTTCTGTTTAAAATCAATCCATATCAAGCCTCAAATAAGATTTTTTGAGTTATTAAATACACATGGTGGAGATTGACACATGGAGAGGGTACGATCACAAAATACCTAGGCATGTGATTAATATCATGAGAGCTTCACTGAATTAAGCCAATAAATAATGGGATTTTTTCATGAGAGAAGATCATTCGGGGGTTAATAATGACATGTTGGATATAGGTGGTCTAGATTAAAAGATAGAGGAGAGGTAAGTAGTATATGAGAGACAACAATTTTATCATCATCATCCTTATGTCCCCTACTCTACCCCATATCATTGTTTTATTGATTTATCCATCACCTCTCAAAATTCTCAATCAAATGAGTGTTAAAGCCCTCAAGGTCCCTCACAAGCCCTTCCAACTTTTCCTACTTATAGGCCTATCTAAGAGAAAGTAAAAATTTAAGAAAAAGTATACATTAATAGGAATAGTTAGAATGAGATCTATGATTAGTCAAGGCTTGATTTTGAATCCCACTTAAAGGAATATATTAAAATTGTACAAAAGCACCTATATCAGTCAGTGCTAGCTACAAGAGTAATGTCATCCTAGTCAGGATTTCTTCCATTCATGCCCAAGGCTAAAACACATATAAAAGAGGAAACTCTTATGTCTAAGTTTCTAACTTGTAAATAAGTGCTACAGTTAATTAGAAGAGAACATCAGTCAAGCACAAGCCAAAATTTTAAAGTGGAGGACAAATCTAAGATCATTCAAGAGTCTAATGCCTTCCCATCGTGAAAATCCATTCAAGGCAATGCGTAGTAGAAAGGGATATGATAGTGGTCAATGATGAGTATTTTAGTGATGGGAATGAATCACCAATGGAACCACTATATTTTGATTCTCTTCTTGAACTCTTTCATGGATCCTCTCCTTTGTGAAAAAATAAAAGAAGATCCAACTGTAATAATAGATTATGAAGGAAACCTAAGTGAACAAGAAGAATAAATCATTATTGGTACACCATTTTCCAAGGATAGGTATGAATCATACTTCCATAATACAAAGGAAGGTGAACTTTAAGAATTTGTTTGGATGAAACAAGAGCCATAAGAATAAGACACTTCAATTGGATAAGAAAAATATGATTCTTAATAGATCCTTGATGGCATGGTAGACACTCTTTGTCATGATAGTCCTAAAGAGTGGGAAAGTGAAGCATATGTCCTATCTAAAATAGCTAAAAGTCAAGGTCAAAACCTCTAAGGGTCTCTAAACATTCAAGATAAAGTATGTGTTCAAAATTATTCTAGTTTAATTGAAGACAAAGGACCAATTCCTTATTGCCAAGATGAGTTCATTGATGAGAATGAAATCTAAATAGTTAATGAAAGTTCAAGGTGTGATCATGATTACATTGGATGTAAATAGGATAATTATGGCATTTGGAAATAGTACATGATAATTTTTAATGAATATTAGACACTTTAAAGACTCACACCTCATATAGAACTTATTGAAGATAAATTAGCTATTAACCCTATCAAGTGTTGTCCATAAGAGGGACAAAATCAAGATGAGAAGGTTGAAGTGCTTGTTGTAATAGTGCCTAGGTTGAGACAAGTGAAGATACCCTACACTTTAGTATTCATCATGAGGCTCAATATGTCCACCATGAAGGTATTGGCAAGTCACAATCTCATATGGAAAAAAACTAAGACACTAATCAAGTCCTACCAAATAAATTGTCAACATAATCACAACTTAAAAGCATGGAAAATTAGGAGAAGCTCATGACTGAGGTAGAATTGGAATTGTTCGTGTAAGAAAGACAAGCATGGAATGATTATTATTGGGTGTTATAATCATATATCCAACCCATCCACCTAGGGGTAGACTACGAGGATCCAGGTACCCTCTTAAGGGGCTATTAGCATGACAATGTCTTCAACTATAAGTGAGAGCCCTCATTAAATTGATAGTACTTGATTACACTTCAATAATTATATAATGATATACCCTCATTGATCCAACTTGATCAAATGATATTTCTATTTGATCCTAGAGTATAAAGGAGGTGTGTTTTAGTTAGTTGTTTCTAGTGTTTGTTGTCTTGTTTTTAATAAATGTCAACACGAGTGTGGGTTTTCTATTACCTTGTTATTTTTGTGTCTTTTCTTACTAATTTTCTTAGGTTTAGGTATTATTTCTTTAGTTGTATTTATTATGTATTTTAAGTTTTTTTAAACCCTTAAGTGTCATAAAGTGATAAATTATTTTGTAGTCCAAGAGGGTAGTCATCTAAGCCATGTTATCATGTTTGAAATCTCTCATATTCATGAGAGTCAGTGGGTTCCCTTGACTAGTAGGCTGGTCATCCCTTGTGAGTCACAAAAATTTTTGTAAATTTTTCCTCATAGGCCTAAATTCCAACCCCTATAACCAAAAAAAATCCATGATACTTACTCAAGCATATATATGGGATCTCTATGCCTTGATGATATCTCTTAAATGTTTCTTGAATTCATTTAACACTAATATAGGTGTCATAGTGCCTTCTTGTGAATTCATCATATGTCATGGCTGATTTGGGTCTATTTGGTGATGTGAAAGTGGTCATATGGTGATCCTTGAGTGATAAAGAGAGTTTCAAGGTGTATTATATGGTCTAGTGAGTGGTTTTAAAAATTATTTGATAAGACTAAGGATATTTTGACATAGCTAAAGTAATTTGGACATTTTGAGGTTATTGATTTTTATGGTATATGAGATTATTTTAGGCCCATTCCTTGTGATATGGAATTGATAAGCAATGTGAAGGGTGTATAAACTATGTTTGGGTCTTATGGAAGCCTAGTGATGTGTGTCAAGGTAATCTCTCCATGGTCTATTTATTCAAGTGTGATCTCAACCCTTGATTACCCCTTTTAAGACTACCAAATCCCTAATATGAGTCCATTTAAATTGAAATTATTTGAAAGGGGGAGTATTTTGATAAATAAAAAATGCAATATAAATGTATTTTAAAGGTATTATTCTCACCATATGGTCATGACTAGGCATCTCAGGACCATAAAAAGTCCATTTTATAGGCTCATATTTCACTCCCCACTCACCAAATGGGTCCCACATGTGGGAAAAAGGGTGCCTCTTTAGCTCCCCCTACCATAAATATAGTTTTAAAATGTATTTTAACTCATTTTTTTCCCTCCTTATAACCCTATAATGATGATTTAAAGATTCAAACATGGAGAAAATATAGGAAACTAATTGTTTTTAGTTGTTTTGGTAGGTTATACAGACTTGTATAGTCAGGTCCATATAGAGGGGATTCAGATATTTTAGGTGATGGTAACAGAAATAATTTATAATGGATTTTAATGATCATAAGATCTAAAATAGGCTAAAAATTGTTCCTCTCTCTCCATCAGGCTCATTGAAATACATGGAGAGCACTTCAGGTTTGTGTTCAATCCATATAGAGGAGAGAGAGAGAGAGAGAGAGAGAGAGAGAGAGGAGAGAGAGGATGAGAGGCAGAGAGGAGAGAGAGAGAGAGGAGAGAGGAGAGAGAGAGAGAGAGAGAGAGAGAGAGAGAGAGAGAGAGAGAGAGAGAGAGAGAGAGAAGGTCCCAATATCTTGGCCAAGGAAAATGGGATTTATAACCTTAATATCATGGTAATTGGTTGTAGGTTTAGTCTTATAATATCTATGAACATTCACTAATAATTTGAGTGATCTAGTCACCATCTTCACCTACATAGGGCAAAAGAAGGAAAATGGTTTTATTGAGTTTCTTTGTGTGTTTGATCAAATCGATGATTTTTCCTAGTTCTTCATGTCTTGAATATAATTTTAATGGCATATTAAACATTTTTTTTCACATGTGTGGACAAATAGAGGTGAGAAACATTCAAACTACCTATATATATAGTCTACAGATAAGGTCTTATTAGTGAGAATCGGTACTTACTACATATATCTAAAAGTGAATGGTGTTTCAAGGTCTAATAATGGTGTCTTGAGAATAATCCCATATATTTACTCTAGATTTAATTATAAAACAATATCTAACCTTATAAAATTATGCTTCTAAGTAATATGGTCTTCATATTTCAGTTTCATTGGATAGAAAGGCAATATATTATCTAATGGTGGCCTAAAGGGTTATCAAAACATAATATAAACATAATATGGAGTATTTTATTCATACCAAGGTGTCCATATTCCAATTTTTTATAACTTTAAAATATCCCCCATGGTTATTTAAACTACCAATCAACCTTCAAAACACATTAATAATTCTTGTAGTAGAAGTTAAGGTTAATGAAAAAAAACTTAAGGTTTTGTAGAGGATTTTAAGTTCCCTTTTCTCATTGCATATTCCTTATTAAGGACCCCAAAATATTTAATTTTGGTAGGTATTTATGTGGAGATGTCTATATTCCCTTCAAAAACATCTTGGGTGTGATCTCATAGTCCTTTCAATACCTCAAATATCCTCTCCATTTTGACAACCTCATCACTACCATTTCAACCCAGTTTAAGCCTTGTCTCCAAGTTGTAAGCTACATCTAACCTTACCAATCATCATTCATAGGTATAGATCCTTTACTCAAGAAAAAAATATAGAGACAAGGTATAATTATTACTTGAGGTTTTAAATTTTTTTCAAGGATATAAGATATCAACCCATTCATCTAGATACCCTCTTATGAAAGCATGATCACCATCTACAAGCTTTTATATAAGCAAGAAGATGAGGTATTCGCTTAGGAAGTTATATGAGAGATATGTTAAAGGAATTAAGTAAAATTTAATAGTCATAAGACATAGTAAAGGTAGAGGAGATTTTGAAAACTCTAACATGAACCAACCTTTCACCTTATCCTTAAAAATATAGACCTCTTGGTTACCATAGGCTCATTAAAGAAGGTTAGGCAAGTGAGACAACTGATGTTGGGTTGAAGTGTAAGAGGTTGAAATACCTCAATTAGGAATCATTAAGACATGTAATAGGTATTATATATAGGATTTATGGTTATAAAAAATCCAAATCCATCAAGTTCACTCCAAAGGCAAATAAGCTGAGTCAAAACTTCTTTGAGCATGCTCATAAATATGACAGACCTGAAAGACATTAAAAAGTATGATGAAGTTTTAAAGAGCTTCAAAAGGTGTAAAATATTAATATGAGGATACCAATATTATAATATCACACTTTAATATAATTAATAATCATACTCACTTTCTCAATTACCACACACACCATCAAACATATCTCACTCACCACTTACAGTCAAGCACATAAGTAAACCAACCAGTCAAGGTCACATGAGAGAGATACATCAAGGAAATTTACATAAGGATGGGTAAAGATAAAAAAAGGAGATAAATTTATTTTACTCTTAAATACATCAATATATAGTTATTATATTGACCCCCTAGAATGGACTAAAAAATCTTAAGGACTTGATTAGGCTTAATAGGCCCAATCTATCACAAATAGATTTGTATATCGATTGAAGGTTTATGAAAAGTTTAGGATTGTCTAAGGTTGTAAAAACATAATAAGGTGAGTTAATAATATTAATTAATGGTTTAAATTTATAATAACCTAGGTTCAATAAACAAAACAACCTAAATGGCCTAAACAAGTCTATTAGGCCTAAATAAACCTAAAGCAGACCTATATATACAAGTTGGAGATAGATGCATGATTTGGGGTTATTTAAGTATTGGAAACATCTAGGATGAATTTAAGGATATGTATTAAAAATATCCATGTGATAAGAGGCTAATAATGGTAAAGAGATCCTAATGGACTATTAATCCTAAAATTGGTATAGATAAACCTATGCTTGAATTGAAGTCACCTATGTTTTTGGTGCCTGATTGAAGTTAAAAATCAAATTGAATAAAATATGAGGACCATAAAAATATTTTAAAAATGGATAATAGTCTCATATTATAATCAATAAACTTATCATATCCATCAAGGTTACACAAAATTGATTGCATATAAACCCTAGTGTAGGAGATGAAGAAATGTAGTGAATAAAATGAAGACTCAATATAAGGAACATCACCAACATATGAATACATGTTGTATGATTTCATACCTATTTACACTTTTATTTTCACCTTTTTAATATATGTTAAATCTCTCCTCATCCAATTGGCATAATGGAATCAACTCTAGACTTGTGGGCAGCCTAAGGAATGAGGTGAATCTCTAGATAAGGCTAGCTCCCTTGATGTACCACTTTGGATTAAAACTAATACTAAACTTGGGGGGTGAAAATGGAGAAATATAACTGAAATAAAACTAATATAAATGATGTGATACACCAAATAACATTATGACATCCAACCTTATTCATATTACACTTGAAATCAAAGGATAAACTGAACATACACTTCTCCAATCTTCATCTTCTCACATCAATGCTACATTATGATGTTATGGATGAATTTAAAAAGCTATGAGGACTATAAAAGAGGCTTATTATGGTAATAATTAAAATAATAACTCAATAAATCCATGACATCTCCTAAAAAACTTCACATTCCCTTCAAGAAGAGGCTTTACAACTATAAATAAGATGAAAGAATGACAAAACATGCTAAGGAATCCATAGTCTTCACTTATGTAAAATTAAAAATTCTAAATGAAAACACTAACAAAAATAATTTAAGAGGTGAAAATATTTTATATTATTCATAAAAAGTATACAATTGAGTAGGGCTTCACGATTCTCAGGTGGATCATAGAATACAATAGCCAAAATGGCTAGTTCTTATAGAACTTGAAAGAGAGAAAAAAAAGTCAAACGGGCACAAAGACACTGGTAAAGATAATAAAATTAGTTAATTGTGTATTTAAAAGTTATACGGGATTAAAAATGTAAGTTATGGAAGGACAAGTGGCAATTCTAGGCATAAACTTCATGAAAAGTCGTATAAAACTCCTCATTTTACACAAAAAAATACCTTCATGATTTCCTCTATTTAAACATCCCACAACTAATTAGGACCAGGTATGATGATTTTGGTGTAAGCTACAGACATTAGACATGCCTCTCCATTCATTGGTTTCATGCCTAGTCTTTTAGAAATAACTCGAAATGAACCATCATCATCTACAGTCTAAAAATAACTCCTTTCATGTACCCTTCAAACTTGGCCACAAAATTAACTTAAATTTCCCATGAAAATACATGGGAGGGAGTTAATTAAAGGTTTCAAGACCCTCTAAGTCCCTATAAGCATTAGGCACACCTTAAAAGGACATCCACCCTAGGTTTTCACACTCTTCACTAACTTGTGTAATATGCCAGATTTGACTAGCTAAAATGAAGTAGATGGTTTTCACACTTATAAAAAATTTAAAACCATAAAATATCCATATAAATTTATTATAAGTCTTAATATTTACCCAAAAACCTTGTTTCATCTCTTAAATCCTTATATAACATTAAAACCCCTATTTTGTACCATGTCCATATAGTTTCATACAACTAGTTGGCATGTGAAATAGCTTGAGGGGGTCCTTTATAGATTAAAATATGCTTCATAGTCTATATATTCAATTATAATGCATATCCAACTCCATTTATCCAAACTAGTCCAAGTTGAGGGTTTTGTAGGGTTTTAGGCTTATTCTGAATCTTAAGCTTTGTTCATAAATATTGGGCATCCAATATGTTTTTTTTTTTTTTTTTAATAATAAAATTGATGTTAGAATACCCTATTATCATCCCTAATATCTTTATATTCCCATGCATAACCTCAAGGGAGATGTGAGCATTGGAACTTCTCTTATTGATCTTGCATTCACCATTTCCTACAAGTCTAAGTAGTTTTAAGGTCTAAAATGGATTTAATTATTTTTACCTGCATAAAAACATCTTGTAAAAATTTGTATAAACCCCAAGAACATGTTCCAATACATAGTAATGTTCATATCACGCTGAGATTGTGAGTGACTCCTCATTTGGACATTAGGCCTAGGCCTTGCCTAGTAGGTCTGAGTTATTTTTTGAGCTAAAATATGGATTAATTTTAATTATTTTTCATAAAATAGGCTTATTAACATATAAAATTACTTAAAAATCATTTATTATTACATTATAATTGTGACCTCATAATATACTTGAAGATGACATCTCAGTTGGGCATCAAACTTGAACTCTGCCTAATAGTCCTATTTACAACTTTGAGAGTATAGAATACTCTGCTAAGACTCATCCCTTCCTAAAAGGTTATTAATTTTTTTATAATATTATTAAAACTCTCTATGTCTTATATAAAGGTTCAAATATCTCTTTACCCTTCCATATCTCTCCATATCTCAAAACTACAGGCTTCATGTATGGGGAAAGTACCATCTATCTAAGACAAAATAGAGGGTACTTCCCTTATTTGTCTAGGAAAAAAAGTTATTTTAGAGGATAAATAAATTTTTAATTATTATCTCCATAATATTTTATCCCTTAACCTTATGTATAGAAACATCAAACTCAAAAGAAATACCAAGATAGGCTTGAAAAATGGATTGTGTGTAGGAGAATCATAGTGGGTTGTGCCTTGCTTGTTTGAGCTCCCTCCTTTACATAATTTTAATTGGTGATATTATATTAAATGTATAAAAATCATGGTGTATATTTTATATATGTATTCATAATTCTATCCCACAACATACCCCTCCATTCTTCTCTTAGTCCAAACCATATTTCAACTCTTGACTGTGCCTCAAGTCATGGATGTACACCTATAGGAATTTATGCCTCGTTTAGATTGATAATTTTTTTTTATATCTTTATATATTATCTTATAATAATTACATTATTTTTTATGACCATTTTAGATTCTCTCTTTCTATTGAAAACCTCCACACCTCACTCCTCATTCTATTCTCTGTAACAGTCAAAATCTAGTTATAGTTTGCATGTAGGGCTATAAAAGGTTAGGGTAAGTTTATTTCATCAATATAAGAGTAAAATATTATAATTTTTTTCTTCATGTAAGTTATCACATGATTATTTCATCACTCTAATCTCTTTTTAACCTTTTATATGCATTTTGAGTTCCAAACTCGAGTCCTACCCTATTCTAACTGATACACCTTGCCCAACTAACCCCTATAGGTGTACCTTAACTAATTTGAACCTATGTTATGATTATAAAAACATACCTAAGTTCATACATCATTATTATACCCTAAAACTACCTTTATTTCCTTAAAACCAAAACTAAAAATCATATTAGCTCATTATTTTATATACCCTAGTTATAGGTTGTCATTAGGACCTATAGGTATGAATTACACTTTAAAAAGTCTTTATGTCACTATAAGGTCTTTTTAAGGATTTTAAAATCATCTCATACTATCCAAAATTTATGTCTACTCATACTTCAAACCTTTCCATGGATGATTAGGGGTCATAGTGAGTTGTATGTAATGTTTCCTCATATGAAAGAACCATGTAGGTGTGCTTGAGGACAAAACCTACATATAACCTAATTAATGGTCCTTTTATTAATTTTAAAACCTATTTTCTCTATAAAAACTCTAATGTATATTGAGATCTCATAATTTTAATTTGTTACTCCAAAGCACCTTTTACCTTCCTGTTGTTGTAGATGAATATTTGGGATATTTGTACAGACACTTGTACATGTAGTTGAGGCATATACATATGGTACAATTTTTTTAAAGGAATTTGGATCATTAAATTTACCTTAATCATTTATAACTATCATAAATAGTTAAAAATATCAATTTTCAACATTTGGTGTTATGGTCACTTTAGAGGTAAAAACTATAGACAACATTAAAAGATGTCAGTGTCCTTAAGGGGAACTTCAAGGACTTAAACAACCTTTTTCCACCTATTTTATGCCATACATTATTGGTAAAATCCATTTACATGACAATAAATATAAAACTCACTTATTGGATGCACTATGACTACTTGAAAACATGTAATGGGGTATTTACAAAAACCCTTGGGGTTTCTATGTTGTCAATTTAGGGACAAGAGACCAAAACATATTCCATTACCTTTTTAGGTTGATTTCACACTTCCATTGATTTTTAGAAACATTTAATGGGTTTTTAAAGGTTTGACCCTCAAAACACAACCTTAAATAGGTGTCAAGTGGTTTCATATTTTCCATGAAAACATCTTATTACCCTGCATGCAGGCAGATTTAGCTTAAATAGTGGTCATGGAATGAACCATATGCATTATCACAAGCCTATATAGGTAAAATTTATCTCTCAAAACCTTCCAATGATCCTTTTACCTCTCAAAATATTTAAACCCACACTAAGGCTCTGATGACATCATTTTGGTTCATGTATGTGCAAATAAATTAAATCTAAATAGTGAATGTGGAAAAGAGAAATAGGGTAGAATAAAGGTCTCATGGGAATCCACATTCATTTTTAAATTATTAAAATTCATAAAATTCACTAATAACACCTTGAAACAAGATCAAACAAATCCTTTCTAATGTGAAAGCATCCTTAAGAACACTTGTAATTGTACATTTCAATGGCATACTATGTACATGGGTAGAGTATGACTAAAAATCATGAAGGTGATTTATATAATGAGGTTTAAAGGTGGAGGAAAAATAATAAGACATTGAAAACATATAAGAGACACTAACACGATACCCTAGAACTACTAACAAAGCATGAAACTGTAAAAATGGTGTAAGATGTATGTCATTCTCAAAAGAAGCCAATCTACAAAATTAAGGTTATTAGCTCATAAAAACACCTTATAACATAAGAAAACATGGTAGGTATGAGGGGACATATTAAAAATAATTTGGAACCAATATCAACAAGTGAATTTTACAGAATCATCCGAATGAAGGAAAAACATGTAGGGTTCACATATTAAAAGGCAGATTTGCATAGTCAAATTGTTAGTAATGATTCACAAAGCTGAGGGCACCATTCCTCTTCAAAAAAACACCAAAAGGAAGATAATTTAGTTTCTAATATTTCCCCAAGATCATTTCTCCTGAAACCTCCTGAGGTTTCTATACCAAGAAAAAACCTCAAGTCACTTTTTCTTACTAAGAAGGGTGAGAAGAGTGATGAATGGTTTTGAGTAAGAAATGACACTTCAAATTCAATTAAATCATGGATATGAGTGTGGAGAGGATGAAGAGTCACATTTCATCCTTTTCCAAGTGGCACACTTCCTAAGGAGGCCTTACAAGTGCCATTTTCTTCTCTTTTCACTATAAAATTACATTTTCTTCTACATAACTTGCCATCTTTCAATTTTGTCAGTTAATTAAGACTTATAGGAACACATGGGGAATTAAATCACGTTTTTACACCTTCACATTTTCCAATAAACCTATATAAATCATTAAATTCACCCTTTTTTACCTTAAAATGACCTAAAAATGATAAAATAACCAAAATATATAATGACCAAGGCTAGTACAACATCAAGTGAGCTTAAATAACATATAATACACCCCATGACAATATATTAGATCCCCTGTAGACATAAGAAGTCAATTTTCTACTTATAGGTGCCCCAATTTGACTAAAAAGTCAAATTTGGGCAACAATATCCTCATAAACATGATGAAAAGGAGATAAAATCCTACTTATACCCCCATACAACTGTCAAAGTATTCTCAAGCTTACAAATAAAATAATGACATTAGAGGTAGACTTACATGAGGGAATGAAGAAAGAGTTAGAGTTTAGGAATCTGGATATGGTTAAAAAGGGTTTGGACCTAAGTGAAAAAGGTGTTAGGATGATGATTGAAACCCCAAACCACCTATAGATCACTTAAACCTATAATACTAAGTCTTGGCATGTTAAGCCTAAAATCCATGACTATCCCTCAATCCCCACACCACATTGAGGTATGCTCATATCTTCTTAAAGTATAAACATGGTCAATAAAAGGTATAAATGGATGATATAGACCCTAAAATATTTGTTTTAAGTAGGAAAATGCAAAGGAAAGGTTATTTTAGTCTCATCTCCTAGTTTAAGCTACACCATACTATCTTACCAACATGAATTGTACCTTAAAATGCTCATATATTTCATTAAAGAGGGACTCAAGGCCAATAATATTAGGGTGAATTAGGTAACCATTTATAATCAAGATCCAAGAAGGAATTATTTAGATTTAGGGGCCCAAGTTTATGAATGAATGCTACAAAGATGAGCTACATAGGCTACCTGATGGAGAGATTAAAGTCCACCATGTCCTGCTCATATCTCTTTGTACTAGTTTGATGAGATCCAAATATATTCATGATTTTTATGGGGGTGTATGGACTAAACATCCATGACCATAATTTTTGGATTGGAAGTCTAATATTTATGAACCATTATTAAGATGGTAGACCTCTAAAACCCTCCTTAAACCCTAAGACAAACCCAAATTATGAAAACTTGAGATTTTCGAAACCAAACACTCCTAATTTACATAATAAACACTTGAAACATATAATACACTCATATGAGACCTTGGTCATGGTACTAGGTTTTACATACACTATATGGAATTGTCATAAATTGGTAATTTTTTAAGGTTTTTAGTAGAAATAAAGGTACAAAGGTTTTTTAGAGGTTTCCATTCATTGGATTTTTGGTTTGGTACTTTTTTCATCTTCTAAAATCCTAATATGTTCAAAAATACATTTGGAAATGTCTCTTAAATCCTCCTCCAAATAGCTAGCTTGCAGATGCTAAGAGAAGGTGACCTCGTCACCTAATTTATCAAGTTTTTAGGTCTCTTTTGCTTATAAATTCCTATTTAATTGTGTATGATGTTTTTCCATACCTAAAAATTACTTATTCATATGATACTAAGGTATCATACATGATTTAATGGCCACCAAGCACAAAAAAACAAGTATCTAGGCCTAATAGTCCTCATAGACCTACTTGGTCAACCAAGATAAATGAAATTTGGAATTGAGTGACTACTAGGATGGTCAACAAATATTAATTGCAATATGTAACTTATGATAAGGGTGATCAAGTCACTTAATAGTCATAATGGGATATATGAGTAGTTTCCCATGGCCTAGTTAACATGTAAGAGAAGATGGGCTACTAGGTGTCATGGAGAGCTTAATTGAACCATATCCATGTTTTTAACTATCAAGGGAGAGTTAATTGACCATTTTGGACATGGTCATGCCTTGAATAAGTCAAAAACAGCCTCCACCACTCCACCTCAATGCCTAAGGTCTCATTTAAGACCATCAATTTAAGGTCCAACACATGAAAGGAGCTTGAGACTTTTATAACTATTTGTAATTTTAGTATAAGTAGGATATGGTAATTATGACCTCTTATATTCACCTTCATTCCATATTCCCATTCTCTCTTTTGATCATTCTATTTATTGAATACTTGAGGCCTTGATTTATATCCCTCACTTGGGTATGAGGAAACTTTTCATGAATTTTAGACCTCTTGGACTGATCATTGAACTATTGTAGTCCTTAATGACAATTTGTGTATAATATTGTTTTTATATTCTTAAGTGTTAGAATTATACCTTTTTTATGTCCTTACTACACTTAAATCTTGGTACGTTGTTTTATGACTGTTATATGGTGTGTAAGAGTATTGGTGGTTGAGTTTGAAGTGTAATCTAACAAGTATGTTCCTTAGATCAAACCTTCCTATCATAACCTTCATATCCTAAATACCTAATACAACCTCCATAAGAAATATTGTTTCATAAGAACTCTTAGAAATCATAATGTAATTGGTTATCTTGTCCATTAGTGCTGTTTAAGTTCAAATAGAGTGGATATTATATATTGGTGCATCACCACCCCTAGACTAGGTTTAATTTATACAATATCTATTCCTTTTCACTCCAAAATCATTAGGTATTAGTTATCTTATCTAAATATATGCACCATGGTACTTATCCCCATAACTAGAGGTCAAGCCCAATCATAGGTCACCCATAGCCTTGGGTTATTCCCATTTTAGCCTAGCCTTTAAGGTAGGCCTAAGAAACCTCCTTATAGGGTGAAGGTTAGAGATATAACAATAACCATTGAGTAACATACCTTAAAACAAATTTTTAGCTCCAAAATCCATGTACAAGTCCAAAAAATGCCATTTTTTTCTCTCTAGTGCTCTCTTGGAATCAAGAAACCTTGATTTGGATTAGGGATATAAAATGAGTTCCATACCTTACAAAAAATTCCTCTTATTCTCACTGGATAGGTATCAATGGGTTAGACCTTTAAAATTTTTAAAATCTCTAAAACTCTTCACCAAACTGCCAAACAAAATTTCATAAAGAAGTGCCTAATTATTTCCCTAAGGGTGACCTAGAAATATTTTAAGATGGGATGAGCCTATTTTGAATTTTTTTAAATTTAATTATAGTTTATTAAGGCCTATACATGATGTATACACACTCTTAAATCATTTTTTTTCCATTTTAGGGACTTGAAACACTCATTTCTAACTCTGTTTGTGAGCAAAATAGTGAAAACCCTTAGTTTATTTCATGATTAGACCTATATTTTGGTATTTTATCTCTTTTCATGTAATATAAATATTTAAAACCACTTTTAAACATTAAATTACATAAAAATATACCTACATGTAAAAATTAAATATATTTTATTTAATAATTTTTAAAACATATAATTTTTGGTGTTTTCTAGCTTGCACAATTTTATTTTTGAATGCCTCTAGGTCTATTTTTTTTTTTTTTGTTTTCTTTAGTTTTATGATGGATAAATAAATAATTATTTTTTTAATTATAACCTATAATAACCCTTAAATTTTGTCTTTTTTGGTTGTCTCTCGTGCTTGCTTAAAACCCTTATACCTGTACCTTTATCTTTCTCCATTTTTTGCATTTAAATTTTTATTTAGAAGGTTTAGGAAGGTAAATTATTCCACATTATATCTCACACCATTTTTTTTAATAAATAACTATAAAATTCAAACAAACTTCATAAAATTGAGCCATTGGGGTTTAAGAAGGGTTTTAGAGCTCCTTTCCTTCTTAACAATTGTTCATAAAGGTAATACCATATAAATTAAAAAAAAATATGTAATATTTAGGTAATAAAGGTACCTGAATACCCATAATAAATTTTTATCCATATCTTCACCTTCATGTACTGATCATTTGAAAATTAACTTCACTAGCTTGTAATTAGTTAGTTAGAGGAACACAAGAAACCTTTATCAAAATTTGGTCTTGTGATTTTTTCATAATCATGGCTATTTCTTGATGAAGTTTTTCTTATTATTTTGAGACTTTTTTTAATCTTCACTCCATGAATTAATTCTTATTTAAAACTTACACATAAGCAACTTTAGCTAATGGTACCAAAACTATCAACATTCACGATGACTTTGTTAAGATGTTTGCCTGCTAAACACTCAATAATAGTAGCTATATCCATTAGGTTATGGAGTAATGAAAATATTAAAAAATATTAAACTTAAAATTTACTTAATAAACTATAACACTTGTGCATAATAACTTATTGAATTGAAAACTAGAACAACTACCAACTAAAAATGTGCAAGAATAACACTTAGAGAAAAGTGAAAACTAATAAAACTACCAACTAGAAATGTGCATAATAACACTTAGATTAAAATTAAATATAACATTTATACATAAAACACTTGAAAATTTCATAGATAAAAATAAAAACCTCTAAAATCCAATCCATGTGGTTGACAAATATGAGAAACAAGCTATAATTTCAATACCATTTTGGTTGGATCAGTTGTTTTTCTTCTTGTCAATCTCTTTGGATTGTATCCAGTGAATAAACGAAAGAAAAAATATTAAAAATATTAAAAAACTCATTTTTTTCTTAAATACTCACCCCATTTTTATCTTCAACATTGTGAAATTTCTAAAATGTAACCACCTTCTGATTCATAGGAACAACTACAATTTTAGCCTTTAATAGTTATAGAATAATGTATTTGGATTCATGTGACATCTTTAGATATGCCATATTGACTATTAAATGATAAATATTGTTAAATATCTTCATAAAAAACTTATATAATATCACTTGTAACTTATTTATTTTTATTTGAAATCCCTATATTGTATCTTTACTTAGCTCATGTATAGGATTGTTACCTTGTGAAACCACTATTGGAATCTCACTAGTTGATGCCATATCTTCTGTAACATCTTCATGATAGGATTATTGAATCTCAATTATATCTTAAATTTTATTATTTTCTTCAAGGGTTAAAATATTATCTTATTTTATTCCAAATTCCAATTCATTTGAAAAAAACAAGTCTTTATCATCCTCTTTTGACAATTTTTCTTCTTCACCTACATGTTCTTCTTTTGCCTTCCATAAAATAGGTCCTACTTCAAAAATGGGGATGGTGGGAGGGAAAGATAATTCATTTTATTTCTTTAAAATTATTATAGTTTCATTCCAACATTGGACGTTATGAGTACTAGGTTGATTATGATGTTATAGAAGGAATGGAAAAGAAAATTAAATTGAAGATGTTATATTCTTCTCTTTCCACTCTTCAATTTCTTTTTCAAAGTTGGAGGTGTCTTGAAATTAATGTATGGATGAAAATTAAAGGATATATGGAGGGATTGAATGGGAATTAATAAGGATTTTATATTTTTAATTAATAATTTCATTCAATATTTTTTTGAAATAAGGGAAATAAACTTGTGTTTGGGCTTCATGATTCAATTCTTCATACTTTTCTTTCCACTCAACAATAAACCTCTCCAATTATTGATATTAATGGACAAATTCAACTTGAGGGAAGGGTGGAGGGCTCAAAATACATGGAAACTTTATTTGTTTGGATTCAACAACTTTTTTCATCTCTTGATTTTGGATTGACATGACATAATTAGGGGTCTTGGCCTAAGAAGGTCTCCATGATGAAACGGGCATAGGATCTTGGGGAAGAATGGGTGAAGTATGAATAATAATAGGTTCTTTAATATAGTTATGAGTCCTAAAACTTTAAATTTTTAAGCAAGTAGACTCTCTTGAAGGTTCATGGGGTTATAGTTCTTCTTGTTTCCAACACTGGATATTAGAATCAATTCTTTATAATCTCATGGGTATCTATTGTATTAGTTCTCTTATATCATCATTGTATCTCTTAAATGATCAATATATTTATAATGTAAATATGAATAATATGTAAGTTATTATTGATGACTATTTTATTCTTCTTACCTATTATTGAGTATTATCATTAATGTCAAAGGTGTATCTTGTGAAGGTTGATGTCAAATGTGACTAAGCCTAATTGGCAGTGTGTGATGTGATAAGGTGAATTGAGAGAGTGTTTTCATTAGTGATTTATGTCATGAGAGAAAGATATATAGATAATTTGAAGGAAACTAATGTCTTATGTTTGCATAAAGATATAGGTCCTTGATGTCAAGTACATAGGAAGCTGAGTTATGAGCTTAGTCATGACATGAAGAGGTATGTGCATGAAAATGAATAAATAAGTGTATTTTAAGGTTGTATGAAAATATTTTATCATGTATTTAAGGAATTGAAGAATTCATGACATTTTTAGGGTGAGCCTATAGGGGTAGGACCCTTAGTCTATGTCTACACCTAGACCGATATTAGACCCTGCCTAGCGTAATGAGTATGAAGATCAGATTTTAAGATAAATATGAACATTTAAGCATGAAAAAAGGTGAGGTAATTTATTTTATTCATGATCAAAAATTTGAGGTCAAGAATTTAAATAAAAGTGCATGAATCACTGTTTTAGGCCTTTTAAAGCTCATAAAAGAGGTCTCAAACTTGATAAGCACTTTCAAATTTTTATTGGCATGTGTAACCTCTACATGTGAATATATTTTGATAATTATATATTGTTAATGTTCCTAGATAATATATTTAGGCATTAGTTTTGGATTCAAGGGGAAGTCCTTTATGAATAATCGTTAACACTAAAACTTATGTTAAATCTCCCTAAAACCCTAATAAGGACCTAATATGAAATATTTTGTTCAAATTAGATCAATATGGATTAAATTTTATATAAAAACTATTGTATCATGTATTAAAATCTCATATGTACCTCCAAGTGGTGGTGGTTAGTCAGATGAGAGAGAAAATGCATAAATATAGGCTTATTTATTAAGTTGTTATAGTTCTCAAAAGTTGTATTGGTCAAGAAATAAAATAGATGTTATAAGAATATGTAAACTAATTTTACATGTCCATGATGATTTTAATATAGGTTATATCCTTAAAATTTTCTAATTTGATCATCCAAGTTAGCCAATCGTATATTGGCTTAATGGTGAAAATAGTGTAAAACCCAGGTAGAGATGAAAAGATAGATTTGAGGGTCTATAGATGATATATTAATGAAAAAAGTGAATTAAAAGGTTATATATGAATTTTAAGTCATATTAATTATTTTAATAAGTTTTTTAGGTCAGTATATGGTAAAAAATTGATCAAAAAATGCCTTGTCTAGTTTAGATAAGACTATGTGATATAAGGTCAATAAATTGGTTTGAAAGACCAATATTTTCCATTAGACCATATTAGTTATATATATATATATATATATATATATATATATATATATATATATATATATGTATGTATGTATGTATGTATGTATGTATGTATGTATGTATGTATGTATGTATATGTGTGTGTGTGTATACATATATATATATACACACATATGTATACATATGTATATACATATATGTATACATATATATATATATATATATACATATAAATATATATATACATATATACATATATATGTATATATATATATACATATGTGTGTGTGTGTATGTATATATATATATATATATATATATATGTATATATATATATACATATATATATATACATATACATATATATATATACATATATATCTATACATATACATATATATATATATGTATATGTATAGATATATATGTATATGTATATATATATATGTATATATATATACATATATATATATATATATACATATATATATATATATACATATATATACATATATATATATATATACATATACATATATATATATATATATATACATATACATATATATATACATAGACATATATATATACATACATATATATATACATACATATATATATATACATACATATATATATATACATATATATACATATACATATATATATATATACATATATATATATATACATATATATATATACATATATATACATATATATATATATATACATATATATACATATACATATATATACATATACATATATATATATATATATATATACATATATATATATATACATATATATATATATATACATATATATATATATACACACACACACACACACATATATATATACATATATATATATATATATATATATAACCATTTACATGCATCATAAGTCATTAAAAATGTATACATAGGTGTTCAAGGTCTAATTCACCATGACTAGTTTTTGAGGTAAATTCGCAGTTTTGAGTGAGTTGTAGAAATGTTCTTGAGAATTTATCTCTTGAGTAAAAGTTTTATAAGAATATTTTGATGAACCTAAGTTAATTTATAATTTTTATACATGTTTAATTTATTATATTTCATTATCTTAATGGTGTTTAATTTTCATTTTTGCAAGCTAGACTTTTGAGGTACATAAGCCTAATAGGGCGGTTTGTCCTAAATGATCTTTCATGGTATGAACGAAGTATATATCTATAATCAGGCATGGAGGATGTTATTTGAATTTTTTTTATAAGTTATTTAATGGTTTTTTATTATTATATAAATCCATATTGGCCTAAGAAGATCAAGTGTGGCATTAAGAGGATATACCTAATATAATTACGTCTCCACGAGGCCTAAAGGAGGAATAAGGCCTAATTGAGTTTTGAAAGACCAACCTAGGTTAAAATTATGATTTAAATATTTTATTAATTTTTAATATGACCTATTGTGTTTCTAACCTAATATTTTGAAGGTATGTGGCTCACCAAGTAGTGTGTGAACATGAAACTAGTATATATACAAGGTAGTTTGGGCTTATTTGAATGTATGAAACATAATTAAATAAAATATTAAATGGTTTATAAGAATTATGTCTTGAAATACAACCATAATAGAATATAATATGTGTGATAATAAAAATTTATTAGGTGTTTGATTTGGTTTTGAGTCACTTATGGAGTTGGTGCTTCCTTGTTAGTAGGTGCTTATAAAAACCTAGTCAAGTGGGTGCTTGATTTATTGGGGTTGGTGCTCCAAGTTGAGTTGGTGATCAATATAATTTTATATTTAGTTTTATATGAATATATTCCATTTGTATATATAATAGTGGGTTTTATTCCCTTTGAGGATTTCCCACCCATATTTGTGTTTTCTTCTCTTATGCTCATGGGAATGGTTCTTTATGCATTGTTATATCACTGTAATACTTTCATGGTTCAAGAAATGTAAAAGGATAACTGAATGGAATTTTTCAACCATCGATTAAACCCTCCCTACCTCTTAGTTATTTTTCTTCTAAAAATTGGTATCAGATTTTGGTCCTTTAAAGTAGGCTTAATAGTTTAAAGGAGATCTTAGAAGCACAAGCATGTCTAGTCATCAAACACATGGAAGTTTCTTAACCAATAAGGCTCTTCTCTTTAGTGGGGCTAAATATGAATTTTTTATCATCATAATGAATAAAAATCTAAAGTATTTGGGTTATTACATATGTAAATCTATTATTGATGTATTCATTCCACCTTCTATACCACCAACTCATGTAGCATGTAAGAAGGCAAGTAAGAACAACTATAAGATAATGAATGCCATCTGGTGTGGTATTTTAGAGGTGGAGTTTATAAAGGTCATGTATTGTGACACAAACAAAGGTATTTGGTAAAATTTTTAAACCATCTATTAATGAGACACCAAAGTGGAGTTGAAAAAGTTTTAGACCCACTGAAGGTAGTTTGAAAGTCTGACAATGAAAGAGGATGAAAACATTGCATCTTACATATTTAGATTAGATGAAGTGGTAAATTTTATCATAGGTCTAGGAGAGAATTTGGAATAATCAACATTATTAAAAAAAGTACTAATATCCTTACCATCTAAGTTTGATTTAAAATTGTCTGCTATGGAGGAGATTAAAGATCTTAACATACTATAGATGGATGAGCTTCATGGCATCTTAACTACCTATGAAATGATAAAAAGTGATGAAAAACTTTCCAATAAGGAAGCTACATTCAAATTTGAGAAAAATTCACAAGGTAGAAAGGTCAAAGATGAATTTGATAAAGACATTGATGATGACAAGATAGAAGCCATGTTTTTTAGAAAACTAAGGAAAGGATTAGGTAAGTATAAGGTCAATTTTACATTAAAGATCTTTAACTATGGTAATGTTGGTTATTTTTCATATAAATATCCTAATAAGGATAAGAATGAGAATGATGGAGAGCATGATGAACATCATGGTGATGATAAGAATTTCAATAAGTCAAAAAAGATTAAAAAGATTTTTAGGAAGTATGAAGGCAAGAAAGGGTCATTCAAGAATAAGAGAAGTTTATATATCAAAGAAGATAGTAGATCATTTGATGTAAGTGAAACAAGTACATATGATAGTGATGATGATAGTAATGATCATGATATCAATGAAACCTTATTCATGGGCATAAAAATAGATAATGAGGGTTGTTCAAAAGGGAAAAGCCTTATGAAAAATGAATAATTAGATGAAGAAGAAAATAAAGTAAACCTTCAGGTAGAATTGCTGACCACTCTAGAGGAGTTGAAGTTTCAAATAAGCAATAGTTAGAACATGAGATCATTAGTTAAGAGTAATGAGGAACAAATCAATCTCTTTTAATAAAGACTAAGTAACAACATGAATGACCATGAGGAGATCATCAAATAGATAGAAACTCAAATTAATATTGTCACTGTAAGTCTTATGACCAAGGAAGAAGAATGTATCAAGTTAAGAATAGAAATGGAGTCCTTAAAGTTAGAATTGGATCAGACAATAGTCAAATTAAGGATATATAATTTTCTTGAAAATAACACTAAAGTCCTTGGTGATATTTTGAATTATTAGAAGTCTCATAATGATAATATAGGTCTTGGATTCAAATAAGAGCAAAATGGAAACAAGGAGAGTCAAACCACAAATTACAATGTACTATCAAGAATTGATGTTACTGATAGAGTAAAGACTTATCCAGAGACTCTCAAATTTGAGACTAAAATTATTCAACAACAAGTCAAGAAGAATGTGACTCCTTCAAGAGACAAAAAAGGTAGAGTTTCATCATTTAACATTAGATAAAAAATGTATGTGAATCCTTTCAATGGTTATTATTTCTCATCTAATCAAAATTGAAATAAAGCTATAGATTATATACATCATGCTTGAATCAATTCATCATGGAAGAATAGGGTGAATGTCCATTTCAATTGTAGAATTATAATTTAATTCTATAATTATGATCGAAGATGAAATATTAAAATGGATTTAAAGATAAGGCATATGAGGAAGATTGATCAAGATAAAGGGTTATATGGTCATACCAATGAGAAGTGGATCAATAAGTTAGACCCTATGGACAAGGTGAAGGAGGAGAAAAAGACTAAGGGGGAAGAATGTATGCTAGATCATAGTGTCTTTCACATCTAAGATGAAGGCATTAAATGGTCTATAAATAGTGGTTGATTAAGCCACATGACAAGGAACAAGATCAAGTTCATCTTATTGAATAGAAATGCTATGGGAATAATGAGATTTGGAGATAACACAACTACCAATATAGTTGGAAAAGTTATCTTGAGTTTGGATAATAATAAGACCAAGGTAAAGAATGTGTTATATGTGGAAGGTTTGAAACATAACCTTCTTAGTGTAATTTAAATGTGAAACCAAGGACACACACTAACCTTTCCTAATAGAGGGTGTGATATAAGGAGATCCAAATTAGGAAGGGCAATTTTCAATGATAAAAGTACTAAGAATAATCTATATGTCTTGAATGTGATAAATAAGGAAAAATGATTTATGATAAATATAGATTAATGTTGTCTATGTCAAATAAGTTTGGACCACCTAAAATTTGACAATCTGGTCAAGATAAACTCTAATAAGTCTGTGAATAACATGTCTAAAATAACCAAACCTACAAACACACTTTGTAAGGCATGTCAACATGGTAAGTAAACAAGAAGAATATTCAAGTCTAAGGAGTAATATACTACAATACTTTGTAAAGTTAATACACATTGATATCTATGGGCCTACAAGAATCCAAAGTATTCGAGGAGATATCTACTTATGTTACTCATAGATGGCTACACAATAATGACATGGGTAGCATTCTTGAAAGAAAAGTTAGAATCTTTTGATAATTTCAAGACATTCAAGGCTCTTATTGAGAATGAGAAGACTGTAAAGATAAAATGCTTAAGATTTGAAAGAGAAAAGTTTTGATCCAATGAATTTTATTACTTCTATGAGGTCTATAGAATAAGGAGATAATTCTCAATGACTATGATACCTTAGTATAATGGGGTAGTGGAAAGAAAGAATATGATAGTTCAAGATATGGAAAGAACTATGATAAGTGAGTCAAGGTTAGCTAATAGATACTAGAGAGAGATTATGAGCACTACAGTCTAAATTTTGAATAGAGGATATATAAGGACTCATGGTAATATAACTCCTTATCAATTTTTGAAAGGTAGACCTACTAATTTGGAACACTTTAGAGTGTTTAAGAAGCAAATGCTTCTTCAAAAGAGATGAGGAAGACTTAGGTAAGTTTGATTATAGGTCTGATGAAGGTATAATCTTGGGATACTCATAAATGAGATTGGCTTATAGATGTTATAATAAGAGGTTGAAAAATATAGTGGAGAGAACCAATGTGAATATTGATGAGACAAATTATAAGAGGTCATACTCATAGTCAAAGGATACATCAGATAATCTATACTTCAATAATTAAGAAGAAACAATAAATATTTATTAGGAAGAACAATAAGTTGAGGAAAGACAAGATTAAAAAATACCTTCAAGACAAATTCATAGAGACCACCGTGAATCACAAATCATTGGCAATAAGGATGTAGGTATGAAAATAAGGAGAAGATTGGTAAGTAACATAAATAAAGATAATGTTTCTCTATTGTCTAAGATTGAACCTAAGAACCTTCCTTATATAAGTAGACAAAGACAAGTAGTTTTGGATAGGTGCTATGAATGAGGAGGTAGACCAAATAGAAAAGATTGAGACTTGGGAACTAGTTACTAGGCCTAAATACAAGAAATTCATAAGCTCAAAATGGGTGTTAAGAAGAAAGTTGAATGAATATGGATAAGTCACTAAGAACAAGGCTAAATTGATATGCACAAGTTGAAGAGATAGATTTTGAGGAGACATTTTCTCTAGTAACAAGACTGAAGGTTATTAGACTATTAATGGAGGCTATTAGACTATTTATAGAATATGTAGTATTCAAAAGGTTCAAGGTGCATCAAATGGATGTCAAGTCATTTTTTTTGAATGGGCACTTGGAGGAAGAGGTGTACAAAGAGCAACCTGAGGTTTTCTCAATATAAGCTAACAAAGACTATGTTTATAGATTAAAATAGTCTCTTTGTAGTATAAATCAAGCTCCTTGAACTTGGTATGATAGATTGGATAAGTATCTATTGGACCAAGGATTCAAAAGAGGAGTTAAAGATAATAATATGTACATAAAGGCAGAAGATGAATATCAATTGATAGTAGTTTTCTATGTGGATGATATCATATTTAGTAGAAATGGTGAGAATATGACTAAGGAATTTGTAGATGTGATGTAGAAGGATTTTGAGATGTAAATACTAGGAGAAATATCATTCTTTCTTGGGATATAAATTAATTAATTAAAAGGAGCTATATTTATTTCACAAGCTAAGTATATAAAATATGTTGAATAAATTTGATATGGAAGATTGCAAGGTAGTTAGCTCACCTATGATCACAATATGTAAAGTAAGCAAGGAGGATGGATTACCAAAGGTCAATAAGACATCATATAGGTCAATAATTGGATGTTTGCTAAACACTAATACCTCTAGACCTAACATCATGAAAGTAGTAGACCTTGTGGGAAGATTTCAAGAAGACCTAAAGGAAAATTATCTGCAACCAATCAAAATCATACTTACGTATCTCAAGGGGACTATGGAGTTTGGCTTGTGATATGCTAGAAGAAAGGAGTCGAATTTGACAACTTATATATATGTAAACTAGGAAAGGATTCTAGATGATATGAAGAACACTAGTAGAGGTCTTTCTTCTTAGGAAAATGCTTAGTATCATGGATAAGAAAAAAGAAGCCCTTTATGAAATTATCTACTTGTGAGGATTAATACATTATAGTATCTTCATGTTACACTTAGGTCATATGGATGAGATAGACCTTAAAGGACTACAAGGTGGAGTATGATAGTCCTAGCCCTATCTATTGTGAAAATATAAGTACCATAAGTGTATCAAAGAATAATGTCATACACTAAATAACTAAAAACATTCCTATAAAGTATCATTTTTAAGAGAATTGGTAAGTGAACAAAGTGTTAAACTTGAATATGTTTCTATAAAGTATTATATTGCTTAAATTTTGACCAAACCACTTCCAAAGGTGACATTTAAACATCTAAGATAGGAATTAGATGTAATTCCTATCCATAGCAGTCATTAAAGAAGCCAAGTGCTTAGAGGGAGCTAATCAGGTGTTTCATTATATCTAAGAGCAGGTGATTAGTGTTGATAAGGTATGAATAGAGATAGGGGAGCATGTTTGTATGGTACTTCATAAACTCATAATCATATGTGTTGAGTGTTTTGGTTACAAGAGGTGTGATCCAAGATGTTGCAGACATATCATTGTCATTTATGTCAAAGGTGGAGAAATTTTAGAATGAGGGAGAAATTTCTTATTGAGAGAAGGTTCTGAGAGTGTTTGCCATCAATGATAAAGGGGGATATTGTTTTGTATTGTCATTGATGTCAAAGGTGACTAAGCCTATTTGGTAGTGTGTGAAGTGACAAGGTGTATTGAGAGATTGTTTCCATGAGAGAGTGATGTCATGAGAGAAAGAGAAAGAGATAATTTTAAGGCAACTAATCTCTTATGTTTGCATCAAGGTACAAGGCATTGATGTCAAAGTGCATAGGAAGCCTAGTCATGAGTCTAGTCATCACATGAAGAGGTATATACATGAAAATTAAAGAAACAGGCATGCGAAGGCAATATGTCATTATTTGAGCTTGTATATAAGGCATTAAAACATTCATGAGATTTTTAGGGTGAGCCTATAGGGGTAGGACTCTTAGTTTATGTCTATACCTAGACCTTTCTTAGACTTTACCTAGCCAAATTAGGTATGAAGATCAAATTTAAATAAATGTATGCATATGTAAGAATAGACAAAGGTGAGGTATGTTTTTTTAGGAATGATCAAAAATTTTGAGGTCAAGACTTGAAGGAAAAGTGCATGCATCACTATTTTAGGCCTTCTCACACTCAAAAAATGGGTCTCAAACCCAAGAAACAATTTTACATGTTTGTTGGAATGTGTAACCTCTACATGTTAATATAATATATTAATGAGATATGGGTAAGTGTCTTAGGTAAGATCTCTAGGAATTAGTTTTGGATTCAAGGGGTAGTCCTTTATGAACAATCATTAACACCAAAATGTGTGTTAAACCTCCCTAAAACCATAATAAGGACCCAATATAAAGTATTTTTCTAAAAATAGATCAAGATGGATTCTAATGTCTAGATAAAATATTGGAAAATGTAGTCAAATATCCTATATACCTCCAGGTGTTAGTGGTTAGTCGGATGAGATAGAAAATGTATAGATACAAGCTTTTTTGTTAAGAAGTTATTATAGTTATCAAAAGTTATATTGGTCAAAAAAAATAAAATGGATAGTAGAAGAACATATAAACTCATTTTACATGTCGATTATGATTTATTGATAGGTTATAGCATTCAAATTTTCTAATTTATTCATCTAAGTTAGCCAGTCACAGACATACCTAATGGTGCAAATAGTGCAAAACCTAAGTAGAGATGAAAATATATATTTGAAAGTTTATGCATGATATATTTATGTAAAAAAGTGAATTAAGTTATTATTTATGACTTTTAACTCATATTAATGCTTTGAATATTTTTTGGAGGTTAGTGTATGTCATGTCCCCTTCTAGTTGAAATCTTTCCGAGCGGATGATTAGTCTATTATACAACCCTCGTAGGCTAATGGGATGGATAGAGGTTCTTGATGGAGCTGGGCTTGGCTTTCGTTCATGCTCGTTCAGACATGAATTAAGGGAGATATTAATATTTGATTTATTTAATCAAATATTCATTATTTGGTCTAATTTTAATTAATATTAATTATTAATATTTTGGTCTAATTTTAAGACCCTAGTTCTAATTTAAGAAGCCCTAAGTCTAATTTAAGGAAATCTAATTTTAGCAAGCACACCTTTAGAGGGTATAAGGGTTTCTCATGGGAGAGAGTTTGTATTATGATTGATTATTGATATTGATTCTTGTGAAGAATTCTTTTGTGAAGACTGAGCCAAGGGTTCCAGGATTCCATTGCAGTGGAGAATGTCAACTCTTCATTGTGTGTGATTTAGAGGTTGTGAAATATCAGCTGATCTATTGCTAAATTGAGAGATAGCTTCATCCAAAATTTATCATAGAGGTTTACAGGTTTGAGAGATAACTTCACACAGAAGTTATCACAGTATTTCAGGTATTTATTTTATTAAGTTTGATTCAATAAATTATACAGATAAAGATTTTCCTGTATTAGAGCCATATATTTTCAGATTAGGGGTTGAAACAAATAGGGTGTGATTTATTGGTGGCCATATAGAGTCTGTATAGATCCATATAAATTCACATAGAAACTGACATCGACAGGCAGAGATCCATAGATTCTGACATCGGCCATCTACAGACCGACGTCGGCATAGAGGATGACCGACAGAGACCGACGTTGGTAGTTTATCGACTGACGATGGCCTTATAACCGACATCAGCGACTGTGTGTCAACATAGCAAACTCGATTAGTCCAAATTGAAAGTTTATTTCTAGTTTGCTAGAGTAATCAGGTTTTTGAAGACAGTATTTAATATTCTTTTATCTACATGAGAGAGGACTGTAATTGTAATCATCTGAACAAGTGATGAGATCTTCGATTTTCTATTGAGAGATTATATTGTGGTTGATTTATTTATTTGAATTTATTTTGCAAAAATTGCAATTTGTTCTTATTTCATACAAAATTTTAGAATAATCACAAAAGCAATTCAGAGCTTTTGTCTATCTATATTCCATATTTGAAGGGGATATTACAGTGGTATCAGAGCTTTCTATAGGAAAAAGGAGCCCCTAAGTAAGGGACTTTATAGTGGTATCAGAGCTAAATCCTGCCATCCTGAGGGTTTATAGATCTTATGCAGCCACAAGAGTTGGGACCACACATGTATAACACACACAATAGAGCATTGGTTAAAGGTACCCAGGTTTTAAGACAGCAGCTAAGAGACATGGGTGATGATATTGACAGTTCTTGTATTCCTCACTATCCTAGAGATCAAGATGATGTAAATGTTTTACTTACTCTTAGAGAGCTACGAGAAGGGCAAAGGTAGAATAACAAAGTATTATAGCAGTTGGCAGTAGCACTGCCAAGATTGGGTACTCTGAGGAGACATTCACCACATCGTGATGATGTTAGGAGTGATGTAGGATAATAGAGAGCCCTTAGGACTGCTTCTCATATAGCTAATAGGCCCACTAGGCCTACCTTTGTGAGATAGGAGGCCGAGGAGGTGATAGCAGGTGAGGAGCATGAGGAGTCATTTACAGACACACTTATGGCAGCGACTGACGAGTGGGAGTCATTACCACCTGTGGTCAGGGAGATGATTACTTTTGATCAATTCCTCACATAAAGGAAAGAACATAACTGAGGTCAATAGAATGGGAGACCAAGACCCCAGAACAATGATTTGAAGCATGATACGAGCAGTCTCACACTAGCAATGTTTGACGATAGTGGTAAGGTGACAACACAGGCCTGGGTTAGTAAGCTTGATACATTTCTCACATTATGACCGATGGCTGAGGAAGATGCTATTAGATATGCGATACTACATCTTGAGGGAGTAGCTCATGATTGGTGACACCACGGGATGGTGACACTCCATCATGATCAGATCACGTCTTACCAGGAGTTTGTGGATAGGCTGGTAGAGCATTTTGACAGGAGGGATCCGGAGTCCTATTTTTGAGAGTTGGCATAATTGTGCCAAAGTGGTAGTCTAGAGTCTTACATTAGAGACTTCCAGAGGTTATCAGTCATGGTTCCTGACATTTTAGAGAGGTGACTTGTAGTGCTCTTCATGGAGGGATTGATAGAACCATTGAGAGGTTGGATCAAAGGATTTGATCCTCCTTCATTATAGGAAGCTATGAAGAAGGTGCGTAGTATGGAGATGGTATCCCCATCAAGTAAATTTAACTCCAGAGGTACTTCTTCATCTAGGGACAGTAAGGGCTTCAACAAGAATAGAGAAAGATTGGGTTTCAACATAGATAAATTAGGTGTTAAGAATGAACCAAAGGCTAACCTAGTGTACCACCTTTGGATAGAGAGGCTCTTAATGATCTACACAGGAAGAAGATTTTTTTCTACTGCAAAGGTCCATATGATGCCAATCACGATTTCCCCTTGAGGCCTAAGGGCAAGGCAAATCAGGTGATGTGGGCCTATTATGAGGATGAGGAATCAGAAGATTCTGAACATCATGATTATTCTAAGGAGCTAGAGGTTGAGGCTTCAGAGCCTAGGCTAGAGGTAGAGTCAGAGCTCCAGATTTAGGACGCACACCTATCTAACATCCAGTACGAGGGGTCATTCAGACTCTGTGGAGTTTTGGCAGGACAGAGGGTCATTACCCTTCTTGACATGGGAGCCACACATAATTTTATTGATACTATATTTGTGGAGAAGCCTGGACTCACCACAAAAGAGTTTGAGGGCATTAGAGTTAAGGTAGCTGTCGGTTACACCCTCAGGTGTGAGCAGATGATCAGAGATCTCCCATTACGCTTGAATAACTATGAGTTCAAGGTTGATTATTATGTGGTCAACATGGGGGATATAGATTTGGTTTTGGGCATGAAGTGGCTTCATTCCCTTGAGGTAGTCACTCTTAGTCTTAAGGATATGGAGACTGTTTTGATGTTGATGGGAAGACTCACATTCTTAAGGCAATACGAGATGGTAACATCAAAACTATTTCTTTACATCGAATGGAGAGGCTCACGTGACATGACATGGTAGAGTGGGCTACCGAGTGCACATTGGCACCAATGTAGGAGGGACAGTAGAAGACCGAGTATCATCCTGACATTCAGCAGTTGAGAGTCAAGCATGATAAGGTATTTAGTGACATTCCACCAGGGAGGCCTCCAGACAGGGGCATTGAGCACATTATTGAGCTTGAGGAGGGAGCTAAGCCCATTATGATTACTCTTTATTGACATCCTAAGCAGTTGAAGGATGAGATTGAGAAAACAATTAAGGAGTTACTAGCTATGGGTCACATTTAGCCTAGCAAATCACTGTTTGCTTCTTCATTTGTTTTGGTGAAGAATAAGGATGGCACCCTACGCATGTGCATTGACTACAGAGCCCTGAATAAGAGAACCATTAAGAAAAAGTATCCTATACCTTGTATTGACAAGCTTATTGATGAGCTCCATGGTGCACATTACTTCACGAAGATAGATTTAAGGTCAGGGTATCATCAGATCAGGGTCTGTGAGCAGGACGTGCAGAAGACAGCTTTCTGTTGCCATTGTGGACACTATGAGTTTATAGTGATGCCATTTGGGCTCACTAATGTGCCAGAAACATTTCAGTCCACCATGAATAGATTATTCCATTCACTACTGAGGAGGTTTGTACTTTTTTTTTTATGACATTCTTATATACAGTAGGACTTGGCAGGAGCATTTGGCTCATCTAGAGACTGTACTCAGCATCTTGGAGAGGGAATCCTTATACGCCAAAGAGTCCAAATTTGATTTGGGGATGACCAAATTGTTATACTTGGGTCATATTATTAGTGTAGGGGGAGTGCAGATGGATCCTGAGAAGATCCACGCTATCATAGACTGGCCTCTTCTGACAAACCTTACACAGCTATAGGGATTTCTAGGTTTGTGTGGATTTTATCGTAGGTTCATGAATGGTTATTCATGACATGCAGCTTCTATGATAGATTTGATGAAAAAGGGTGCTTTTTGTTGGACACCTGAAGCACATGAGTGTTTCAAAAGGTCTAAGGAGTTGATGACTACGTGCCCAATTTTGGCACTACCTAATTTTTTGAAGCCTTTCGAGCTTCAATGTGATGCTTCAAGCGAGGGCATTGGAGCGGTGCTTATGCAGGACAAGCACCCCATAGTATATGAGAGTTATAAGCTTAGGGGACCAGAGAGGTTGTACAACATTTATGATAAGGAGATGCTTGCTATCATGCATGCCTTGGTAAAATTTAGGCAATATCTTGTGGGCAGCACATTTTGCATCAAAACGGACCACAACAGTTTGAGACATTTCTTGGGGCAGCGAGACCTCAATAATCATCAGTAGAAGTGGGTGAGAAAATTATAGGCATATGAATTTGACATCTCTTTCATCAAGGGCACCCAGAATGTAGTGGTTGATGCTCTTTCACGCAGGCCGTATTTGAGTACTATGGTCCACATTACAGAGGATTGGCGACATATGATTGTGGTAGAGTATGCCAAGGATACATGGGCATCCAACATTATTGAGGGATTGATGGTTGACACCAGATATACTCTTTTGAATGACTTGATCATTTACAGGAATAGGGTTTATTTGATTCCAAGATCAGCGGTAAAGAACATTCTAATGTGAGCCTTTCTTGATGTGCCTACTATAGGACATCCCAGGAATTTCAAGACCTATAGACAGATTAGGGAGAGATTCACATGGAAAGGACTCAGGGCAGATGTTCTTCAATATGTGCGTGAGTTCCCTATTTGTTAGCAGAACAAGTAGGAGAACATGTACCCAGCATGATTATTGCGGCCACTTCTAATTCCAGACAAGAAGTGGGAGTGCTTATCGATGGATTTCATTACGGGCTTGCCTAAAGCCCAAGGACGAGATTGCATATATGTATTCATGGATCGGTTAACAAAGTATGCCCACTTCTTTTCGATTACCACCACATACACAGCTACATAGGTGGTAGAGGTTTTCTTTCAAGAGGTATTCCAACTGCATGGATTGCCTCGGAGCATAGTGAGTGATAGAGATAGTCAGTTCTTGAGTCACTTCTGGTAGGAGGTGTCTAGACTCTGTGGGACTGAGCTTACACTGAGCACCAGTTACCACCCGTAGACTGACGAACAGACAGAGATAGTGAATAAATGGGTGGAGGGCTACCTCAAGAACTACATTGTAGGGCAGTATAAAGCTTGGGTCAAGTGGATTTATTTGTGTGAGTATTGCTATAACATGACTTTCCACATGACCATTTAGATGTCTCCTTTTATGGCATTATACGGGTATATGGCACTGAGTTTTCTAGATATGCTACTGAGTGACAGTAGAGTGCCGAGTGCTAGAGACTTATTGCAAGAGAGTCTGGATACTATGAAGACTCTCAAGGAGAATATTTCTAAGGCACAAAATCATTAGAAGCAATATGCAGATCAGCAGAGGACCGAGAGATCTCTTGATGTGGGTGACATGGTCTATCTTATGTTGCAGCCTTACCGTCAGTCTACTCTTAAGAAGAGTGGGGCAGAGAAGCTTAAGCCACATTACTACGGTCCTTTTAGGATCCTGAGACATGTTAGAGAGATGGCTTATGAGATAGAACTTCTGACAGAGAGCAAGGTACATAATGTTTTTCATGTATCATGCCTCAAAAAGGCGTTAGGACATCATGTGATACCTTCTATAGTTTTACCTCCCTTAGATGATGAGGGAAAGTTTATTTTAGTACCTGAGTCCATTATAGAATATAGAGAGAGACATTTGCATAGGAGGACTATCAGGGAATATTTGGTAAAGTGGAGAGATTTTCCAGTGGAGGATGCGACATGGGAAAGTGAGGATATTTTATAGCATCCAGAGTTGAGATTGCTTGAGGACAAGTAATTTTAGGAGGGGCGGACTGTCATGTCCCCTTCTAGTTGACATCTTTCCAAGTGGATGATTAGCCTATTATGCATCCCTCGTAGGCTAATGGGATGGATAGAGGGTCTTGATGGAGCTGGGCTTGGCTTTCATTTGGGCTCATTCATACATGAATTAAGGGAGATATTAATATTTGATTTATTTAATCAAATATTAATTATTTGGTCTAATTTTAATTAATATTAATTATTAATATTTTGGTCTAATTTTAAGACCCTAATTCTAATTTA